>VXBC01008112.1:887988-1016877 GCA_013399945.1 Ploceus nigricollis | reverse complement strand
TGTGGTGTTAAACTGCTCCTATTTTGCCTGCCCAAAGCAGAAAAAGCATAATCTTCCCTCTACAAGTGTCTTTATTCACCTCTGTGTTCAGCCATGACATATACCTACTTAGATTTTGATCTGGAACCTTATACTGTCTTCTAGAATATCAGTCTTCTACAACTTTGACATGTTTAAACCCATGCATACAGCCTTCCCCATGCCCCATATTTAAGTGTATTTAAGCCATGAATAATGACAAGAAATGGAAAGATTTAACCAAAATGGCAATATTTTTAAAGTGTCAGTTTCCTGTTTGCTCAGAGGTCAAAAAATATTCCTTACACCCTTACACCTACAGTGTATTCCTTACACCTATGATGACCTCCGAGCCTAACAGGTTACTTCCTAGACTCTGAATAACATGTATCTAAGGTAATTGCCTGGCAGTAATTATAAAACAAACTCTGCTTTCCTACTGCTATCTTCTAATTTTCCTGTTGGTCTTATTTTCCTTACATTGATCTCCCACAAAGTGGCAGATCTAGTTTAAAGTGTTCCTGTTAATATTGATGACAAAAAGAAAACTGTTTTTCCTAGTAAATGGCTGATTTGCTTTGCCTGTAGGAGAAAGATCAGCAAATGGATGAAGTGCATTTTTTCAGATACTCATGTTTGTGAATGGGTCTTCTTTTTTCTATTTTAAGACTTCTGCAGGATCAGGAAGCTAATTTCTCCCTCACCAGCCACTTTTTTTCTTAGAAAAGATGAGTAAAGGAGAACTGCCATAAAATTAAATAAAATTAAATTGGTTGGGTTTTTTTTGTTTTTTTTTTAAAGGAAGCACCCTTAGTCCAAATTCCTCAAACCTAACAAAGTGCCTGCCTCACTTAGAAATCAGTGGAAATTATGTACTTGAAAAACTGGAGATGATGCCTGCCACTCATTGAGGTCATTTTAAGCCTTTCCAGAATGAGTATTTAAGCTTCAAAAAGTGCATTCTCACTTTTTCTCTATTAGAATAATAAACTTGTAGTGTAATTCAGGTATGAAAGGACCTCAGTAGGTCTCCAATTTAACCTTCCACTCAAAACAGGCCCAGACATGGGATCAAACCAGGTTGTTTAGGGATTTACCTAGTCTGGTCTTGAAAATCACCAAGGAAAGAGGTTACATAACACCACTGGGCACCTTGCTATACTGCTGGGCTATCCTCATGAAGAAAAAGCTTCTCCTTATAAACAATTTAAACCTATCTTTCAATTTACAGTCTTACCTCTCATCCTCCCACCAGGAAGCACTGTGGAGAGCCTGTGGCCTCAACAGCCTCCATGTAAGGACTAGGGTCTGCTCTTTTGTTCCCCTGAAGCCATCTCGTCTCCAGGTTGGGCAATCCCAGGTTTCTCCACCTTTCCTCACAGGCTGAGTGCTCAGCTCCCAAACATTTTGGCAGCCTCAGCTAACTCATCCTAATTTGTTGAGGTCTTTCTCGTACTGAGGGCCTAAAATTGGATGCTATTTTATAGAATCATAGATCATGCTGAGTTGGACAGGACTCATCAGGATCATCAAGTCCGACTCCTGGCCTGCACAGGACACCTCAAGAGTCACACCTTGTGCTTGAAAGTATTGTTCAAATGTTTCTTGAACTCTGTCAGGCTTGGTGCTGTGATCACTTCCCTGGGAGTTCCAGTGCCCAATCACCCTCTGGGTGCAAAACCTTTTTCTGTTATCCAGCCTAAACCTCACCTGACTAAGCTTCCTGCCATTTCCATGAATCCTGTCACAGGTCATGAGAATGAAGACATCAGTACCTGCACCTCCACTTCTCCATATGAGTGTGTTAAAGACCCTAATGAGGTCTCCCCTCAATCTCTGCCAGGCTGAACAGACCAAGTGACCTCAGCTGCTCCTCATATGGCTTCACCGTTCTCGTGGCCTCCTTTGGACGCTCTTTAATAGCTTAATGTCTTATATTGTGGTGACCAGAACTGCACACAATGTTCAAGGTGTGGCCACACCCGTGCAGAGTAGAACTAGGTTTAACAAATGCCAAGAAGATGAGGGTAGTCTCTTCCCTCTGTCTACTGGCCATGATTCTGTTAATGTATGCTGTGACACTGTTGGCCATCTTTGCTGCCAGGGCATACTGCTGGCTCGTGTGTCACTGTTCAAGAGCTCAACAGTTTTAAGCAGAGCCTGCACCCCAAGCAGATCCAGTCTGTACCATTGCAGAAGGTTCTTCCTTCTCAGGTGAGTGCTTTTCATCTTCCCTTTTATCGTACGAGGTTCTTGTGGCCCACTGCTCCACCCTGTCTGGTACCCCCTGAATGACAGCTCTGCCATTGATGGTAACCCAGAAACTTACCTGAGTTATTTAAAGAAGGATTTGTCTGCTGACCCAGCAAGAATATTGGGTTTCTGACCACAGACTCGTACCACAATGTCACTATCACATACCTCTCCTCTGGTCTTGACCCATGAGTTCTCCCTCAGTCTATTGTCTGTTCTATACAAGAGCTCCCCATAAGTGAGCTGCTATTTCATGCAGAGAGCACCTCCGCCAGCCCCCCTGGTTCTATCTTCCCTGACAATATTTCCTGAAGAGCTTGTACCTGTTCATACCAGGTACCCAGCTGCAAGCTGTTCCAGCATGTCTCAGTCCTTCTTTGCATTTCTGTTGGCAAACAGGCACTCACCACTTTTTGTCAGGTGGATCCCAGTGCTCTTATTCTCAGGCTTTAGGGCTTTTTGTGTTTGTAAAAACCAGTACCCCATCTAAGACACAACTTTTGCACAATGTGTTGACCTGCAGGATTGGCGTAACCCTCCCATGCCCCAAACCCTTCCCTTAGATCAAGGAAGCACCTCCGGGGCTTCCCATGGGCTCACCCCAGGAGGCTGCAGCCCCTCTCGACATCCTCAGGACCTCCCATGGCCAGAGTGCTGGTGATGTTCATCCACATGGATGAGCAGCAGGGAAGTCAGTTAGCAACAATGCGGAAAAGGGGGAAATTAAGAAATGTGAATGTGTTTTTATGGAAATTTCTTAAAATGCTTTGTTTGAAGATTCATTAAGTGGCTAGATTTCACTTTCAGAAAAATATCATCTATTTGAAAAAAAAAACAGCTGTGGCCTTTCCATCTTCATGGTCTCTTCTCTCATGTAACAAACAATAGGACAACAGGAAAAGGTCTCAAATTGTGCTAATGGAGGTTTAGTTTGAAAATTAAGAAACATTTCTTCTCTGGAAGGTTGTCAAGCATTGGAAAAGGTCACTCAGGGAAGTTATTTAAATAAATACCTTAGAGATATTTTAAATATGTGTAGATTAGGAACATGATTTAGCAGTAGACTTGGCAGGGATAAGTTGCCATTGGGCCCAATGATCTTAAAAGGTCTTTCCCAACTTAAGCAGTTGTATGATTCTATGATACCTAAGAAAAAAAATTTAGAGCATTGAAGAAATTCCAGATTAAATCTGGCCCTGGTTCTGTTTTCAAGTTCATGGGGTGTTAACCCAAAGACATTTCATCTAGGAAATGCATTTTTAATCAAGGTGAAGGTTCTCCTCAGTGAAGCCTTTTATTTAATATGTACCTCTTCTGGCTTTAGATGAGTGTTACTGAAAGCAAAATGTGATTCATTACAGCCATCCCCACGTTTTTTTTGGTGCCTTTTTTTTAATCCTCAACTTTATCAAGGCCTTTCACATGTCATGCTGATGTTTACAGAATAGCCAAGGAGCCTCCTTATTTTTAGTCAAAGTTCTCCTTTAAAACACCTTGCCGGTATAATGTGTCTGTGTTTGATTATCTAATCTATAAGCAGATCAGTCCTCTCAGGAAAAAATGTTAACTTGCTCCCAGGAGGCCAGGATAGCTGTTATACAGATATTTATCTGCATTCATCTCTCTTTTTGCATCTTTGTCATTCTGGTAAAATAGATTTCTTAGCAGCAGAAAATGCTTTGTATTTATATGCTAGTTTCCACCCATGGATCTCAAAGCACTTTTCCAATATTAACAAAGATAATTGTTAATTAAAACAAATTAATCATCCAGACAAATATGACTATCAATATTTTTTGGGTAGGGAAGTCAAAGTACAGGAAGATGACTTGCTCAAGGTCATATTGGAGACAAACAAGAAGATTAAGGCAAGAAAAAAAGGCTGTTATAACTGTTAGATCATTTTCAATTCTAAGCTATAAGCTAGATAGGCTAGAAAAATTATTTGTATTGTCACAAATATTTTGACATTTTAATTAAAATAAGCAAACCTCTAATCAATTTATATTTAACCCATTAAATCTTTTGGGGAAAAAATGAAAGTATATCAAGGTACAAAATGACCTTTTTAAAAGAATTATTCAAACATATGTCCTTAGGACATATCCTATAAGGAGACTAAGAAGCTAAAACCAAGATTTATGTCCCAGCATCATCATCACTAGCGTATGCAATCTGTGTGCTGCAAATATTTATGTACCTACTGGTAGACAGAGATGAAGCAACTCTAACATCAATATTAGTACACAAAACTAGGAGCTATACTTCAAACAGGAGTGGGAGGTTTTTAAATTAGGTATTTGGTGTTTGCTACATGGCAAGGTCTGAGGTCTCAAGGGAAACTCACAGAACACTCATAAAAGAAACACACACCTAAAAAAAAAAAGCTGTGTGTGGAGGAGAGAGGGAGGGAGAGGGAGAGAGAGAGAAAATTCTTGGCCTCCAGCTACAACTCCAACAGAGAGGAATTGTCCCTTTGGTCCACTGCCATGTATGCCAGCCTTGTATAATTATTCTAGATATGCCAAACTGTCTCAAATAGGACTAAATATTTGTATTTAGGCAATCCCAACCACCACATCCCTGTTTATCCTTCTCACAAAACTCAACAGTGACATGTAGGTGCCTTTAACAATACAGATACTAATGTAAATAGCTGTTAAACTAGATGCTTCTTATTTAGCAGGAATACTTTGATCACATACATGGTAAAAAAAATGAAATCCACTGCTAGAAGTCTCTGCAGAATCCTAGTATTTCATGATGGTTATTAAAACAGTTTTGTATTTCATTATGGTTATTAAAACCATCAGTTTTGTGATGTTCTTCTAAATCTCTGTCAATCACATCATTACCCTTTAATTCAGCTAACAAAAATGAAATTATTTTTGTAAGCCTTGTATCTGATAAACATAAAAATGCCGAACTTGAATCAATATGCTCTCTGTTACTATAACCACCATATTGGAGTTATAGAGGAAAAAAGCCTTCTGTTTTTCACTGTCCTTGTTCATGCAGTATCCAGTTTGCTGATTAGAAAGCAGATCATGCTTTCTTTGGCATTTACCCAGTTGCTGTCTGGACTGAAAGGTTATAGAAGCACACATACCATGGCTCTGCAAAAATTAGAAAGGCCAGCAAGTCACATATCCTCGGTGTCTGAGGCAGAGAAAATACTCTCTTCTCAGAGCTTCTTTCCACCTTCAGTCTTCTGAGGGAGTGTCAGACATAAGGTATCAACATGCATTAGCAACTTTGGAGATTGACAGTTTTATTCATTTTCTTTGTCAGACTCTTAAGTGCAATGTAGGAGACAGCATATAAGATTACTTCTCACTTACTATACATACCAGAATTTCCACCTGGAAAGTTAGACTCGCATTTCTAGTCAATTTTCATAAAATACAAAAAATGTTAAACCTTGAGACAAGAGCTATAATTCAATTCAAACTGATAAAGTTAATTTTTTGGATTAATGTTTTTTCAATGAGACCATATTCTCTAGTCATATGTCAATCAGAAATGTTCTAATTTACAGGAACCTCCCTGATTAAATAACACAGCAAGCAATCAGAAAACAAATGTGCTGAAAATGTTATTGCTCAGTTTGTAACAGGGCTCTCCTACACTGTCCTTGGAAAAAAAACATACATCACAGTCCCAGCACCTTCTATTTTAGTGAGACTCAAAATTCAGTAAGTTGGAATGGTCAAACTAGTTCTTTGGCTCAAACTAGTGCAAAAAACAATATACATCTGTATGTCTTGCAGTTGCACTCAGAGTATCCCAGGCAAATTAGCTCAGCTGTCACAAACAGGGAAGTCAGATTAGACCAGCAGAATCCCTACCTGTACAGACCCCACAAGAGCAACAAGTCTAACATGACACTGAGGTTTTTCATAGGACTGAATGCAGACATTGTGAGCTATGTCCTTACTGAGTCCAGACTAGTCAGAATTCATCAGGCTGGGAGACAGATCATCATTAACCAGTGGAGTTCTCAACCCTTTTTTGCCATTTCACAGTCCCCTTCCTGTACTAAGTCCATCACTGTCAGAACTTCTGCATGCAGTCTGTATCTTCCTTCCAAAACCAGGTTGAGATCTAACAGCGAGGTTAGTCTTATCATCCTAAAATTTTCACCCTTAAAAATCCTTTTCAATCCCCTGCATTTGTTCCAAAGCACCTTGGTATTTCTATATAGCTCCCTAGTATCTCCTCTATCTGTGTAAGCTCTGTTGCTGATTTGATCAGTCAAGCACTTGGCTTATATCTGGGCACTGCCAGGATTCCTAGTCTAAGGACTGTTGTGTCTGCCTTACCTTTAGCATCAGATCTGGAGGGTATATGTTCTGAAAACATCCTCTCTCGTCCCAGCTTCTTAAAAAAACATGAAAATCTTGGTACAAGTTGTCATAAGTGCTGAGGTGTACGATCTTTGTGTTTACTGTATTAAAACCTATGCAGGGACTGGGTACTGAACACTGATCCTAGGAATTTTGAATGTCCACAGCATCAGAATGTACATCAGTAGGAGATAGTTACTCCCCAGGAAGACATTTAGAAATGTTTGGTCACTGTGCTGACACACGATCCACAACAGTTTGATTTCTTTATATTGTGAGCGTGACAAAGAAAATTGAATGCATTTTCTTGGATGAACTTAATATAGTTTCCTTATCACTTTTAAACTCAGCTTAAAAGATGATACAGCAACTTTCAGGTAGAAAAGGAAAGGCTAAAAAGCATGTAATTCAGCTCACAATGGATTTTACAGACCTCAATGGAATTAATTACTAAGAACTTGCACATGTAGTAATTAATTTCATGCAATTCAGCACCATCTGCAGATGCATTATTTCCTTTCAAAGCTGCTATAATTCGATGTAAAAGAGAAATTGATAGGAGTTTTTAGGCAGCAAAAGCTTTTGTATCTTGTTTATGCCAAAGAAATTAGATAAGGAAATTAAATATTATTTGAAAAACATAACCTTTTTTCCCATTAAAGAGAAAATATCTCTCAATTCTCAGTAAGGGAACTGTTTGCAATTACAGAGATTTGGGGAAAAGAAACTTTGATTTAGGACTGGTTTTCTTGTTTAAAAAAATAGTTGTGGGTTTTTTCACAGCAATCACTTATCGTTTGCAGGTGAATTGTGCTATTGCATCAACCTTCGTATCCACTACAAGCAAAACCTATTGAATATACATCCCTCTGTTGAAGTATATTCCAAAATTACTTTATATTATTTGTTTGTAAGATATATAAAAATCTTTAACTACATTTCTCTTCATTAGCTTGTATATTACTTGCTCTGGAACAGAAAACAATTGACTCCAGCAAATTACATGAGCTGTTTTTCTCATATTTAAGGGCAAGTAGGGTGTATCTTTTTTAACTCCTATTGAGGGTTCACACGTACTGAGAAGGAAATTTCATCAACTAAAATAAATTTAAATTAGACAGTGTCCTGAAGTATTGAAGAGTATCCCTTAGTTGCATCTTTAAAGTCTGTAGACTTTAACGCCAGAAATACTGTCAAAGAGCATATTATAACAATGTATTCTGTGCATCAGCTGAACCATCAGTTTTGTGCTGGAAATTCTGGAAAAATCAATTCCAACTTTTTTCAGGCATTCATGTAGCACCTAACACAAGGGCTGATTCTGCTGTAATACTGTGACTGGGAAGGAGTATATATTTGGGAGGGAGAGGCTATCCACATAGCACAGTTTTTGTTCTGTGATGTGTTAGGCAGCATGCATTGTTCTTTGGCAATAATAATAATAATAATGAATAGGTCACAGCCCCATCAATCTATGCCCATTTAATAGAGTCACATTATCATAGAAGGGTTCCTGTTTTGAAAAAAAATATGCAATTATTATTTGCATTTGTTAGCACTCACAATATTCAACTTCAGCTGAGAGCTTGTTGTTTTCTGTACAAAACAAACTCTGTGGTAATAGAGAGCTGAAAGCACTAGCCTTATAATTGTAAGAGGCACAAGGCCAGTCAGGTTCTTTATCTTTTCCTCCTGCTGATAGAAACCTGGACATGGTTTCCCTTCCTGAAAAATGCCCATTGAAGCCTTGTGTCTAACAAGCAAACTAGATAACAGCATTAAAAGTGCATTTGGAGCTAAAGGAGATGCCATCATGATAGTCACATTATGGGAATAGTATAGGGCAATACAGATGATTGGTAAGTGATTTTAGAGCAATCACTTACCAAAGCAAGAAGCCGTGAACAAGCAAAAACTCTTTCCAATGCACTTTACAAAGAAAACATGAAGACTTGTAGACAACAAATCTATAGTGTTCCGACAACAGCCACTTTTAAACAAGCTGGGTATCTTTACCTAGAGAAGCAAAGGTGGTGAATCATTAAGCACTTATAGTGAGGTGTCCTTATTTTTGGATATGTACTGAAATTGAAATAGAGCTTGCATCTGGATATGTAAAGTCCCCAGTCCTCAAAAAAAAAGTAAATTTGAAAGCACAAACATGAATGTAATATTCTGAACCCGAAGAGGGCAATAAGGTTTTCTGAAAAGGTCCTTGAAATCACACTTTTAAATATGCCAGAGGAATCAATTATTTTTGTACTGTTCTTACTGTCATTGCCTTCACTGATAAGAGAAGAGACGAATGGTTTGAGGGAGGGAAGACAAGGGAGATTCGCTCACTCTGCAGCCTTAAGATTTCCTCAGGCTGGGACTGACTGTCATTTCCTGATCTTTATGTGATGTTTATCACAATAGGTTATCACTGCCATTTAATGTCTTATATATTCTTAATGAATATTGTCATTCCCCTTACTATGATAAAAGGGCAGAGTCATCTAGTAAAGGCAGAAATCATCACAGATTTAATACATTTGCATAGAAAGATCTTCATGCTATGACAGAAAAGGCTCAGAATATGCAGTCTGATGATTAAATTGGGAATTGCCAAAACAAGCAAACAAAAACATCTTGCAAATCATTCTTCCTCTAGACAGATTTAAGATTATGATCTCCCAGTTCTTGGTGCTGCTGTACATGTACAAGCAATTCAACCTCATCAAAGTCTTGATTTAGAGGGCTTAAATTCAACTCATTGCTCACTTTTTTGACTGAAACAAAATTATTTAGACCACTGAAATGTTACCATTATTTCTGGATGACCTTAAATAAACAACTGATGCAATAAATTGATAGTTACTTAGTAAAGCTTCCATTTAAGTTAAATAGTGTTCAGCTTGCTCATTTCTGTTAACACTTTGTGGACTACGTGGGTTCTTTTTTATGATGTAATGAATTACCCATTATTAATATTATGAAACTGTTTCTTATGGAACTGTGTCTTTGGAATATTTAAGGTGACAATATTATAATCATAAACGCATGACATGATGGCATGTGTCCTATGCTGTAATGAATGATATCAGAGCTTTTTCCACTTACTTAAAAGCTGTCTCATGGAGGCCTGAACCCTAGGGCAAACATCTTCTGGGGGTTATGTGGCTCATCACTATAAATGTGGACACAACAGTTAATTGTGCAGTAAATGACAGAAACAAACCTTTGACTGTCACCTATGCTCAAAGACTGATTCTTTTGGTCTCTGGTGCTGTAAATGGTCACATTTTTCTCAGCTCATAGCCTTATTACAAACTAATCTGTCTGTAATATCTACTTTTTTAGCCATTAAAAAATGGGCTAAGATTGAAGTGAGAAGGTAGAAGTTTTTACCTGTCTCATGGTACATAGAAGTACATTAAAGAAACAAACACACAGAAACAAGTGTGTGAGACGACTAGCAACACGCAAAGGAGCTGAAATCTATGAAGAGGCTTATGTGGTGTGCTTGCTCTTCTTACATGAGCCTTTGAACTGTACCCCTTCACTACATAACTGATTCAGATTTCCAAGTATGTGCAAGTCTCCATAAGGCCTTCCTTTCAACTTCCCTAAAGTAACAGACACAAGAAGATTAAATAAAGCTGGATTGAATTATTTCCTGTTGTAACTTCCTTCTTCTCTCCATTAAAAATTCTCCCATGTCACTTTACACTGTAAACGCAGTCACAGCTTGGCACAAAGGACCGTTTCGTAGCAGTTCCAGTAGAAAAAAGTATCCTGAATGCAAATATTTATATGTAGTAGACTCTGATATTTTCCCTGAAAATTTTTCTCAAATTAAGTGAAACACTTTGCATTAAATGAAATAACAGCTATTTTTTAAATGTTGAGGCTTCAAAGAAGAGATAAACATTTACACAAGAACACAGAAATACCATGTTTTAGTGATATTCAAATCAAAATAATTGCTACTTCATCTCATTTCTCCATATCACTGCAATTCTATTTTCTAGATTGCAGCTGCTTAAAAAACCAAAGGCATTCAGTATCAAGTATCAACATTATCAAAATTTAATTCTGATAACAATAAGGTCATAAGACATGCTGCTCCATTTTCCTGGGGTACAGCTGACTTTCTTCCTAGCAGTTGGTACAGTACTGGTTTTTGGATTTAGGAGAATAGGGGTAAAAACCCACTAATGTTTAGTTGTTGCTGAGCAGAGCTTACTCTAATTCAAGAGCTTTTCAGTTTCCCATGCTCTGCCAGTGAAGAGGTGCACAGGAAGCTGTGAGGGAGCACAGCTGGGAGGGTTGATCTGGACTGGCCAAAGGGATATTCCATACCAGGCAATGCCATGCCCAGCACATAAACCAGAGGAGATGGCTGAGAGCTGCTGGTCACTGCTTGGGAATGGCATCATTCAGTGGCAATGAGCAACTGTATTGTGCATCACCTGTCTTTCTTGGGTTTTGTTCCTCTTTCTCTTTTTACTTTTATCTTTATTACTTACTTTGTTTGAATTATTAAACTGTTCTTATCTCTCGTGGGAGATAAACAGGAAAACCTGTTGGGTTTATAATTTTTCAATTCTCCTCTCTATTCCCATGGAGGGGAGGGAAGAATGAGCAAGTGGCTTTGTGGTTGGCAGGATATAAACCATGACATCTATCTTCTAGCTTTTGTAAGCATTCCTTATATATAGGAACTAGTGATAGAAAGGTGATAGAAATTCTATGCTTACTTTTCATATATTTCAATTTTTAAATGTAAAAATACTTGTAATCCTAATGGGTTATGTAAAGTTATAGATAGATAAATAAACAAGGAGAAGGTAATACCTCTGAAGTCTATATCCTTAAGAAAGTGAGATAATACAATAGCCTTCTCAAAATGCTTGAGATACTGTTTTTGCTATGGGCTCTATTTCTTTTGAAATTGGTAGATTTTGACTCAAACTTCACCTTGCACATGATCTTGAAGTAATCTTTTAGTTTACTTGTCTCATTCTATGGACACACTGCACAGCAAAAGAAGATGTCTGTAAGATGTTTAGGACTTGAGATAATGAAGTTACTCATTAATACCTTTAAACACTTCTATTTGTCTCATGGTTTAGCTATTGCTATGGCAATTCCTGACATCAGTGTTGCATTTAACTTAAGGGTAGTGGCAAAAGCAAAGCAAGTTTACCATGTCATAGAAAAATAGCCAATACTTGACAATTCTCCTGGGAAATAGGAACCCTGATGTTCTCAACTTTTACCCAAAGTTTGTTTCAATCCACCTCAGATCATCAGGTGAAGGTGGTGAGTGCAGATAAAGTACAGTGCTCTTTCCAACAGCATACAAGAGAAATGCAGCCAGCAAAACATCCCCAGTAGTTTCTGATTCTTATAACTTGAGGGAGTTCACAACCAAGTCCAGTCCTCATCACATTGTAGACAAAAGAATATACTGACAATCCTAGAACATAAAACGGATAGTTTACAAACGACTGTGATAATTTAGGTACTTAAAGTAATCCTAACTTTAGAAAGCTTCGCATCCAGCCTTATTCAACAATTCTATTTGTGACCAAAAATGACAGAGGAAGCTGGGTTTTTTTTAAACTAACAGGAGGCTGGTGGGAATGTGTGTATTTTGGAGGCTAGGGTTCAGTTCAAAATGGTCTTGACAGAGTAGATAAGTAGCCCAGAAAATAATCTAGCATGTGAAAGTGTAAATAGCTAACCACAGCCTGCTGAACAACTTACTGGTTCTTTGGAAACACTTCCTTTGCTGTATCATTCCTGGTCTGTTCAGGAAGACCATGAGCTCAGTTTTAGAAAACAGAACCATTAGAAAAACTTCAGAGCATCAGATGCATAAAGAACAATCTGTTAAAAAAACCCAAAATCAACAAAAACAAAAACCACCCCAAAACAAACAAAAAACAACAAACCAAAACCCAAACAACAAAAAAAACCAATTTGAAACAAAACTTAAACCTGATGTTGTTTAGCATAAAATAGGAATGTTTGAGAAAAGAATTCCAAAAATAGTCTCCAATTCCCTAAAGGCTGCAGCAATAAGGAAGAGAATCATCTCTACTCGACATGCAAAGTTGATATGAGAAGAAAATACCTGAAGTTAAAAAGAATAAAAATAGAGGCAAGACATGAGTAAAACATTTTATGACCAGAAGTGAAACACTAATAGATGACCATAAGCTTGTGCCATCTTCATTGTTTGAGATCTTTAGCAAAAAGTTGAGTGGATCTTAGAAAACAAGAAAAAAATGGGGAAAAAAAAAAAAGAGGTTGCCTTAGGGTAAGGCAGTTGATTAGGTGACTTCCTAAGGTCTCTTTCCAATTTTAAATTGGAAATTTAAATTCTAATTTTAAATTATGCCCTTTTGTGTAGACACTAAACCCTGTGCCCATTCTATCACCTCACTCCTACATATTTTCATCTCATATATTTTCACGGGAACTTTGGCTTTGCACCGACCAGTTTCATCTTACACACCTCCTTCAGCAATGAAGCAGGGCAACAAAATTTAACTTTTCTTACAGCATCAGAATATAGTCATTTTCTCTGTATTTCAAAGCCATTCAACCAAGTAGCAAGATAACTGTCTTTATTTTCATTGCCAGACACGCAATTTTTGTGCCTTTCTGAGTCACTGCCATGCCTGAGAAATGCCACTCCCAGACCCCAGGGGCTTCCTCCCTGCAGAGCACAGCACCTTTTCTTTGAGGGTTTGAGGGATGCTTAAGATCTTTCTAACCTGCCTTGTGCAAGCAATGGCAACTGAAGCAGGGTTAGGATAGAAAGGCCTGCACTGCATATTCTTTTCTGGTGCCACCTGCAGCTTGCTAGCTCATGGAGAAGAGTGATGACCTCAGTTGCACCTCCCATGTGTTGGTGCTGCTGGCTGCACTAGCCAAGCACTCGTCCTGTCCAGGCACTCTGGGAACTCCATGATTAAGAACTCAATTTGCCCAATTGACACACCTGCACATCCTCACCTGGCTGCAGTCTGGTCCTGTGGCACTGAAAGAATGCACATGAGGAGAAGAAAATTCAAATACTTCCTCTTTATGACAGAGTATAAATAAACAAAAATGAAAGATTTATAGTATGTTAAACATTGGAGAATTCAACCACTATAAATATAGTGTACTCTTGAAATTATAGTGACAATTTGGAAGTAATTGAAGGATTCTATGTGTAAATGTGTCTCTATATACAGGCAGGTCCGTTCACCCCAAATTGTGGAGAATAAATAACATGCAATACATTTTATACCAAAATGACACTCTAGAGAAAATAGAGAGCAGAAGCAGGATAATGTGACAGAAAAAGACAGACAAAGGACACGGAAAAAATGCCCAGGAGGAAGAAAAGGAGAAACAAGAAAAATAGGAAAATGTTCTAAGGAAAAAACCTAGGCTGCAAAAAGGAGAAAGAAAGGTTGGTTGATATGGTATGCTAAAACAAAGATTCAATGAAAGGGATAGGTGTAACAGTGAGAAAATATAGGAAGACATATGACAAAAGAGAGTAAAGGTAACAGAGTAGTACACAGAAAAACAAGTTAATATGATATAAATATGAATAAAGCTAGTTCAATGCTAAAAGAGAAGAAGGAAGGACTGAAGGGAGAACTCAGGGTAGACTGGACATTCCTTTCTTTAGGCAAAGAAAGATATAAATATGACACACGAGCAAGTTTACAAAAATTGAGATCTTTTAGGAAACAATGGGAAAAAATGAGGCGAAAAGCTTTGTACCAATGTCATAAAAGCCCAGGATTTTTGGAAATGAGAAAGACAGTGGTCAAGGAAGGTGATTCTGTCCCCCTACTCCAGTCTCATGAGACCACACCTGCAGTGCTGCATCCAACTGTGGGGTTCCCGGCACAGGAACTTTGTGCACAAGCACATTGACTTTTTGGAGAGAATCCAGAGGAGGGTCACCAAGATAATTAGAGGAATGGAGTGTCTATGAGAAAAGGCTAAAAGAATTGGATTTGTTCAACCTGTAAAAGAGAAGGCTTAGAGATGACCTAATTGTCGCCTCCCAGTGCCTAGAGGAGGCCTACACGAAAGATGGAGAAGCACTTTTTACAAGAGCATGTTGTGGTAGGACAAGGAAAAATGGCTTCAAACAGAAAGAGAACAAGTTTTGATTAGACATTAGGAAGAAATTCTTTACTGTGAGGATGGTGAGGCACTGGAACAGGTTGCCCAGAGAAGCTGTGGATGCCGCATCCCTGGAAGTGTTCAAGACCAGGCTGGATGGAGCTCTGAGCAACCTGGTCTGGTGGAAGGTGTCCCTGCCCATTGAGGCATTGGAACTTCATGATCTATAAGGTCCCTTCCAACTCAAACCATTCTGTGATGCTATGACTGTATGATGGGGTGTGGGAAAAGGAACACACCTCACAGCATATACTTCTGAATATCTGAAAGAGTATAATTTGTACTGCTAAAGGACTTTTCTTTCTTTCTCCAGTGATTTCCCATGTGCCCATTCATTACTAGTGGCCCAAGGTAATGTGTACAGAGAAGATGCAGGAGGCCATAGAGCATCCAGAAGACTGACATGGGGTTGGAGAACATGACATAGTGTCTACAAGAAATTTTTTCATTTTTAAAAGTAGCACCTGGAGCACAGGCATATCCTAATCTTGTCTTATCTAAAATAGCACTAGATACTTAGGCAGCCCATGACCTACTTTTTAAGGCAATACAACTTGAATTTTTTCGACATAATATCTGTTGTAAAGGTTTTACAGTTGTGTGAATAGAGCCAAATAAGGTCATTTCACAGATATGTTCTCAGCAGTCATTAACAGGCAGAGAACACTACCTTGCCATGTTATAACCTGTCTGTATGTGATGTGACTGGGAAGTTGCTGGCAGGAAATTGCCATGACTTTTACCTTCTCTGCTACTTCAGAAAACTGAAAACCTAGCTCAAATTCCAAAATTCTTCATAAACCTACAGCCAAGAAATAGCTCCTAATTAGGTCACCTTGCAAAACCACTATTCTTTCTCTAAGGGCAAAACTGGTAGATGCACCAAGTATTGGGGGGGATTGGCTTAAGATATCATCTCTACACATAAGAGCTAGATATAATATGCCTGTCTCTTACCCTCACTGTGTCATGTGACAGGAATTTTAGATGACATGAGTCTGAGCTAGAACAGCAAGGACTACTTCTTGTTTAGAGAAATGCATCCGTACTGAAAATTACTTTATTTAGATTCATATCTAGATTTGGCCATGTCTTAAGTAGATAGGAAGAGACAAACTGTTGGTTAAAGTAGTAGGAACCATAACACTTTGAATCAAAGAAGTGAGCTGCAAAACTGGGACTGACAACCCATGTGGGCAGTAACACTTTGGTCAACCTTGTAGACAAGAAAACAACATCTGCTTGTTAGGTGGACACATTCCATTCACATTAACCAAGTCTAAAGACAGTTTATTCTCTCTGAGCCCCAGATAGCAGGAGAATTATGTATGGCTCTTATGGTATTAGAGGCTTTGAAGCAGACAAAACAAAACAAAACAAAACAAAAACCAAAACAAAGTCCTCTGCTTTACTAGATGGTCCTGCCATATAGGTATTTTTCTCAGACCTTAGTCTGAGATGTTGTTCTGGAAAAAAGTGAGAACAATCTGGGAATCACTGAGAGAAATCCATCATTCAGGCATGAAAGAGAAGGGAGTTAAGGCCGATGCAAGACTGTTCTTACTTCTTACTAGAGCACCCAGTCTGAAGAACAAGACAACTATTTTAAATTAAGGGATGAGAAAAGTAATTCTTCCAGGAATAAGAATTGTCTGTAAGAAAAGTACATGGAAAATAGCTGTTTCAAGTTGTTTCACAAGTAATAACCTTCCTCAGCAAATCCAGGGCAACATCTGTGATCATCCCATTGAACACCTGGCATTTGAGACTTGTTTCTCCTTGCTGACGTCTCTCACATAAAAATAACAACAGGATATAGGAAAACAGAATGTACTTCATCCTCCTCACTTGGACTTTTCAGAAGAAGAAATTGATCTCACATCTTCAGTGGAGATACTGATTTTCAATATATTTTTCAGCTTTTTATTTCTTTGTGGGAATCTTTTCATCAGATTAGCACCTATTTAGCACCTTCATACCCTTCTGTTGCTTCTGTCAAAAGAGCTGAAGCAACACCTGTGTAACTAATATCAGATACACAACACAGGGGATAGTGGGATGCTGTCATTAAAACTCTTAGAATGCTGTATTTGTGCCAGAAATATATACTCTATATGAGATGATGCACTTTTCTTTCAATTTTTAAAAATATAACAGATTTTTATTATATTCAAAAACATTTCTAACATATCCAACATGGTGTAAATGCTAGAAAAAAGCCCTCCTTACAAGCAAAAGTAAACTTGGCTCTATGGGTTGTTAATCATGGGATAACTACTATTTAAGGAAGAGGAAAATGCATAGATTTTCAGTAATTTCACATCTCCTTTTGAATAAAATTGGCAAATAACAAAGAGTTGTTAAATATTTCAAAATTAACCATTTCTGGTATTTAGGCTTGTCAGTGATTATGATGTGCAGCTTTCATAATAAAGCAATAAACATATACACCTTCTAGCTAGTAATTAGGCAAGATTGGTGGAATATGATTCTAAATGTGTGCATTTGTCTGGTGTAGTACCTTTTCCCCTCTTGTATCTCACTGAAATCATGGCATATTCAAGAAGATAACTCAGTGAATAGACTGCAATTAGCGTGAACGCCAAGTCTGGCTATTTTGTTACAGTATTTTAGGGCACATTTCTATTTTCCCTGTCAGTCAGCAGTTTTAAATTCAATTGCCTTCCCTAATTATTCCCAAATCAATTATAAGTAAAATCTTATTAGTTGCATGTAAAATGTATTACTGCATTTGGAACCTCAGTGTTCAAGTGAAACCTTTTCTTGCTTACTACAAGAGAAATTGTAGGTGTGCATAAAAAGGTGAATCATTCTATTGATACATTTCTTTCAACTGTCAGCTGAAAGATTAGGACTTTCTTTGAAAAAACTGCTTCCCTGACAGTGCTCTTGTACACTGTACTGGATCAAAAACCTGCACTTCAAACTCCTTAAAAAATAATCAGACTGGAACCTGTGAACTGGTTCTATTTGTCATCTGCGGAAATAAATATGTGAGCCAAAGGCAAAGAATTTTCATTTCAATGCATGGTAAGCATGGTTTCACAAGCAGCTGAGATTCATGTAATGAGACAGAGGGAGCAAAAACATGAAGCCAGTAAATGCATTCTCATGTCTGTGTGTATGGTTCTTGAGGAGTATTAGAGGCCAAAAAAGCATGACTGGCTGGCCTGGTTTCTTCTATGAAAAGCACTAAAACTGTAACCACAGCAAGGAAAAGGTCATTATTGTGAGATTCTTTACCTCTTGCATCTGCTTTTGATGTCCTCTCAAAATCAGGTTTAAGAAACCCTGAATAATATTTCATTTTAAATCAGTTCAATTGAAAACTGTAAATGGCTCTAGTGGAGGGCCAGAGTAAGATAGCTGCTGTCCATAGGCAGTGCAATGATTGGGGTCATATGAATCTGCTATTGTAAGTTGAGGCTTTTGGAGTGCAATACAAATTTTGCCTGCATTTTGAAATATGATTTTCTATTTAGAAAGTCAAATTTAAAATTCCTTCCCTATTTGTATTTTCTGTCAAGCCTATTCTTAGCTATTCTTTGCCTCAAGACAGAAGATATTATGGATCAAGAAAGCTTGAAAATTACTAGACTATCCAGATACTCAATCATCACAAATGGTGACATGGATGTATAATTGAGCTCCTCCTTGAAAGAGACCTAAAGGATATGAAAGCTGTCCTTGAAAAGGAGCTGGAGTAAATATTGTTAAGAAAAATCCCACAAAACAAAACCAAAAATTCTTTGGTTTGTTTTTGGTTGTTTGGGGTAAATTTTTGGGGGGGCAGGGTTCATTTTTTAATTAAAATCTGATTGTTTCTTTAGTAATAGAATATATTAAATAATTTACCAGTTCACAAAGTAATAATACAATAGGACTTTGTAGCTGAAAAATTAACAACATAATGAATGGTTGAAATCTGAAGTAATCAAAGTGCAAAACAGTAATAGAATTATGTAACAGTAATATAATTATGAAACAATCATAATTATAATCACAAGAAAAAGAGGAAAACCAAGGAATATAAGTGCAACCACAATAAAGATTTTGTTTATTTTGCTTTAAAAATATTGCAGATTAGAATTTACTTGTTGCTAAATAACATGCTCCTGGATAAAACACTTTGATCAATATTCTCTGATATTTTCTAGGAGCTACATTGCAGTCTTTCAAGATGAAAAATGTCTTTGAGATTTGTAATGCATTTGTCATTTGGTGAAGGGAATTCTACTCTCCAGTTTATTTTCTTTTTGGTAATCAATAAAGCTATTTGTACAAAAGTCCATTTGAATTTGTCTAGTCTGGTATTTTCATTTCTGAGAAGTAAACAAACACGGGATAAACAGGAATTTTTATTTTAGCTATTCTATTTGTGTCTTGAGTCACCTGAGACTAATACTTTCACAATTTAGAAAAAGTTCAAAACATATGCATGGGGTCACTTTCATTTTAAAAAAAAATATTGGACAGCAAAACCTAGTAACCTTTGCTGAACAAACTATAAGATTTGTAGTTGTAAAAAAGTAATAATAAGTACTGATACTTAGTAGAATTTAAGACATTAAAACTAATTTTCATTTGGCTGTCAGAAAGTGTCTGCAGATCTTTTGTACTTCATGTTTTGTGATTAATTTTTAAGACTGGAGTAAATGAGAGTTTGAAAAATTGGTGCCTATCTCTACACCAGTACTCTTTAGCTCACAATATGTCTGAGTAACACTTCTGCTGAAAAATGGATTTTCTAACCATTCAAGGATACATCCACTTTATGCATCAGCACTGATGCAAGCTCCACCATCATATTCCTTCTTCCTGACTCCTCTGAAGTGTTCTGTATTTCAGTGTCAAAAGCCAGCATCTAGACAGCATCCATAAGATAACTCCTGCTCATTCTAGTCATTACTTTCTACTCGATTATGTCCGTCTATTATGCCTTACTTATGTCTCATTTTAGGCTTCTGCTTCATGCAGAGGTGCTGGAATCGTGTAAAGGTAGAGAGATTAATTGGCTTTTCACATCTGAGACTTGGAAAGAGGCAATATCTTTTTCTAGGCTATGTTTGCTTCCGAGCAACCCAAAGACTCCACCAGTGCCTTTTCTTTTGAGGCTTCTGGAATCACATTTTTATATGACCTAATATGTGTGAACATACATACATGTGTACAGATATATCTTTTGTTGGTTTCTGTGTCTATTAGTAACTTTCAATGTGCAGCCACTTTCATGTTAAGATGACAGAGCCATAGGAATTTTAAAGTATGGGAAATTACTAAATGAAAATTAGCAACTGAGTGAAAACCAGGGAGTGGGAAAGGCTGGAACACCTCTCTTTACCTTTCTCACCCTGAAAACTGGCCATGGCACATAAGGCTGCTTGCCTGGGCAGAAGAGACAGGAGGGATTTGTATGTAGACATAAGAGTTAGGAAGAAGCAGTGAAGAGAGAGAATGAGGGAAGACCTTTGACATGGCAATAGCAGCCAGGGACACATGAGACAAAAAACTGCTCCCAAGACCTGAGAAACTGAGCACCTTCTTATTATAACATCTTTATTTCTCCTCTGCTCGAGGAGATCACTGTTAGTTAGCTGACTAGGTAGTTGGATGGCAAAAGG
This sequence comes from Ploceus nigricollis, assembly GCA_013399945.1. Lineage (NCBI taxonomy): Eukaryota > Metazoa > Chordata > Aves > Passeriformes > Ploceidae > Ploceus > Ploceus nigricollis. Next base: position 996,431 of record VXBC01008112.1, on the reverse strand, counting down.
ACACAGTTAGAACTACTTCATAACCCAGAAATTTTAGGTGGTCGGGGATATCTTGATTCTTGAGCAATTGGGACCCTTATTGATAATGGCTCATTGATAAGGACAACATAAGACAGAAGGCTGGGATGATTATAATGAATGTACATAGTTAACTAGAATAAAGCATTTTGATGGCTGGTATTTTTAAATAATTGGCTCATTAACCTGAACTATATCAACCTTTTCTCTTTACCAAGGTTGAATAATTAAAAGGAAAGACTTCTGGGGAAGTTGCAGCCCACAGAGGACAGAGAACAGCAGCACACAGAGGACAGCTACTTATTCACATGGCAGAAACCTGCTTAAAGAACCTTGTTTAAAGAAGATGTTTGTAAGAGAGGAGACATATTCACACACATACACACAAATCAATACATGCTTGCATTTTAATTGTGAGAAAACATAACAGAAAAAAAATTGTGCAGTTCTGAACAATTTTTAAGCAGTAGTCATGTATTTCATGATGTATTTATTTCTTCAGTGATAGAACATATCAATATCTGTTGTTACAGCAAAGCTTATTCTGTGTCCAGGTGTCTTCACTCCCTTGCTATGGTTCTCAAAATTATTTCAATTACAAAAGAACTTGAAACCCCTGGTTAGCAAACAGGTCCCTGTGATCACCATTGAAATTCTTATGGAAAACAAATAAAGTCTTATTCGAAATGAAAGAGAACCAAAAAGATGCTGTCCAGTGGCAATAATACATGAGGGTTGTAGAAGCACCAGTTTTGTATTCTATGTGTCATCTGCATGTTACCAAAAAAAGGATTAAAATGGACTGGTGTAAGACCAGTATGTAGCAACATGATGCGTTGCAGGGACAGTGCCTGATAGTAACCACTACTCAGGGCAAAGAGCTAAGAGCTGCCATCACTGCTACCTCATTCACCCCATTAGTGGGCTGAAACCAGTTCCTTCCCACTTTTGATGACATCCTCAGCGGCTGAGGTACTCTGCAGACCAAAACTGAGAGAGCGTTTTACAAACATCCTTGGCTTGGCAGCAGAAAATCGTGGTGTGAGCAGCTAGAAGAGGCTTGAAATCTGAGAAGTGACAGTGGTAGAAGGAGCAGAACTTTCAGAAATATTCTGAATTTCTCTTTTCCTTAGGACTAAGGTGTGGAAGGTTGAATTATTCATGGCACACTAGGTTCAGCAGCAGTACAAGGAGAAATTATGCAGACAGGGGGCATATTAGAGAAGTCTCCTTGGAGTGGAGGGAATCTCCTAGGTCAGACAGTGTATTCAAATACGCCCAAAGATCTGAAATATTTCTGAGAGATCAGTCCAAACAGACACCTGTAAAGTAGTTACATGGGATAAATATGGAAATTTAACTAAGAAGTGATACATCCATCATCTGGTGACATTACTTGATATTCCAATTAAAGCTATCAAATCTGAGAGGCCTCAGTAAAAAAAATACCCAATTCTCAGCTCATCTCTTTCTTTCCAAGGATGCTTCAAAGCTGTTCTTCCTATCTTTTCCTTAAGTTGTTTTCGGCTCTCAGTATATCTAAAGTGTAAAAAATAAAAAAATCAACACCACCAGTAAGATGTGGTGGTTTTGGAAATCTGTGCTGTATAAATGATCAAATTAAAAGGTAAAGATCAGAATGGCGTTTTGCTAAAATCTGGCATCTAATTGGAAAAATGTTAACTCTGAGCTCAACTAAACAACTCCCTGCTGTATTTCTTCAGATTGTTTCTGGTGTTTTATTTATGTGTGTAGAGTGCTATGATTTTGTCTGCTATGATTTGTGCTTGTTTTTCAGCCTGTACTTGCATATTTGACATGGATTTAATCCTTTCTGCAGCTCATCCTCCCCCACTTCTAGCCTATCTTGAGTTATAGCTTGATATTTAAAATATTTCCTACAAATAATTTTATCTGGAGTGGGAGGATTATGATAATGTTCAGAACATTGATCTCAGTTAAACTTATAGGGCAAAAAGTTGCACAGAGAATTGGGAGTTTACCCAAAGGCATAAAGCATTAAATCATTCAGAAGGTTGATAAATATGTAGTGAGGGATATATAATATTGAACTGGGTGATGCAGTTCAGTGGATAACAGGCAAGGTCCAAAGAATAGCTATTACAATATAGCAATTAGCTATACAATGCATTGCATTTCTAAGTTACTTATTATAAATATCATACTTTCAAAATGGCCTACAACTAGAAGTACTCTTTGTTTATGGATGAATAGTAACTAATCTGAGTGTTATCTATCTACCTGTCTTTGGACAGAACTCTGAATATCTTAGTATTGAAATCCTTTAAGTTTTCTTCAGATAAGCAGTTAAATATACCAAAGTGTCCAAAATATTTTTGTCACTTCACTTCATTTGTTTAGTCATGACTTTAAAATACTCTAAATAAAGGATTTGTTATAGTAGAAAGTGGTGAAGAAACAGATACTGTCTACAACACACAATTAATACCACACACAGGTACTACAACCATCAAGGAAACCTTGTGTGATTCCCTTCTGAAAATGCACTGGAACGATAAAGAAAGTGCCTTCATATTCTAGGCAATCAATATCCATTTCTGTAAAATCCAGGGAAATCTTTAATGACTATTATACTGTTCTGAGAAGAGATGGAATACAATCTTTTAATTTGTTCAAAATTATAATTTTCTACAAAAAAACTTTCCTTATCATAGTATGTAACAACCAAGGTCATGTAAAAGCACAGATTTCAGCAGCAAGGATGATTATAAAGCTATCAGACATCCAGACCTTCAACAAGTTTTACTTTTCAAGGACACAACTGAAGATGCACAATAGTCACTCCGAGCTGCCACTATGGAAATTGTGCACTATAAAAGAAATGGTGAGTTTCAAGTGTCTATTGTAAGTACCACTGCTTTTATGTAATATAAAATATATACACACATTTTTCATATAAACACACACAAAAATTCTTTTAAAGGAGATTTTCAGAAGGTGAAAGGTGAGAGGAAGCAATCCATTATTTAGGTGTTTTTTAAAACAGTAGGAATTTTCTAAGATACAGACTGTCAGTTGCAGAGTTGTATGCCTTTTGGTGTATTTATTCTGTCTGTCTAAAGGTTTCTATTCCAGGAACCACCACAGACACCAGGACTTTCACTTGACACGTGCAAGTCAGCACTCCATATCCAGTATGAAATCAGGTTTGCTGAATTTGGTAGCCAAAGAGGTGCAGAATACGTTTTTGATGATACTAAGACATAGAATGAGATTGCAGAAATTCAGAAATCTCCCATCTATGTCTATTTTGTCTTAGGCAAAACACTGTTGTACAAAAATTCACGCTTCAGGAAAGGACTGCTATAGCAGATATAAGGAAACACCCACCACCACCATAAATCCTCATAGTGATGTTAACACAGAAAGGGTAACTTTGGAAAACATTCAATAAAATTGTTTCTCCCAACATAAATGTTAAGATAAGTAGGCAGACAGGCAGTCACACAGATGAGCAGACCTACACTATAAGGTAGGGACCATGAAAGAGAATTCAGAGTCTCATGTTTATAAGGAGGTTGCTGTAGAGAGAAAAATATAAATTTATACACTTTATCCAAATTACTTACAGTAGATACCTCCTAAAAAGACTGTTGTCTTACAAAGCAATGCTAACATTATACTTCTGTAAGATTTTGATGAATGACAGATATATCAACACATGAATGTTCTGCCTACTGTGCACCTATCTGTAAACTAAAGTATGAATACATTGGTTTCAAACTAATTTCCTGCTGTCAAGTTAAAACTGTAATTGTCTAATACAAATGAAAAATGAAAATTTCACCTAGAAAATGTTCAAGATTTGTTAATCAATTTTTCTTTTGTGAAAAAGACTCAACAGTTATGGGAAATAATCTAAACTTTTTTTCTTTAAAAGGACTTGACCAGTTAAAATTGTGTTCATCATAGTTTATTCATAATTGCTAAACATTGTAAATACTTCATAAACACATAGTTGAACATTTAGATATAACTCTAACAGGTCATGTTCAGCAATTACTGCACAACATAAAAAGACCCTGGAGCTCATTGCTCCGTCAGACTTTGAGGCCATGGATTCTCTGCAGATCACAGCAGGGAATTGACCAATCCATTCTACAGATGAGGGTATTTGGGAGGGTATTTGAAGAATAAGGACTCCTACTATAATTGAGTTATTTCTTGGTTTCCAAAGTGAGTAACGCATTCTCAGATGCACAATCAGATATTCCCCTTAGCTCCAGAAGCTACAGATACAAACTCAAGTCTATGATGTGGAGATTCTTCTCTGTTCTAGAAAAGATGCAGTGAACAAATAAAATGTGTTCAACAGGTAGCAATAAAAAGTTTGCCAGAGAATTTAGGAAATGACATGGACGTGGTTGCTCAAGGGCTTTGGAACTGAGTCTTCCTCCAGATAACATCACCACATATGTAGTCTTTGGTATTCAAACACTATTACATCTAAAACAATCTTAGTAGGCACAAAGAATCGTGTAAGTGGCCTTTGCATGTATAAAATGAGAGCAAGAGAGGAGACATTCTGGCTTTAGGTGATCTTCCTGAGGAGCAGTACTGAAGTATCAGTACCAGTACATTTTTATTCCATTATAAGGCTTCATATTCTAAAGACAGTTTTGCTGAGTAGTTTTACAAAAATTCTTGTTGTTTATTTGTTTTGTTTCACACCTGATTTGGGCCAGGCTATCAAGCTTCTACATAGACACAGCATAGTTGTGTGAATTTCCTGCACAGCTTGCTGTGCAAAGAATTTCATGTTGAGCAGTCAGTGGTATCTGCTCCCATACACATGCCAAATTTCAAAAAACTAAAGCAAGCTACCATGGCTTGGGTTGCCTCCCAGTAACTGAAGGCTGAGCATGTGCACATGAAGTTTCTACACAGCAACTGGCACTTATAGCAATGTGCTCATATTCTAAACCTTGAAACCATGTCTGTTCTTTAAAAGCCCCATTCATGTAATGCTCTCAAAGTGCTTATAATATCTGCCTCTTTTACTCTCTCTTATTGCTTTAATAGCTTAATATAGACTTACCTAGCATGTGCATGAAAAGGCAGAACACAGAATAAAAGCAGAAGTATAAACTCCTCATTTACTTTAGGAAATTACACTAGTTTAATTTTGCCTTACTCACTCAAGTAGCATGAGACCCTAGTATAAACAAGGACAACAACATTAAAATGTGTTCAGTAGCATTGGCCAAAGCATCTAAACTTAGAGTCTGACTTTTTTTCATCCAAGCTATACACTAAATGCTGTCTTTAAGTTAACCACCTTACATAGGAAGCCTCATTTTTCAAATATTGTCAAGACCATTAATTTCCTATACAATATAATCCTGGAAGCTAGTATGGCTTCACCAGCAAGCCACAGATCAGTAAAAGGCTTCCTAATTATTTTTTTTTTTAATGGGAGAATGAGAGAAAATATATCAGAAAGCTAATAGCTTGCCTATTTGTTAAAAGCACCCGTTGACACCAACAGGGAGCAAATGAGAGACAGTCTCAGAGATTTCATATGTAGAAATTTCATGACATAGAGATTTCATGACATAGAAATTGCAGGCTCTGCTTACAGATAGCTGGCTGTGGTTACAGGTGTGAACAGTCACATCAGATCAATATGCATAGGCCTGAACATTATCTGAGCAGAGTCCACTTTGCAGTCTGAGAGTTTTGGTAACATGGCACCAGGCCTGTGAGCCCAAAAAGAGAATTGCAGCTGCACACAAACATGCTCTGCTTTCAGACAGAGGGCTCCAACTTGCTAAACTCTTTCAGCCAGAAATATTCAGCAATGGAGCTCTGGGGAGACCACTGAATTCACCACCTCACTTCTGGCATAATCAACTATACCTAAAGCCTTCCTACAGCTACTTACCTATTCAGTTATTATCATTTGAAGAAAATTTGGTTCTTCAGAGTTCACTGTGTGCTACATTACATTAAAATAGGTCAGCTGAGAGTGTCTGGAGGGAAGTTCTTTCCCTGGAAAAATTGGATATGATCAGATAGGAGAACTGTCTGAGTTCTGTGCATGGAGCACATGGGGATTGAAAGGCATAGCCTTTAGGGAAGCTCCAGTATCAGCTTGACACGGGGGGGCCCCGGACAATATCTGGTTAAAAAGTCCATAGCTGGGCCTTAGAAAAAGAAGCAAAAAGTCCCTTCCAGGAGAGCCAGAAGGGACTACAGAAAACATGTTGCTAAGCAGGTATCTACTGAAAGTTTCTAGCCTGGGAACAAGACCAGAGTAAAGCTCCCCCGCAGTGTGGGCAGAGGGAAATGGAAAGAAAATTGAAAATTCTTTCATTTCACCTAGCAGATCTAAGCATGCCTCACTTAGAGTTTCTAGTTCTAGTTCATGTTTAGTAAAGACTACCTTGGCAGGCTATAACCCAAACAGGAATTTTTATTCACTCACTGAAGTCAAGAGTCCATCCTGATTACTCTTGCTGGTGCAGCTTCCCACTGTGCATACTCAAAGATATACAGATCTGTGGATTTCCCAGATTTCCTGTGCTTGGTTTTCAAAAGAGTAATGGTTGTTATTCAAGAAAAGATTCTGATATGAATTCTCATTACTGTTAATTAAATCAAATTACTTCCTGCTCCTGTGCTCAGAAGATGTGGAAACTGTCTTTTCATAAGAAATATTTTACACACGATCCCATCTATCTTCTCTGTAAAGTCTTCTTTTGTACAGACTTACCAAACTCAAGGTTTTCCATCTTTCCTTGGTAGTCATATTTTTTAAATTTAGCTGTTCTCTCAATTCTTTCCAGCCTGCATACATCCATCTCAAAATATGGTGCATAAAATTGGCACAGAACTTTATCTGAGACTACAGCGTGACTGGCTGTCAATGTACATGAAACAATAGCAGTGATAGATTTATTTCTGACATGATACATAAAATAGAAAGCTTTTTGACAGTTACCAGAAATTATTTATCTAACATGTAAGGGGTCTTTCACTGCTACTGCAAAATAATTATCTCCTTGCATATGATACTCTTACTAATGCTTTAGAATATGATCTTCCTGCTATTCGGAGAAGAACTTGCCATGTTTGTTGACTGGTTTGCATCATAACATACAGAACTGGAGCTTCTGCATAGAAAGAACTTCTCCATTCATTCAATTTCCACCTTAATTTTTTTTTATTTTGCAGTCGTATTTCATCTTGCTGATGTCAACTCACCTCTCAAGTCCAAAGGTAAAGAAAAGCATTGGAAAAGGAGAAAAAGCTTGCTCTAGGTTTCCTTTTAAATAGATGTGTGAATGGACTTAAATGTAGAGAACTAGTGAAGACTATTGAGTTAGAGAGTGTGAAAGATGAAAAATATTACTAAGTGAAAGATGAAAAATATTACTAAGTGAAGAATTTCATTTTCAACATACATTGTCATCACAGGCACTGAATAGCAGAGGATGTGGAGGAAAGTTGGAGGAGGAGGTGGCATCATTCGTACTACTCAGCTCAGCTGACTTCTACTCATGCCTCTAAAGACATTTGTAAGGCCCTCCATGATGCTGAAAATAAATGGTTTCCTTTTATTCCAGCACTCTAAAATATTGGTGAAAATATTGACTCACACTGAACTAAGATTAGGATTTTGTCATATTGCATGTGATAAACCTTTCCAGTTTGACAGGCAGCAATTGATAACTACTATCCCACTACAGTTTTTCAACAACTTGTGTGGCAACTTTACTGTAATTTCATCATGCACAATTCCATCACATTTCCCTGAAAGTGTCATAGGGGATACCATCAAAAGCCATACTCAAGTCAAGAATTATCGCATCTCCTGCTTCTCCTTTTGTCCTCTAAACCAGTTATCCTGTCAAAGAAGGAAATTAGTCTGGTTTGTAGTTATTTGCTCCTAGCAAATCCATACTGGCTGTCTCTTACCACCTTATTGTTCTCCAGGTACCTTCAAATTGATTGCTTAATAAATTGCTCTGATAACTTTCTAGCATTGCATTTAGGGTCCCTGCTGTATAATCCTCTGGAATCTATTTCTCTACAGATAGATACTATGATATCTACCCTTTCCCAATCCACTGGAGGCCTTCTCTAACTGGGGAACAAATGCTGATGGTGTATTCAACTCTGATGATCTACTATTAGAAGAATCTATGCTAAAATTAGTATTTCAAAGCAGAATATTCACAATATTATATAATTTTAGCTGCAAATTAAGACTTTGCATAAATGTATTCTATGGAAATATCATTGCCCTCAGGAGAAGTTTCTACGTATTCCCTAAAATAGTATTACTTCACTCAAAAACAATTATCTAAATGATTATAGGTGGATTTATAGGAAAACATGAAAAGCAGGAAAGAGGAAAGGCAGGAAGAAAGGAATGAAGGGAGACAGGGAAGGAAATATATTTCCCAAAAAGTTAATACAGGCATGTAAGAAGCAGTGTCACAGGATGACTCTGAGAATGGTTTCTAGATAAATCTCCATCAACATAGTACCCTAAAAAACCAATAAATTTTTAAAATAGACAATATTTTTTGAAGTAGAGCACACAAAAATAGTGGAACTTGTCTGTCTGTCCTTGCTTCTACTTACACATGTGCATGATTTTTTGGACAGCTTCAAGGAGGCTGATGCAGATAAACTAAACAACAACTTCTTCCAAAATATAGCTCTCTCTACAGAGGTGTTTCTTATCAGTTTAACATTAAGTATTTGAAGCGTTGTGTATGTTCCTGGAAACAGCTGTGAAGTTGCCCAGATTAAAAGGAAAAAAAAACAAAACACAGCAGCTTGAAGCTAAAAGACCGTAGGCTGATTTTCGAGACAGCTTTGTTGTTTTTTAAAGCTGTCATTCTGGTTTTAGGTGAGAATGAAGTACTCTGCATGGAAATGTTTCCTAATTTAAAGAACCTTGTGCACATTTTTATTTTTGAACATAATCACTGGTGAATGTTATATACTTCGTGCATATTCCTAACTGTTCTCATACATAGTTTTTTCCACAAAAATAACTGTAGTTTGATGATGAGCACTGCAAGACCACTGTATATTATCTTCCTTGTTCTGTGAAAAGAGAATTCTTCCTGAGAAATCCTTTCACTCCTGTAGCAGCCATCCATAGAACTTTCTAAAGTACAACAGTGGTAATATTTCAGCAGCATAGAAGAGTCAATGATGAAATTCTCTCTTGGTATTTAATTGAATATACTCAATAACACTGGCAAGTAAGTACTGACTGTACATCAAAATGCTCTTGGGTAGGTGGAAGCAATCACGCATAGGGAAGTGAAGCTCTGTAAACAGAAGGTAAACATTAAGATCATTTGTCAAATTAAGGGGGGAAAAAAGGAAACATTGCAAACACAGCTGGGTTTCAACATTTACTTCTTAAAACAAATTTGTCTTTTATAGATTACAGTAAGCTTTAAGGAGAGTAAGATGTCAGGGAACTGCAAGAAATCCTTTATGAAACAGGACAGGGAGACAGTGATGACTGGCAAGAAGTGAAGACTACTAAAGTGAGAGCGATATTTCTAAGAGGCATCTCTGTTCACAGCATGTCTCTTGTGGATGTAAAGAATGGCTAGACAATGAGAAATTCTCAGTTCTAAGCCTGATTAAAGGAGGCAAATTCAGTTTTGGTCCCCTGTTCCATTTTCTGGCATATGCTCCCACGTCTCATTGCATGCAGCCTGCACATACAAAAACCCACAAGATCTTGTCTCTGTCAACTACAACATTCTTCTCTTGCTTTAAAATATTGACATGAAGTATGTTAAACCTATCCCTCTCAGTTTTCTCTGGTGACAAGAAACAGAAGGCTATGTTTAAGGGGTCATTTTTTGTTCCACTTACTGCTAATTATGAATATAGCTTGCGCGGCATTTCTTCACCAAAACAACTTTTTATCCTCTCTCATAGCATATCACTTCATGTTTTATAAAAGACTGCTGTTTTATAAAAGACTTATTTCCAGTCAGAAATAATCTCTGTTTTCAAACTGCATTCATTTTAACTCTCTCGAGCGTCTTCCTCTTCCCCACAAAATGTTACTCATTGGAATTTCAGTCAGATCACACTCTCACCTATTTAGATGTTCAAATCATGTTCAAGGTGCCTTGATATCCAGGATTGCCTCCAAAACCTGCAAGTTGCCTGTCGAAGTGTGAAGAGGAGTGAAAATATGAACATGTGACATTACAGCCAATCATGGGAATAATAACTGGGAAAGCCAAGAAACCATGATGAAATTACTGCTCATTTTGAAAAGCTCATCAGAAAACCTAGCCAAAGGCAGAGTCACGGATGTGACAGATGTGACACAGGTGTTAGATGGCATTGTCTATGGAGTTGCTTAATATAGCTAAGATTGTGCTACACATGGAAAAATATGAATTTCATACTAAACTCCAACAACAACAACAAAAAAAGAATATAAAAAGAAGTTAATTTCATTGTGACAAGCAGTATGAGAACTGTTCCAACAGTCCCAACAGTGCCTTGCAGGACCAATCTCTTTACAAGAACTTCTCTAGAGATAGGTAGCAATATTTGAGGAAGAAACAGTCAAACTGCAAACAGTTCTTAGAAGACACACAGAGCAGATAATGAAAGAAGCATTTCACTGGGGAAAAATGGGACAACACAAAACATGAAAGAATTCATAAAAAAAAGGCAGAATGTTTTTGGAAAATAAAGGACTCAATTAAAAATAAGGGGAAAAAACCCTATATAAATGACATGCATAAGATTAAGCCATTTGAAAGCATAGACAAACCAAGGCTGCAATCAGTAAAAAAAGGCTAACTGACAACAAGTGCCAAGGAAAAGGCAGCAGGATAGAAAAAACATTTTGACAAAGTGCTAAACCCTGCTGACCATACAGATCCAAATAGTCCAGGCATGCTGGAAGGACAGGACAGCTCTCAAGGCAGAAGGGAGGAGAGCACTATAGTGCCAGCAGAAAAAGGAGGCAAAAGGAATGTTGATGTAGATCAGAAGAGGAGAGTTGATGGTCCAGACAGCAGAACTGCTGAGCTGTAAATAGCTAGAAGGACAAGTGTGAACAAAGCATCAGAAGTAGAATCCTTTAAGCTTTTGAGCAGAGGTGATATTCAGTGACTGGCAAAGCACAGCAGCTGTGTCAGTCTACAAGGCTACCTCACTAATTCAGGCAATAACAGATATGAAACTCATTGTCAGTTTCTAGGGGAAAAAAACACATGAAGAATAAGACTTTTAACTGATTCAGACAGGTTATAAAGAGAGTTTTAGAGGAAAATTATAGTTTCAGATCAGGTACTCTTTGGAAGCACTCGTCCTGAGCTGTACAAGGACAAAACAAGAAATAGGGACACTTCATGCAGCATGAGAAGAAAAAAAAATAAGCATAATTTTCCCAATTTTTTTTAAATTTATTTGGAATACATTATTGAGAACCTAAAAAAATCTATTAGATCTCTATTTGCTGAGGGTAAAGCTTCATTTCTATAGTGTTTGATTTATGTGTTTCAAAGGGTCTTAGCAGAAACAATACATCCATTAAGGACAGCTTAAAATGCAAAAAATACTGTTCCAGTTTAACAGGTTCATATAAACTGATAAAAAAGCAGACACTTCAAGGCAACCCATTCTCACTGTTTTTTCTCCTTCTCCCACATGAGTTTAATGCAGTTTTAGAAAAGACGACTTCAGTTACCTCACTCAGGAGTGAATGAACTCTGAACACATTAGGCATTCATGCTTGGTTTCCTTGAATCACTGATTCTAGTTGGTATTCAAGTTCTGAGGCTAAAAATATAGCAAAATTAGACTTTTCACTAATTTCCACAATAAAAATTCAGTAAATGTGAGGAGATGCACAGTGGCTTGGTTACTGGACAGCTTTAGGAACAATTAGGAGGGAGGGTAATTACTGCCATGCCACTTGAATGTCAACGCCGTTTCACTATTCTGTGGCATGATTGTGTTATGGTCACACTTTCTGGGGATATTAAATAAATGTAAACCTTCATGGTTTTCCCCTTAACTTCTACCTGCCAGCATTTGAATGCAAATCAGCTGCAGAAGATTCCCTGGAGTTATTCTCAGAACAACCACGTTCCTTATGTGCTCCCTCTGAATGTAAATGTCATCTAGATGACTAAGTAGGCCAGACAGCAGCTTGGTCTGGAAACAGCGTCCTCTTTCACCACGAACAAGGATCAATGCTCCAACAGCCAGAAGGTGGAAGTCAACATGAGCACCAGAGCCTGCCAACACCCTCAAAACCCGAAGATTTGTGTAGGACATTTCTGTGCTGTCACAGCAGTCAGGACAGAGAAGAAATTGTAATTCAATTTCATTGTATCTCCATGAGTTTCCATGGTGATGCAGGGGAAAAAAAAAAGAAAAAAAAAAGAAAAAAAAGAAAAAAAAACCTGCAGTTACTCCTCCCTGCTGCCTGTATCTTGGGAGACAGAGGTGGAGGCTTATGCTGAGGAGCAGGAGGCTCACAGACATTTCTCTCCTCAGCAGCATTGCAATCCTGTACAGGGTGATGTGATACAACAGACACAACCACACAATCCAGTAATGCCAGAGGAGCTGTTTCTATCACTCATCAGTACTGGGGTCCCTCTGTATAACACTTATGTGTATATATTTATTCCAGAAATTATTTGTCTCTAAAAGGAAAATGAAGTCCAGCTAGCAGCAGCTTCAAAAATTAAACTAGAATATTACCATCAGTCTATTTTCATCTGTTCAGCCACCTGTCTTAGTTAATAGGAATGAGACTACTTTTGTGAATATTCATTATTTAGAAAAGGAGCAGAAGCACATCACACAACAAGGTGTTACACCCTTCTATTTTCAGGTAATGATTATGACAGAGAAAATGCCTCTGCAGGACAGTGTAATAGGTTAAATCATTTTTGAAAATATGTATGATATTCCCCTATAAATCAATGAAAGACAAGGGTCTGAAAAGCTACAAGACTCAGCTGAATTCTATAAGCTACATCTGTCAGGATGCTCAGCACCCCGGGGAATTTGGTTTAAGTATTATAAGACAGTTTTAAGAAAGGTTTTTTTAACCTATTCTGAAAGTTTAAAACCTCATGCTAAGGACTGTGGATGACTTGCCATTCTCACTACCAGCTCTATTATTAGATATGTTTTGTAATTTGGTTATTAAGCAATCAAATAGATACTCTTTGGAGGAATAGAGTTCCTTATAGCTCTTTGAGACAGCACTGTGGATTTCATGTTATGATTAATATAATTTGCATTCTTTGGGTGCTATTTCCTACTTGTCCTTTCCTAACAGAAAACATTAATATCACTGATTTTTTTCAGCAGGGCAGAGAAAAGCTGCAGAAGCAAACATTGCTTATTTCCCAAATTAGAAGCATTTGAACAATCCATAAAGGAAAGTTTTTAAACATGAGACCAGTGACTGACACTTAAGCTGCAATAAGATATATACATTAATTCTTGCACCCACTAAAAAATGTAAAAATAACAAATTTGCCATTCCAACTTATATTGTTGACAGTATAATAATGCAATCAGAACACCATTGCAAACTGACATCCACCCTTTAAGGTTGTTTATGAAGAACAAACTACTCATAAATATGATTGGAAGGCACCCTACAAAAATTTCCTAATGTGTATACTTCATCAATGTCGTCTGAATAAATTATAAAATGCAATTAAACAAAACCCTTTTTTTTTTTTTTAAATTAAAAAATTTGTAATATAACATTAACTTTGTAATAGCTGCTGAACATAACTGTTTTTTCAATAAACATCGGCTGGAGAATGCAGAAAAATTTTGTCACCACATCACGGACCAAAGAAGCAAACACTGAAATACGTAAAATATTTCTAACAAAACCAAAAAAAGGTGTCTAAAATGTTCTTAGAAATATGTGTAACATTTATGAAGAGAAATCACAGAATCAAACCAGCCAAACTAGAAATTAGGCCCTCAGTGACTAAATTTTATCATTACAGCTCTATTGGAGGCCTATGCAGTGAAAATTGGAAACCTCTCTTACTAAAACCAGTTTTATTTCTGAGAAAGAATGCTTGTATTGGTAAAGGTTAGGCCACTTGGATAAATGAGATTTATGAGCCCAAGAAACACACACAGAGCCAGAGTACATGGTGTTCCCACTAAGAATGCTGCTGACCCCCTGTACCAGCACAATATAGTGCAGCCTCCAGCAGCAGAGAGGACAAAACTGTGTAATTAGCAAATTAGCAAAACTGTATGACTTATTTTTTTTTTTTTTTTTTTTTTTAGGTAAAAAAGAATATTTTTAACGCTGATTTTAAAGCAAAGTTATGAAGGCAGTTTTTGAACCTGGCATATTATGCCAAGGGAAATTATGCACAAACAATGAATTTATTCTTATTTTGTTCAATATGGAATATTATATTATTCTGAAATTGAAATGTTGGTGTTTTGGATCCTGACTTTGCCCAAAATATCATTTTTTTATTTCAACAGATAGTCCCATATTGCTCTGTAGGGGGAAAAATATCTTAGTTTTACATGTGTACACTAGTAAAGCATCTTAATGAACTGGTACATAACACTGCTATTTTTACAGGACAGCAATTCCACTTGACTCTCATCTTTTTCAGCCACTACTGCAACAGATTGCCTTGGTCCTATTAGGAAGCCATCTACCGAGCAAATATGGGTTTAACCCTAAATTATCCTGCTGCCTCTGAATGACAGCATTCATGGTGGAGCTTGGGAATGGCTGGATATCCAGGGTGTTTGAGCCTGCCTCCTCACTTCTGGAGTAGCTTTGGCAATAACGCTGACACAGGCAATAATAAGTGATTTCAACCCCTGCTTTTTTTTGTAGTGCCTTGACAATACCACTTCACCATGCAGGGAAAACAGGCTCCCACCTGTGGGAAAATAACAGAAGATTGACAAGAAAGATGGTAAACACACTCAAGTGACTTGCAGCTGGGGTGTAAAAAAACACATACATCATACTAACTGTTGTTTAGTCTTACATATTTGACAAGTACAAGATCTGTGTTTAGATAACACAGGCCTGTGATAGACGTAGAGGTACCCGATTGAACATGCTTGAGGTTCCTGCCCTGCTGTGGGAAGGATCAAAGTACAGTGGCACATTACACCTGTGTGAATCCCCAATATACAGGAAGAACCAGCAGGGTGGGTGATCTCTTGCGTGGACCATGGTGCCTGCATCCCTGCCTGTGTGCCTCTGTCCACACCCTGCTTCAGACATCCCACAGCTGGCAAGGGAGCAGCCACACTGGCTGTGGTTGTCCCAGAGCCCATGCCAGCTCACACATCACCCTTGTTGTAATTCTTATCTGGGTCACCCTTTAGTGGGCCGTGTGCTGTTTCTTCACGTAAAACAACCGTTTAGTACTCCTGGGGCTCTGAGAGCCTGTAAATCACATACTCTTTCCCCTGCCTGTATTGCATTTCTACCCTTTCAATTTATATTCCCCTGAGAAATGCTGCTAAAGCTACATGTGTAGAGATTAAAGGCAGGATCTTCTGTGACTTAAAGACATCAAAAGCCAAAAGCCTGGAGTAAATTGCATGCTGCTGGCTTTTGTTATCCCCCAAAAACCTCTTATTATCATTCTTGCTGTAAGTGTTTGCTAGCGCTTCTCTAGTGATTGTACATGCCCATCAGAGGTGATAAATACTACCTCCCAAAAGAGCACAGGTGATTTAATTGACATGCAAGGGCAGGAACTGAGGCGGGTGGGCTTAGTGACCTGTGAAAGCTGCTGTTTGTGACACATCGCATGTTACATTTCCTGGTTAAATTATTGTTTGCAGAAACAATTGCCATTTGTCTAAACCCGGATTTCAAACAGAAAAAGAATCTATTGCTGGTAGTTTAAATACACTATAAAGCCATGCTCCCACCACTTTCCTCTCCCCTTGATGCAATTATACTGGGGTAAAAACACACCTTTATGCTTATATACCTCTCTTGCTCTCAAGTGGCAAGTACCCATTCCAGGGCAAGCTACCTTGAGAGCAGTATAACGAAATGCACTCATCCAATTGCACACCTTGAATGCATGAGAATGAGCATACTGTGTTTTTTAAAGGCCCATCCATCCTAGTACCACATCTCCAGCACCAGCTGTCAGCAGATTTGGATGAAGTGTGAGACTGGAATAAGAGCATACAATACTCCCCTGAGTGCTGTCCCATCTCACCAATCCCTATTGGAGGGGTTCTCTAAGCTTGATATAGTTTCTATATTTAGAAATTTTGGTTAAAAACCATAACATAGTCTTACCTAATAACTCATGAACTGACAAGACCACATAGAAATTATTGAGTTTTTTCATTTCTCTGCACAATTTACTATATTTTATAGAAGCCATCTACCTGCAGTTCTAATTCTAGGTTTCCCTGCTGGTGTTCGAGATGGCTTATGGGTTGTTCATTCCCTTCATATCTAGCTCATCATTCTCCCAATATTTCATTCCTTTCTGTCCATTCCCCGTAAATTTCAGAGGTATTGCTTTGTTATTTGTTCTGCCATGGTGATCTCATTTTGCTCACTCATCTTAAATCTTCCTTCTTTTGTTCTTCAGTCTATAAGTGACTTTAAGTCCCTAAGCATTAAACTCTTGCAATAACCCATGTGCAAACACCAAGATTTTTTTTTTCTGTATGAACAAATGAGGATTAACTATTTTTGTATGTTGCCAGTGGGATTCTACACATGTTCTTGAATTTATTGTAGAAATGTCCCTTAAAGATGCTGAGTGCTGGGTTTTTTTTACAGTTCAATTAAAAATAAATATTTATAACATCTTTGGATGGCTTTAGAGATTGTTCTTTATGTTTTTTTCCTTTTATTTCTAATTGTTTGGGATAGTAATAAAGTTATATGTATTTAATTGCAAAACCTGGTTTAAATATCTTCTTCAGAGAAGAAATTTAAGGTATGTGTTAGTAAAGCTTAAAAATTAGCATACCGTTTTTGCAAAATTTTATGTATGAAGAAGAATTTGTTAATTGTAACTAGGTATTATGCTGTAGACAAAAGTTTATGGCAAAATATGGAGAAAAAAGTAAATGATGAGTGACAAGAACAGGATGTGTGTAGTATGACAATGGTGACATGAAGAAATGGTCTGGAGAATGACAAGTCACAAAAGTTTGAAAAATTGGGGGAGGGGGTTAATTAACTTCACATGAATTGTTATTTGTTCACACTAAATATTCTTTATTAATTTCTGCTGGATGCAATGCCATTTTTTACACAGATAAAGACACTTGCTCTAGTATGTTATCTGCATTTTTGACCAACGTGTACGGAGTCAGTCATGTATAGACTGGGTGTCAGTTCCTTTTTAGAGAGATTTGTCACCAAAAGAAACACTGTCAAATGTTTTGGCAAAAGCGGGGATTAATACAATTTTGCAAAAATGTAGTTTTATGGAGTTTGATGGCAAAGTTCATGGCTTCTGGTAGGGCCTATGTGTTGCGGTTCGTGTTTATTTTACTAAGTTCTATTAGGTTGATTGTTAAAGTGGTATGTTCTGTTATCCCCCATGTTCTCCCTAAGTTGTACCCTCCTACCCAGCTGTCCCTCAGAGAATCTCCTTCCTTCCTTCCAGACCCTTCCCTGCCTGTCAAGGCAACCCGGCCCCTTTGCCCTGTCTGTCATCCTAAACCCTACCCATTGTTCTAGAAAGTTCCCTGTCCCTCACCTCCGGGACCAATCCCAGATTAAACCCTCTCTCCTCCCCTTACCCTGATTTGTGGCATCCCTGAAAACCACACCCTAAGAGTTGTCATTGGTTGTCTCATTGTGTCCACCCCCTGTTTTGCAAAGTTTTAAAAACCCTTGCACAGGTGTTTTCAGGGCTTTGCTTGCCTGTTTTGTCTTCAGGTTTTCTCGGATGTGTACCCTTCCCTCACTTCACAAAATAAATCTGCTGGACTTCATACTGCAAGAGAGCCTCTGCTGCCTCCTTTATCCGATCCTCGTCGCACCTCCAGGGGTCTCCAGTGCTGGGCATTTGGCTCGGAGGTTCAGGCTCTGGCAATACCCTAACCTGGTCGGTTCCCACTCTTGCCATTGCCCCCGGACCATCTTGGAGCTAGCCTGGGCTCCGGAGGACAGTGGCACCTAGGGACCTTCACTGCTTAGAGAATTTTGTCAAGGCTCATCAGGAGCTTCTGAAACCAGGTCCGAGGATCGAAGAAGAAGGGCGGGGGGATGCACCAGCACAAGACTGACCACTTCCACACAGCCTGGTACTTGGTTTGAGTCTTCTTTTCCTGAGATAGTCACCCAAAGCTTTTAATTATTTTGTTTGCACTTTTGTAGATGAAATAATTTGAAATCGCCTGAGGTTTGCATTTCAGGGCTCTAAACCAGAGTTTTTCTCATATTATTCTGCTGATAAAGGACTATGGGGCATTTAGGGTCTCTGCATCAGAAAATACCTCTACAGGACACAGTCGTGGGAACTATTTCCGGAAAAACTCTTGGCTGATGAGGGCACAGTGCTAATACTACCAAGGTTGAGGTTTCAATCCCCATACAGGCCATTCACTTAAGAGTTGGACTCAATGATCCTTGTGGGTCCCCTCAAACTTAGGATACTTTGTGACTGTATGATTCACACCAAGGGGAGTACAGGAATGAGCACTGGGTGTATAAGATTGGAATAATTAGGGGCAAAATGAGGAAGTATCAGTGTGGGTATACTCGGTGAGTTCTCAAATACACTTGGGGATTTCCAAAGAGGG
Organism: Ploceus nigricollis; assembly: GCA_013399945.1. Lineage (NCBI taxonomy): Eukaryota > Metazoa > Chordata > Aves > Passeriformes > Ploceidae > Ploceus > Ploceus nigricollis. The sequence goes on along the minus strand of VXBC01008112.1, from coordinate 977,591 downwards.
CCTTTTAATGAAAAAACTTGGTATTATGGGAATAAATTAGAAAATGCAAGTACTGGGCACTATACTTTGTGGCGTAGATTTGGACAAGAGGAAAAGGATAGTAGCAAACGTGAAGGTAAATGAAAAGAGATTTGCGTGGTCACAGTAGGAGAGGAATACAATAGGAACAAGAACTCCAAAAACACGTACAGAAACCTATGGTGCTCTCTTCAAATTGAGTTTGTTTACAAGGGTAAACTAAATCAGATATGACACTTGTGGGTTTATGTTACTATAGAATATGTTAAAATGTATAGAGGAAGTTGTGTGGACTGTTGAGTATTACCATATTATCTTACTCTACTTTTCCTCTATAGACATTTCCTGTATATACATTTTTGTCTAGTTTCAGCACTGTAGCAAAATAACAAATTTCAGAAGATGTAAGATAGCAAATTCTTCTCAGGCTGTCAGTCTAGTACGTGGTAGAAAACCCACCACTTGCCAATTCCCAAACTGCATTCTGGTTTATTTCCTTTTTGCTCCTCTTATATGCATTGGAAGTTATGTTATAACTTAAAATAGAGTGGAGTAGTAAACATCTATGCAAACAGTCCAGTCCAACAAACTCCTGTGTGGAGCAAGGCACAAGAAAGAAAATTAAAAATTGCCTATTAGAAGAATGAAAGATGAAATAAAAGGTAAATACAAATAGCTCTTTCAAACAGCCCAAGAACTCAACAACAACAACAAACAAGACCTCTAAAAAAATAACAGCAAAAACCCCTGAAATTGTTCGTCACTGCCCTTTGACAAACCTTTTTTTCTGTTCAGAAAGAGCTTAGACAAGCATTATTGATCATCACAGGATTTCAGAGTGGTACACCAGGACAGAAAAACAATATTTTGTTCATTTGACAAAGCAGTCTAAAAATTTCAGAACCACTGTTGACCTCTGTGGTAGGTTGACACTGACTGGATACCAAGTGCCCACCAAAACTGTTCTGCCACTCCCCTCCTCAGCTGGACAAGAGGAGAGAAAACACAACAAAAGACTCATGGGTCAAGATAAGGGCAGAGTGAGATCCTTCACCAGTTACTGTCATGGACAAAACAGGTTTGATTAAGGGAAAAATTAATTTAATTTATTAACAATAAAATCAGAGTAGGGTAATGAGAAAATTTAAAAAAAAAATCTTAGCTTTCCCGCAGTCCTCCCTTCTTTTTGGTCTGAAATTCACTCTCAAATTCTGTACTTACCCAAGTGGCCCAGTGGGACAGGGAATGGACATTGCAGTCAGTTCATCATGCATTGGCACTTCTTCTTTCCCAGGGGAATTCCTCACACTCTTTCCTTACTCCAGTGTGGGATCCCTCCCATAAGAGACAGTCCTCCAGAAACCTCTCCAACATTGAATCCTTCTCACGGACTGCAGTTCTTCACAAAGTGCTCCAGATGGTCCCTTCCAAGTGTGCAGTCCTTTGGGATCAGTCTATTCCATTGTGGACCCCATGGGCTCACAAGTCCTGCCAGCAAACCTGCTCCAGTGTGGGCTCCTCTCTCTCCATGGATAAACAGGTCCTTCCAGGAGCCTGCTCCCAGGGATCACAGCTTTCTTTGTGCATCCACCGGCTCTGGTGTGGGGTTCTGGAGGATGCAGGTGAATCTCTGAATCCCTGTTGATCTCCATGAGCTGCAGAGGAATCTCAGCATCTTCTTCACCGACCTTGATGACTGCAGACCTGTTCCTCACAAGCTCTCACCCCACTCTCCTTTGGTTGCAATCGCTCATGCACTGTAACTTTTCCCCCTTCCTGTGTTATCCCACCACCATCACTGATGGGCTCAGCCTTGGCCAGCAGCGGGTCCCTCTTGGAGCTGCTGGGATTGGCTCTGTCAAGGACATGGAGGAACCTTCTGGCAGCTTTTCAGAAAAGCCACCCCTGCATCCCCCAATACCAAAATCTGCCATGCAAAACCTATACTAAACTAGAATTTTTTACAAAAGAGTAGGATTGCAGAATATTGTGTCGTATCTTTCATTAGTTTTCTCCTTGCTTGATAGACTTCCATAAATGTGAGAGTTTGTAATGGGGTTGTTTGGTTTGGTTTTTGGTGGGGCTTTTTCAAAAGTGTCTCTTGTTGAGTTTATGTTTTTGCTTAGTTCAATCCAAAAGCGCACTTATCCAAATTTAACAAATACATTTCTGAACATAAGGTCTTGTTATATGATAAAAACCAAGAAACTCAGAACAGTGGATAGTTGAATGATCACTTTGCAAGCTTATCTGTAGAAACATGAACTGCAGAGTAATCTGATTGTTCTTAAGGAAGATTTATTCAGAAAATTACTTTTAAAAATCAGATACCTCATATTTGGAATCCAATTCTATGAAGTTAAATAACAGTATAAACCCAAAGTTTTCAGTAAGATTTTAACTGGAAAATGAGAAATCATGAAAATTTTTTTTTTCCCCATTGTAGTATCTTTTAGAACTGAGTCTTGGACTCAGACTGAGCTGCATCTACTTCTTCTTTTGAAAGAAAGAAATCTTGAGAATGATTTCTGGGTTAGGACCAAGAGAAAAATACTTTTTTTTAGCAGACATTGTCTGATTTCTGCTAGTAGTAGCAAAATCCTACCATGTGTCTAAAACACTTCTTTTTAAAACCTTTTATTGTCTATTCAAAAGGTATTATAATTAGCACTTATCTGTCATTTTGAAGTGTAATTAGTTAGCCTTGCATTCTTATTAAATTATGAAGAGTTGAAGGTCATGTCATACATCATTTCCAAAGTAAATGTCCTCTGTTTTTAATACAGTCTTGAAATTTACCATTTTTACAGATATGACATTTGGCATTAAAAATTTCAACATCATTAAAATGCAGGTTTAAAAGAAAATTCCAGGTTTTATAAAGTGCATTGATTTTCTTATTTCATAAGGGGAAATTTGATTTTCCCCCTTTATAACTATTTCCTATAATCACTGCATACCATGATTCATCATTTTCAGATGTTTCATACTAGCTTTTCTCAATTACTTTATTGCACTTGCTCCTGTGTGTTTTGAAACAATTAACACAGAAATAGGTCCAATTACCTATCTAAGCTTTTCAACATTTGTTTGGCCATATTTGATTAACAACAGAATTCCTCTGCTCCGTGCCCCACCAATTACAGAAGCAGGATGCTCAAATGGCAGTAGAAAGCCCAAGTGATTTTCTGTGCTGGAGGAAGGTACAGAGCTGTCCAGAGTGTCCAGAGAGCGGGCAGTCTCTGAGATAGAAAAAAACCTGAGGTGTGGGACACAATTTCCAAGTCTCCTGCAAACAGACATGGGGACAGGGCTCTGGGTCACTCATGGGACAAAGGTGGCAGCCTGCACCATGCACATCTTACTTGTGGGTATCCCCAGGCAAATCATTGTCTTGTGGAAGGAGGAAATTGAAGTCAACAGACTCAGACACTGCAAGGCCCCTTACAGCCTTGGCTGGGGGGTCCTGGCTGTTCAGCACCTACTGGGTGCTCCTTAGGCCAAAAGGCAGCCCGATGGCCTTCCCTCTGCTTCAGACTTCTGGCTATGAACAAAACTTCACATACAAAACTTCACATCAGCCTGAGCGCATGCCTGTGTTTGCAAACTGCATCTCCAGTTTTGGTACAGGCTGTTAGGGGAAGACTGTACACTTGGAAGAAACTGTGCATTTGAGAATCAGCAGCAAAGTTTCAGCAACTTTGGTGGTTTGGCTTATTCCTAGAGTTCCCATAGCTAAACTCTCAATGTTTGTTTATACTGATTGCAAATATTTGTGCAGTAGAATTGTTTCATTTTTTCAAAATAATTTAGAAATAAAAATCCGTCTGTGTTCTGATTTGCATTTAATTGGTGCTTTAGACATTGCATTTGGGTCTCTATTGGCAGAAATGAAACCAATAGATTTAGATTTAACAGGGTAAGAAGAATTTGGGTTTTTTTCTGTAATATCTTGGTTTTGCAATCCTTGGCTCTCTCATGGGGTTTTATTTCCAAGGCTTCACTGTGTGTTTTGGTGCCAAGGTAACAAAACAAATGGTGAAAACATGTTCACTTGCACCACACCTGCCTTCATGAGCAGCATGTTCAGAGAGAAGAGAGGAAGATGAGAAGGAACTCAACATACCAAGTTACAAAGTGATGACTGCATGTCAATGTGGGGAAATCTTAGAACCCCTTCAAAAGAAGGTTGCCATCTCTTCCCTTTCTATCTTAACAAACTGACACATGTCTTGATTGGCTTGAGCAGGTATTTCAGTAATTATTCCAGAATTATGGTCCAGTAATTATTCCAGAATTTGGGGGTCAGCCACTTCTTTGATGGCTACAGCTGAAAAGTTACCACTGAAGATTATTAACTGGTTCTAAGCTTGGGATTTATGATGGAGAATAGGACACTCATCAAGAAATAGTGATAGTACATTTTTCTCAATTCCTACATGGAAATAAGAAGTGGAAGAAAGAAAAGTTTAAAGCTGGGACACCTGGGAAGCAACATGAATTTTTTCCTAACACAAATGAAATTATAGGCTATTTCAGTGACTTGGAAAGAAAAAAAAGACAGCATCACCTTCAGAAATCCAAAACCTTACATTTAGGACCCAGAGATATCAATCTGAAACTCAGAATCTGACAACAGAGTACGTTCATCTGCTGCAGCCTCATTGCTTTGTAAACACAAGCTCATATTTTCACTTGCAGTTAAAACAAAAACAAACAAACCAAACAAAAAGAACAAAAACCAAACAAAAACCCAAAATCAAAATAAAACAATACAAAAAAATCAAAACAAACAAACAAGAACAAACCAAACAAAAAACCCCAACCCAAACAAAATCATAATCTCAGATAAATCTCAGTTTAAACTCAAAATTAGATTCAGGTCAACTTTAACATCTCAGCTTTAGGCAAGAAGAGAAATATTAGGTAAATATATAGGAGCACAAATTTTTGGCTGTGGCTTGTGCTTAAAAGTGTTTTTTACTGCCATGCCAAAGGTAAAGGGAAGGTAAATGATGCAGGCCACCCTAGAAGCAGGGAAAGCTAAGTCCCCATGCATCTCTCTTTAAAAAATACAACAGGCTTTCTGCAAAGCCTATTGCAGCTCTCCATCTGCTGAGCTGAGAGGCTGAGGATGACATGAATGTGCTGAGTTTCCTTTTTCCCCATATGATAAATTTGAACTAAATAGTTTTTGACATTGTGTAGGACAAATCAGAGTGAAAGCAAGCCTGGTTTGTGTCTCAGGCCAAGACAAGCAGGGTAAGCAGGGGACAGCCACTAATCATCAACAAATTGCAAAGCAATCACCAAGACAAAGGTAAAATCAGTTACAGTGACAATTAAAGTGGTCAGATATCAGAGTTGAAAGCTTTGCCGCCCAATAAATGTTCTCCTACAAGATAGTAGACTGTAGTCTTCCAGAGTTTCAAGCAAAACCCTAAATTTTTCCTGGAAGGAATAAAGCTATTAGTTAATAGAAAATATTTGTATAATAAGTTAAACCAAAAACTATGTATGGAAATTAAACTAATGATGTGGGATGACCCTGGCTAGATTCCAGACACCCACCAAAGCTGCTCTATCCCACCCCTTGCAGCTAGACAGGAGAGAGGAAATATAACAAAGCATTCATGAGTGGAGATAAGGACAGAGGGAGATCAATCATCAAATACCATCATGGGCAAAACAGACTAGAATTAGCAATATTAATTGAATTTATTGCTAACAAAATTAGAGCAGAAAAATGAGAAGTAAAATAAGACCTTGCCCCTATCCCTCCCTCCTTCCCAGCTCTAACTCATCCCCTGCAGCAGTGGAGAGAGGCAGGGAATGGGGATTATGATCAGTTCATCACGGGTTGTTTCTGCTGCTGCTCAGGGAGAGGAGTCCTTCCCTGCTCCATTGTGGGGTGCCTCCCATAGGAAATAGCTCTCCATGAACTTCTCCAGTGTGAGAGAAGAGACATACCACAAGAGATAGTTCTCCACAAACTGCTGTAGAGGGGGTGACTCTTCCATGGGGTGCAGTCCTTCAAGGACAGCCTGGTCCAATGTGGGTAACCCATGGGGTCACACGCCCTAAAAGGAAATCTGCTCCAGCATGGGCTCCTCTCCATGGTCCACAGGCCCCTGCTAGGAGCCTGCTCCAGCACAGGCCTCCCATGGAGTCACAGCCTCCTTTCAGGTATCCACCTTCTCTAGCGTGGGTCTCCTCCGTGGGCTGCAGGTGGATCTCTGCATCCCCATGGTGCAGGGGCACAGCTGCCTCACCATGGGCTGCACCACAGCCTGCAAGAGAATCTCAGCTCTGGCACCTGGAGCACCTCCTTCTTCTTCTGCACTGACCTTGGTGTCTGCTCCTCTCACATATTTTCACCTCTCTCTTCCTTGGCCACAGTTACATCTGCACAACACCTTTTTTTTCTCTTCTTAAATATGTTATTCTACCATCATTTCTGACTGGGCCGGCCTTGGCCTGTGGCACATTGGTCTTGAAGCTGGCTGGGATTGACTCTGCCAGACATGGAGGAAGCTTCTGGCAGCTTGTCACAGCAGCCACCCCTGTACCACCCCACTACCAAAACCTGGCCACACAAACCCAATACATAGACCCAGGCTCCTGAGTACAGTTTCTCAGCTGAAAGAGGTACCTCCTCAAGAGCCCTATTCAGGCACTTAGACTTCAGATAGGGTGTGAATTTCTGAAAAACAGCAGCCCTAATTCAGTCTACATTTACATTGCTTCCAAGGGACAGCCACCAAAATACTCTTTGGGTTCAGCTCATTAAGGATCCTTAGCAAGTCACGCATAGCTAACATTAGCTGAAAAATATTTTCTGCTCTATGGATGAGAAGTTTGGTGCACAATCAAATCAATTGTCTAACAAAGTATAACAACAACAAAAAAACCTAAACAAAACCTCAAGCCCATCATGTTTTTAGTAAAAAATACAATTTTATTCCGTCTTTTATCTAAGCCCTACTTCTTATTTCATTCCTAGGATCTCTCGCTGTCAGAACTTCTCTAAACTATGGATCAAAATGAATAGGTTTACAGACATGAGAATTCACTGTGGTTGTGATCTGTTTTGAATTTCCAGCCAGGAAGGGTCATTTCATATCACACAGCTGATGGCCTGTGCATTTAAGTACAATGGATTTTTTAACGGACTCACACTCCATGTCTGTTAGAACTAAATCCTCACATTAGTGGTTTGTGGTTTTTAAATGATTATTCAAAACATTAGGAAAACCTAAATGTTCATATGAAAATGCATTTTAAAAGCAACTGCCAATACTAAAACTTGAAAAAAGCTAGTTGTCCAAATGTAAGTTGTCCAAAAATGCATGGAAAATGCAGTATTAGTTTAATGCTTTAATAGTGTGGAAAATTTATCTGAGATAATTTATAACACTTTAAAATACTTACAGGTTATTATTAAAACCTTTATCTTAGTTCGCTTATCTTGAAATATTAATCCATTCATGTGTTGGTGACTAGTCAGAGTTATGAGTAGTTGCAAGGTCTTAATTTGTTTTTCCAATCAGATATGGCATCTTATTTGGGCTGAGGGGTTATTTTTATTGCTAGATGGGTGCCAAAATTTGAAACAGGTACATGCATGAGGCATTGTACCTGGCTCAATAAACTGTGAAGGGTTTGGCCTCGCTCTACATCACATATGTGCCCTTGTCTACTTTTCCATTCAGTAATATCTATATCTTGGCAGTTTCTGCTTGTCCTCTGGATTGAATATATTCCAGGCCAAAGACATCTCCTTTCTGTGTGAAGTCTAATGCATAAGCCACTAGACACCTTCCCTGTTTTAGATGTCCTTTGCATTTTCCTTATTCTATAATTTGCTTCAGTAGTCAGTTTATTCTAAGTTATTTCTTCTCTGCACTCCTATAATTAATCTTTTAATAACTTTTTTCTCATGGAAGTAAAATGACCCGTTCAATCTAACAATACAAGATGTCTTAGAAACATGAGAAATTACTTTAAAACTGGGAAATATTAATATTGTTTATTTACTTTAACTTAATTTTTATCCTTCAGCTTTCTGAATTTCTAGATTCTATCTACAAAACACTAAAAATCATAATTAAATGTATTCTGTACATGTACATACATTTCATGTTACATGTGAAAAACTTTCTTCCAAACATTTCACAGCCATTACTATAGGTCTGTTTCTCAAGCTTTCAATGTTAAAACTGGACTGCAGTAAACAGAAGTGGTTAATCTTATAGAGGGAAAACACTCATCAGCTGGGTGAGACAAGCTGAAATACAGAATCACTCTCATACAGAACCCACCAAGGTTCTGCAGGATAAACTTTTTCGTCCAGCCTTTCTTTCTAGTACAAGGAATTTCAGATTTCTCCCAAGCAACAGTAAAATCTGAAAAAGCTGCTGTGGTCTCCCAAGATAATTACCTACAAGTACAGGCAAGGTTCCTTCTCTGCTCCAGAGCACCTTCTTCCTCCATTGTCCACTGCACCCACATCTCCAGGGATCAACTCCTGCAGGGCATGTTCAGGTTTTGCCTAGCAACGAAAAGTATCTCCTCCAGAGAGAGAATTGGCCAGAAGAGCAGGCAACTGCCAGAACTACTGCCTGTTCTTCTCTGCTTTAGAGCTAAAGATTTTTTTTTTTAACCTAAGAAATACTAACACATGAATCTATGTATGAACAAGATGAGAATAAACACACCATATGCTCTGTCAGTTCTCTTACACTAAGTTTGTAAAGTGATTTATAGGGGACTGCTAGGTCCAGTGTGGTTTTTACAGGTCTCTCTTCACAGGCACCTTTGTCCTTTTGCTGCATCTTGGTGACCCTGTAGTTCTGAAGCTAATTTACTTGCTTTAGTCTTGCAGCTTCAATAGTCTAAGAGTGAAAGCTCCTTGAGCCACTGACTTCTCAGCCAGACCACCTATGTTCTGTGACAACCCCCCAAACACCAATCTGCCAAATAAAAATAAATTGTCCTGACATAAATATTATGAAAAACCTACTAGCTAATAGAATATCTTGTTGCTACAGTAAAAATATCAGTTGCATTTCAGCTTGCTTTTTTTTTTTTTTAACATCTCTGAATGGTACAGGCTCAGGAGACTGATTTCTTCCTGAAGAGCAGGAAGGTCATTCTATGAACTGAAAGCTGTGAGGATTGGACATGTCAGGGATACATTAGAGTTTGGTTACTGGAAATATTAAATACACACTTAATGACACAGAAGGAGTTTTGCAACTTCTTTTACAGTATTTGCAAAGGTGTTCCATGACATTTAGATACCTTTACCATTACATATTTGGATACATTTCTTAAAAAAAAACGTGGTGATGCTATAGACATCACAAAGACAGTGACAAAGAGAAAAAATTGAGTTTATTAAAGAAAAGATGGAAATATAGGGCGTCCAGAGACTGCAGGGTTGATTAAAAAATTGAACTACAAGATAGAATGAAAAGAGGAAGGTGAGATAAGCAATGAAGATTAGGTGGGAAAGAAAATACTATAAACAAGTCATAGGCTCCAACATGGCTAAAACCTATGTGTAGATTTATTGTTGAAATGAAAGCCTGGACAAAGAATGTTGTAATGTGGAGTGTGTCAAAACCTATTGACAGAAGAACTGCCACCAAAACTAGATTAAATAATGCAACAAGTAGCTGGAATATGCCTAAAATGTTTGCTGAACTTCTCTGTAAAACAATTTAGACTGCAGGGGTGGAAGAAGAGCAATTCAGCAGCTAAAAAGATTAGAAAGTCCAGTGAGATATTCACCCTGAAAAACAATGTCCAGCCAGCAAAATCTGTGTTATATGTTGATATAGCTAAAGACATATGTTCTCACTCGAGATTGCAGTGTAATGTTAGAACAACTTGACCTCATTTTAAATGAGCTAGCTCAGTTACTGGAAGCAATGTGAATGTTATGCTGCTCTGCAGTATTTATTCTGCAAGGGCAAGTAGAGCTCTCTGCTTCCATGGGTGGCTTTCTTCTAATGAGTTTGCTTGCTATTTGCTTATCAAAGCAATGCAGTTCACTGAAAGCCATTTGCAATATCTCTGCAGTCTTTAAAAGGTACATGTACCCAGATGTCATAATTAATGTAAGACTGAAACAAATGTTACTGAGACTATACTGCCAGTTTCCTATCTGTTAAGAAAAAGGTTCATGAAGAAATTCTACTAAGATAGCAAAAATAAGAAAGTAGTTGGAAAAACTATGTGAGGGCAATATCAGCTACCCACAATGATTGTCTTTGTTGAGGGCTGAAAATCATACAGGCAAATGAGTGACTCAGTTACATTCTGTGAAGAACATTTCCTGGGAGAAAATGGTCTTTGGCATGATTTCACTTCTCATTACCAACCTCCGGTGAATTTGAAGTCATTTCAGCCTCCCTGTAGTAATTTCAGCTTTACCTGGAGTAACTCTAGAGTAAACTTAAAATGTGCAGATTCCAAGGTGGAGGGACCACATCTTTTTGCCAAGGCTGGGCACCACTGGCATGAAGGCAGATCTCTACTGTATCCCACCAGGGAGAGACAAAAGAAGATAAAAGATAAGGAAGTTTGGAAATATCAGCTTGCTAACGGTTCTTACACCTTACTCACATCAAAACATGCCAAGGGATTATTCCTAGATCCCTGGTCTGTATGCCAGCTCCACTAATTGAATCTGATTTTGTATTGGATGGACCAATTTGCTCTTTAATACAAAATAGCAAGACATCTACTTTGTAGGCAGATGTCACTGTCAAAGGCTAATCAAATCTGCAATAATCTGGTTCACATTTATGTTCACCTTCTAGCAAGCTTAAGCATTTTTTACTTGACTGTTAAAGAATTTCTTCTTTAGGTTGAAGTAAAAAAATCATACTTCAATTGCCTTTAAGAGCCTTGCATTGCTTTATCTTAATTAGACCTATAAAAAATCTCTCTTTAACTATATTATTTTCTGTATTAGTGAGAAATCTACATTGCTACAGAAAACTGCTGTCCTGCTGCATCTCAATTTTGACTTGCAATTAAATTCTCTACTACTGCAGAAATTAGCATCTTCTAAAACATATTTTAAGAGAGTTCCATAACAAGTATTCTTGAAATTGCCTTCACAGCAAGGTTTATATTGATGACAAGAACGTAAATAAAAGAAAGGATCAACATGAATTACATGAATTTCACTCATTGCCCTCAGTATTTCCAGCAGCCCAGCAGAGAACTTATGAAAAATTGGACTTGAGCCAAAAATGTGTCCTCACAGCCCTGGCAGCCAACCTCATCCTGGACTGCATCAGAAGAAGTGTGCCCAGCAGGTCTAGGGAGGTGATAATCATCCGCTCCTCTTCTCTTGCGAGACTCTGCCTGGAATACTGTGTGTGGGGACCCCAGCATGTAAAAGGCTGTTGGAATGAGTCCACTAAATTGACCTCAGCGCTGGAAAACCTCTGCTATGAGGACAGGCTGAGAGAATTGGGGCTGGTCAGCCTGAAGAATAGAAAGCTCTGGGGAGACCTTAAAGCAGCCTTCCAGTACCTGAAGGGACTTAAGAGAAGGCTGAAGAGAAACTTTTCACAAGGACATGTAGCTGTGTGACAAGGCAGAATAGTCTTAACCTGAAGGAGGGTAGGTTTAGATTAGATATTAAGAAGAAATTCTTTACTGCGAGGGTAGTGAGGCACTGAAAGAGGTTTTCCAGAGAGGTTGTGGACTCCCCATCCCTTGGAGATCTTCAAGACCGGGTAGGATGGGGCTCTGAGCAACCTGATGTAGTGAAAGGTTCCCTGCTCACATCAAGGGGGTTGGCACTAGATGATCTTTATGGTCTCTCCCAACCCGAACCATTCTGAGTCTATGAATTTCTTCCCAGCAACACATAAAACTTGTGAAACTAATCTTCTGCAATTTAAAATAGATTTTATTAATTTAAATAGCAGTTTATGGTGTAGTCAGTCATTCTGGCAAGGGAGAAGTCTTACTTGTGATGTACAACATGGCAAAATTCAGTCTAAATAGATAAAATTAAGGAAAACCAGAAGAAACTGAATATCAGATCTTATGATGGAAATTACCAGAGTAATCTATTTCTGTCACACAAAGATGTATACACATACAGAATCATAAAATAATCAATCTCTGTATTGTTTTTATTCTTTCCTCCAACACAATAAAAATTTATTGTATAAGCAGCCATGTGAATAGTAGACATTATATTATTACATGCACATCTCACTCACACAAAAATTGAATCCAAAACCTTGGGTGAATTCCATCCCTAGACACATTTTCTTGTTGCATTAAAAAGCAATTGGAAAATGAAAGGAAGAAGCAGTGCTATACAGCTAACTCAAATCCAAATAGTGATTTTCTTTCAAAGAAACCTAAAACTTTAATAATTATAATCAAAGCAAGGCTAGAAATACAAACCAAGGGAAAAGAAAGAAATAAAACAGGGAATGATGAAAAAGAAGGAAAAATCAGGAATAAAAATAAAAGCTGGGAATAAAGGAGAGTGAGGGCTAGAGAAAGAAGAGAGGGGATCAGTCACATGGATGGGGAGAAAATAGGGATGGAGGCAGAAAAGGGAAACACAGAAGGGAGATGAAAAAGGATAAGACAGAACTAATCCATTTATTATAATTAATCCAATTTATTTCAAAGCTATCAAGAATTATATGAAATTCCTTGTATATGGTAATCATACTCACATAATTCAATGTTACTTTTGCAAATTTTTAAAGGCAAAGACCAATATAATTGTTTAAGGTATAGTAAGCTAAAATAGCCTACAGGTTGATGACATTAGTATCCCATTTCTGTGAAAGCTAGATAACTATTGCATCTCCATGGGAAAACATGAAAACAAAGGCATTTGTTTAATTAATTGCATCTGTAAAACTAGTCAAATTTTGCAAAACTTGGTCAGTAAAAAGATATCAGGTTTTAATATCCATCTGCAATACGACATGAAAATGTTGTTATTGTAGCAAAATGAGTCAAGAGAAGACATGTACTCTTTCTATTTTTTACACTATTTCTATTAAATCAGCTCCATAGACAGTTGAAGTAAAATTTGTGTCAACATGGGAGCATTAATGACCACAATCTGAACTGAGGAAATCCTGATATTTCCATTTCCTGATATTTCATTCCAGTTTGAATGAAATGTGGCAATATCAATTTCATTCAAGAGGCCTTGTTTTTGCCATTTGCTGTTCCTTAGTCTTAACTTATAGCGGGTTCTCTAAAACTGCTTTATATAGAAAGAAAAAAAAAGAGCTGTGAAATGTTATCAGCTTGTAAACTATTTGCTGAAGGAAAACATAAAATGGGCCTGCTGAGTATACACTATTTCTGCATTTTGTGCCTGAAATTATGTAAGAAGGCAGTTTATAGCTAAACAAGGTATGTCCTTCTTAGCAATTATATACTGCCATAATCCTATTTGCTGGGGTAAAATCCATTTTATGGGGAGACAAAGAATATGTAGGCATGTACACTGATGGCATATAAAACATCCCAATACACAACATACTACTAAAATCAAGTTGCCAATTTGAGTTTATTGCTCTCTCACTAGAATTCACATTTTTCCATGAGACACTATCTAAATTCAAGATGAGTTTATTTCACAGTGTTTGTGAGAGGAAAGAGCCAGACTAGCAAACAAGAGACATGCACATTTTAAAATGTGATCAAATTCACCAGTAGAATAGGAACTTCTCATCTCTGAAATTTAGTTGGTGTGTCCATTTTAGACAAGGACCTACAAGACATTCTGTTGAATGTCAGATACTGATACTTAAATAACAGGGTCACGTCAAAAATATTTTTTCAGCTTTTCAGAATACACAGCTCCACAGCCCTTTAGCAAGATATGGTTCCATGTTAGAAGAAACCTTTTTCAACATACTGTCAGGATTTCATTTCTGGGAAAGTGCAGAAGTACATATTCTGGTATATTTCACAGCACGAGGGAATTATTCATAGTAAATCCTGGGGCTTGTCAATTTCTTATGCCTGTCTAGCTATATAAATTTTTTTTCTCTTGGCCCTATCCTAATAGAAAATAAACTCTCTTGCTTCTACTCCCACAGAACTGGGACAATTTACCAGAAACACCTGACTCTGCATGTGTGTGAAGAGGTCTGAGTACCAATCACAGGAGAGAGGCTGCAAAGCTCAGGGCATTCAAATGGACAGATAGGTGCAAACTTGAAGACCTGGGATCTGAGGACAGCTAGTGGGTTGATTGAGTGGCTAAGGTCAGCAGTTGGAGTGTGCATGTGTGTATAAATATGTGTGCATGCATATATACATATATATATATATATACACACACACACACAACACTAGCAGACTTCAATCCTAACCAGCAGGAGGAGAGGAGAGGAGCACCACTGGGCAGCCCACATTGTTCATGTTTACACAAGACCTACACATCCACATAGGTGCAGGGAGGTCCCTGCTTTCCGTCTGTGCTGACCCAGTGTCTGTGTGCACTCGGGTGTGCATGACTGTTCATAACAATGAACTCAGCCTTGCTGCTGGCTGGACCTGGGCACAGGGAACCGCAGAAGTCACAGCTTTGGGGTTAGTGAATACAGCAGCCACTGTGCCGCTGGAGCTGCTGTCTGCAGAAGTCCAGAGCATCCCTTGGGAGTTTCTTGCCATCTGATCACAGGGTTTCCAGCCCAGCTCATCCTACTCGGGATTGCATGAGCCCCACTGAGTGAAGTGGGGTCACATCTTGAAGGAGGACATTGCCACAGTCATCTCAGGTAGATTACTGAGAGGTGACAGCTTATGAACGTTAACAACCAGGTCTGAATTAAGAAGTTCTAGATCATCTTGGACATTTAGTTCCTTGAAATATGGTGTTTCATGTTTTGTTAATGAAAACAAAACTAAGTCTTAATTTTTTTATTTATTTCAACTGTTTCACTGGCAAATCTCCACTGAGATAAAACAGCTAGTATAAAGGGGTATTCTAAAAAATAAATGAAGAACATGCATTCATACTGATATCAGAATTTTTAAAAAATATTAACACTTCAAAAATCCACAAATAATTTTTTAGATTTCGATTATAGAGATAAGAATCTTGAAAGCAATCTCTCAAAATAAGGCAATTATAGACGTGAGATCAGCAAATTACTTACTTTCCTGAAAGCAGCAGCAAAGGGTGAATCTGAAGTAGATCAATGGAAAACCCACAAGGAACCTAACAGAAATTTCACCCCAGTCAACGACTTCATATTTCTAACATTAATTATATTACATTATCTGTAATTGTTGTAGGTTTATAGAAATATTTATTTGTGACAATTATTTTAGATAATGACCAGAAAATCTTATTAGATTGTTAAGTCCATCTGCCTTCAAAAACAGCATGCTTTCTACTGGCAAGGGGACAGATCAGATATTAAACTAATAGCTTTCTCTTAGCCAAAAAGCAGAAAAAAGTATGTGTTAGCATATAATTTTCTTTACTGGAGAAACTGCAGTTCTAAAAGAACAAAACAGAACTATTAACAGCATCTTGTCTTTTGTGCATTTTTCTCATCTGCTTGTTTGGGTTCTTTTTTAGAGAAAAAGCCTCATAGATGCAATGTGAGTACTCACCTCACCTTTATTTGACAAATAACCTTGACAATTATTCATGGAACTTCACTGAAAAGAGACTCTGAACTTAAAAGGCACTCTGGGCTATAAAAAAACATTGGTATTTTCAGTGGTCTATTAACTGACACTCCTATTGCATGGCTAAGGCCACGCATTAAGCAACATCTCTCTCTATGCAAACACACTCCAGCTCTTTTTATTTTTTTATGTATAAATTCCATCTATTTTATAAGATATAGCCATGCATCGTGAAACCACAACAGTATTAATATATTTTCTTTCATTTTCCATTTCTATCCAAGGCATTAATTCTTTACTCTTGCTCAAATTAATTTCCTTGCTGTTCCTGAGCCTTCAGCTCTGTTCTTTCCCTAGACAGATCTCTCAGACACTTGTATCCATAACGAGCACTTAACTTTTCCCATCTTTCTCCTCTCAGCCCGCTCTCACAATCTGCCGTGTTTGCTTCTTTCACCCTTTCATCTTCCCTGTTGTCAGTACTATCTTTTTGTCTTGTTTTTCTTTGCCTGCCAAAGGTACCCTTTCACTACATATATGCTAACAATTCCAGTTATTCTCAATGGAGAGTATCTTAAATGGAAATCAATCCCTGAGTCTATTTTACATGTCATAGAAGAACTGATGGTGAGAAGAATGGGTTTTCCCTTGATAATTTTCATAGGCACATACTTCTCTTGATCTACTGAGTATGTTATATTAATAGGAATAGTTATTTTTCCAGCAGGTGTTACTGGGAGTTTCCCATCCAAGATTTTGACAAGAAATGTAAATCAGTCCAAATCTCAGTTAATGTGAACAAGCATACATTATTGTCTCAAAACTAGAGCCTCTCTATGAGGGTTGTGGACAATCTGGAATTTGGTTAGCCGAAGTTTAAGCTTATTTTTTTCCCAAACTAAGGGAATTGTTTACCTTAGGGCAATTTTATACCCCAAGCACCATAAATTCTCAGACTGAAGTAAAAAAGAGTCTTTCTCTTCCTTCTTCAACCTCTTTGTCTTCTTCATCATTTCTGGATGCAAGAAAGCTCTTACCATAGCTTCCATTGTACCAGAAAGACAGAAAGAACTACTTTGCTTTGCCTTTCAAGGCAAGAGTTTAATCAAAATCCCTGCTGAATGACACTGACCTGATAAACAAAGATCCTGACTCACTAATGAAATGTCTTGAAGCACTCTTACTGAGGATGAAATATTCCCATGAAACTGCAGAGAAAAAGACTTTGCATTATATTTTGCATTTTAAA
This sequence comes from Ploceus nigricollis, assembly GCA_013399945.1. Taxonomy (NCBI): domain Eukaryota; kingdom Metazoa; phylum Chordata; class Aves; order Passeriformes; family Ploceidae; genus Ploceus; species Ploceus nigricollis. The sequence goes on along the minus strand of VXBC01008112.1, from coordinate 960,664 downwards.
TAATGAGAAAATATACCAAATATATGAGTATCCCAGTGATCAACAGGACGAAATATGGAGAAGTTACGTTCATGTAATTCTCTTCATTCATCTCTTCTTCTGTGCTAATTGTTTCCTGGGTGTGTCAGCCCACCAGCTCTGGCTTCAGAATAGCTTGACCATGCACATGGATGTGGATTTGTGTGCCATTTTGAGTGTCAGTTAATAGACCACTGAAAATACCAATGTTTTTTTATAGCCCAGAGTGCCTTTTAAGTTCAGAGTCTCTTTTCAGTGAAGTTCCATGAATAATTGTCAAGGTTATTTGTCAAATAAAGGTGAGGTGAGTACTCACATTGCATCTATGAGGCTTTTTCTCTAAAAAAGAACCCAAACAAGCAGATGAGAAAAATGCACAAAAGACAAGATGCTGTTAATAGTTCTGTTTTGTTCTTTTAGAACTGCATGAATAAAGAATTTGAGAATTCGAATGCTTTATAATTTTCCCTGGTGAAAGAGGGAAGTCTGTTTTTCTGAAACCAATGAGGTGGGATGGAGGAACAGTTATATTGTTGCCTTTTGCTGATAAAGTGTCATTCCTTATTCCACCGGCAGTAATGCTCCATCCATCTGTGAATACCATCCAGTGTAACTTCTTTTTTTGTGCATTGTTCAGGATTTCACTGTCTTCCTAACTCCATTCAGAAATGAATTGGAGAATTTATTCTCACCATCTGTCTAGTTAGAGAGCATTCACTATCTTGTACTACTATAGCTGTGGAGAAAATGTCATTTAAAATGGCTTTAACTCCAATTTATTTTTCTCTGGTTGTCAAGCCGTTCTCTTTCAGGTGGTAATGAGAATAGCAAAAGCAACTATTTCCACTAGCTACTGAATCCTGAGCATCAGGTAGTTCTATACATCTACTCTTCTCTGTAGCTAATAGTAGCAAGGGTAGTAATTAATTGGTACTTTGTCACTTTTTTACTTCAGGGCACAGGACTGTATTAAAAAAAAAAAAAGAGTTCCAGCTTGTCTCTTTTTTTGTTGGATTTTAATTTCAGATCTCAGTAAAAATAATACTTATCTGAGTAAAAATAATACTTATCTGACTAAAAATAGCAAAGAATCAGGGCAGACATAGCTTGGATTATGATTGGCATAAAGAACAACTGACTGGGGTCACCATGATGTGAGGTATTTCCTACTCTGGAGGAGGCTTTTCTAACAGAATAGTAATTGAGTCAGCACTCCTTGCTTCTCACTTCTTGTTTATAGTGTCTTTTGTTACTTGATAGGTGAGACAGAGTAAAAGGGTTTCATTGAATACATGGTACATTTTAGAGATCATGTTTAAAACCCTTTCTCTTTTTCATTTCTTAGCTACTGACATATATCAGAACTGTGATCCAAATTTCAAAACTGGTTCATTTTTACCCAGCTGCTACAACTCAGTAATTGACAGAAGGCTGCTGCTGCTTGTAACTCTGCTACAGTTAAAAGCACTATTTTGTAAAGAGCATACTCACAAGAAAGCAAAGCTACTACTCTAATTGAGTTTATCACTGACACCAATGACAATTTATTTCTACTTTGAAGTCAGCATGTAAGATCTACTTCAGGGAGAGCTGTGAAACTTGTTAGTGCTAGAAATCACTTTTCTTTAAAAGAAAGCACTGCCTTCAATCTCTCTATTTAAAGACTTCGCTACCACCACACCACAATAACCAGTGTTCACAGGCAAGTTTTTTACATGGTTTATCACCTCCCAGAGTCTCAGCTTTGCTTTTCAGAGTCATCAGTTTGTCTGCTTCATCATGTACTTAAAAATGTCTTAGGCATCAGTGCTAGCTAGTTCTTGCCTTACTCTCCCATCACTAGTACTTTTATCGTATAGGTCTACCCACTTTCAATTTCCACTTATGCTGTACCTCAGTCCCAAAGTACATCTTATTAACACTTCTGAAGGTCATAAAAAAGGGAATATTACAGAGCAGTATCCCCAGGGTGAGATGGACAAGACTGCCAATTACCACTGCCCCAGAGAAAAGAGCAAACATGACTTCATTCAATACAAAATGCAGACTTCTCCGCTTAGAATTAAGAACATCAACAGACCAAAAATAGAGACATTAACACTGAACTACTTAAAATTACAGACCAAGTCCAAGCTCCATTGAACTTAACAGATAAGCTCTTGGCTGATGAGTTTTGACATAACTGCTGTAAATTAAGAGCTTCTACATGTCCAGTATGAAGGAAAAAAAGCTCATACAAAGGTATTCAGTGTAAAGATTTTTAGCAAGCATCTCTGACTTCTCGGCAGTGAGACAGAATGTTTCCAGCCATAGCTGTGAAATTGTTCTGGATTTATTCCATGATTATTCTATTATGAATACATTTGTCACCTCTGCTAAAGACCTGCTTTTTTCCAATTACCTCAAGACTGAACAGGATGTGAATGTTATTTAATAGTCCTCCATCTATTGTAACACCCGTGTTTACATCTAGGCATGCTAATCGACAGGAAATAAATCAAGGTAAAGATCATCTCCACAACCAGTCTTCTCTATGATGTGAAAAAGGTGATGTGTATTTCCTGGCATATTCAAAGGCACCTTTTATTTTGCAAAGTATGGACAAAAAAGGCATTAACAAGGAGTGAATTATTTTGCATTTTGAGAACAATATATACAGAAAAAAATGGGCATTTGTAATAATTATTCCAATCATCTTTTATGTTCCAAGATATAAAATGCAGTTTCATGTTCAAAACAAATTTTAGCAAATGGTTTATGTGACATCAACATAAATTCACAGCAATACACTATTTAATCTCTGTCTTAAGTGTTGCTTCAAAAATATTATGAACAAATTTTCACTAACTTTTTAACACCAACAACTATATATCCTGTAGAGTGTAAAAATATATCTCTGACAATTCCTGTGTGAAAGAATAGTAAAGGTCTTCTATATCGGGTTCAATGAAACCTTTGAATGTTTAAGAAGACACTTTAAGGAATTGTATTGCTGTAGAAACTACAAATTAACAATGTATATTATTTCTGTTACTTTGTGCATCTCAGAACTTAGAGACTGACCTGGATGGTTCCAAAAGCACAATGCCATAATATATGACTTTACCATTTGTCCTCTTTGTAAACAGAGAAAGGCCCCAGGGAAGGTTATGCCATCTTTCACTACTCACAGCCTTGATATAAAATTTTATCTGGTGCAATTTTATTGACTCTATACTCTTTAACTTTTTTTAGTTCTATTGGCCGATGCAGATTGAAAATGATAGACAAAATGGCAAAGATTTCCTGAATATACAACTCCATTAACAACTTCAGCAGAAATGTTCTGTGCTTGGGTAAGCAGACAACAAATTTCCACGTCTCCTGTCTTCCCCAGACACATTCAAATCCTCCTACAAGAGTATCTTCTCAAGGCTCTTGATTAAAATTAGCAACCTGTTGATTCCAATTATTGCATGTCTGCAGCTCATCCTTTCAGAGTTTATCTCAATAGGTCATGTCAGTCTGGGATGTAACTCCAAAGAACACTAGATTAGCACCAGCCATGCTACGGAAAAGAGTTCTCAGGACTGGTACAAGTTGCACATTGTCAGGTTTTGTCTGCTGTTCACATGCAAAGCATGCTGAAGCACCAAGATGGCAACTGTCAGACAGGTATATTTACTGTACCTCTTTAGTCCTTCCCAGATTTCTACCACAGATATTTAGTTCATGAAAATTTGGTTCCTACATCTGACATTTTTATTATGTAGCATTGGTTATGACTAAGCACGACTTGTCTCAGACTTTTCCATTTATAACATAGAGCAGAGCAGCCACAAACCCAATGGAGCCAGCAAATTTTCCTATAATGTTAATTTCTGGCTGTAAGCATGCAAGTTTACGTGTGTTATTTTCATAAATATAGCTGTATTTATTTGTATTTTAATAAATCATAGTTATAAGTGTTAACAAACAAGATATTTAAGTCCAGATCCTACCTGAAATTTTTAAGAGTTTCTTCACACAAATCCATTTATGTATTTCCACATAAGGGACAATATTTTTTGCCCTTGTTTGTAAATTAAAAATTAAATTCTTGAATTATCTGACTGTATATCCACACTTTTATCATATAAAAGCTCTACACTCACATTCAGAAAATCAAAATGTACAAGGGTAAAGTAAAAATGAGGAATTTTTATTTCATTTTGCATGGAATAGATTTTGGTATGTTTTTCTTTGAGGTTTGTGATCAAACCTGTTTGAGCCCTATTAACATATGTCATATTTTGCCTGGAAAAAACCCCACGCATAAAATAATTCTGCTAGATCTTTCACTTTTGGGAGCAGATTTACCTTAATAATTGAAATCTGCTCATTTCCAAGTAATTTCAGATTTCCTTATGAGTATTTCACATAATGCATCAGATAAAAATTCAGTGTGCAGTTATACAGGACCTGTCAAGAGGGACCATTTTTTATTCCTGCCCCTCAAATATTAGTGAATACAGTCTTCTGTCAACTAACCCGTGTTCATTTAGAAGCAAGACTCTGAGAAGCAGTCTGCATTGCAGGAAGCTTCAGTAGAAAATTATATAAGCAGAGATGATGGTTTAAGATCTCTTTAGAGTGAATTTGACTTTCAGATACTCTCAGGAAACAGAACATCACAGAGCAGTAATACACAAGTAAGTTTTACTGTAGCAGCTATATATTTAAACTTCGTGAGTTACCATTGCATTGCATAATGCCTTGCTTCCAGTTGCACCATACATTTCAAAGCTTGGCTGTGTAATTCACATTAAAAAATTCTTTTTCAAGCAAAAAGGATCTTTCCTTCTTTTTTTTCTTTGTATTTATGACATGTTTCCTTTTATCTCATGGCAAAATTCCTTCAACATGAGCAAAAAAAGCCTCCCTTCAAACCTTGTCTCTCAAGTTTTAGTATTCATTCACACTCATAAAGAAACAGCAGATGAAATATCATCTCTGAAAATATTGAATAGAAAATATCTCCTTCCTTAGATGGAATCCTTTCAGCAAATTGATTTTTAACTCACTCTCAAAAGCCAAATTGTTTACTATCTGTTTGAAATTACACTGTCTTACTTAAGATAAGACTTGAAAGTGATTTTTGGAGGGCTTAGAAGTGACTTTAATATAGTAACTCTCATATCTAGTATTACCCTTTAATGTTTCAACCAAAGCAAATAGCATTGAAGGACTACTTCAGCTATGAAAAGCAACTAAAATTGTTACTAATATTTTCTTTGATGATTGTTATAAGACACACTATAGTCAAATGTCTCGCATATGACAAGTAACCAATTTTTAATAAAATGCAGTTTAGCATGACAACTAAAATCACATGTAAAGACAATTGTCTGTGCTGTGAATTAGCTCCAGGCCAGGGTCACATTCCTGATTAATTTACTGCCTCAGTTTCTGTTTTCCAAGACACTGAGATTTCAAAACACAGATTTAAACCAAATAGATTTTATATTTTGAGCACAGGCTGCTCCCCTTTTAAAGCCAAGCTGAAGAATACAACCTCAGGCTGAAGGAAAGGTCATTATTTAAGGATTCCCACTATGGAAGTTGTCTTTCTTGCCCTTCCCTGTCTCTACCTGCAGCCATGATCTCTTTGATCTCTTGGCCCAGTGATAAAAATAATCTGAGTCTTCACTTAACTAATACAACAAAAAAGGTGAAGAGTTTTTTGAAACTTCTCACTCTTGAGATATGATTTGCAGCAATGCTACCAGGAAAGAAATGAGAGCGTCTGACCAAGTGGAAGATCAGAGAAAAATTGTTCCCTTTCAGCAGTGACAAACATTACCATCAGGCTGTCAGCACTCTCTGTCTATTCAAAGTGAAACAACACAGTATACAAGAGAAGCAACTGTGAAATAGCACAGAATATATGAACTTTTTTTTCTTTTCTCTAATGGAGAGACAACAGCTATGTGAACACAGGCAAATATTATCTTGAAAATATTTTCTTGCTCTGTATAATAGCAGGTAGGTAGGTACAGTGATGTTGCTGTCCTCATCACCCAGCAAGACACCATTTCTTATTTGAGTTTGGATCTTTGAGCCAATTTATACAAAATTGTTGTATAAAAAAGAGCAACCCTTGCTACATAAGAGACAACAAAGCTGACAAAAAAAGTTGTCATGAACTCCCATATAGTGGCTTAGGAGTTCCATTGAAAAAGGGGTTACAGATATCTCTAGTTTACCATGCTATCCTGTGAAATTTTTGGCAAAGACTACTGGTATAGTAGCTATTAGGGTCCTGCTATAAAGTGAACTTGTTCAAAATGAGTTTTCTAATGAACATATATCTTTCTAGTATGATGTGCTTGTGATAATTATGGCTTCAAATACTTCTGTAGATATAAATATTAGGCAGTTGTCAGAACAAAAGCTATAATTGTAATCAGCAATCTTTGGTTTGCAGGTTAGCATGACTTCTGTTAAGTATGACATGATTAAGGAAAATTTTTCTCTTTCTTCATTTTTTAAAATACTGTACTTTTGGTGTCCTTGTAAGTCAGTCTCCAACAGAAAAGAAAATTACATAGCTCAGAATATAATTTTATGACTAGCATAAAAAAGCATCCATCCTATATTGGGCTGCTCTGCCTTTCACACTCCACACATCAAGTTTAGCTACAAATTTACTCTATTTTCACCAATACAAATTTCCCTAATAACAAAAGATTTATTTTGCCACCTGTTTCCATATTCAGTATCTTAATTTGGTAAAGCAACAAGCTGCAATGAAACTGATTGCTTTAAGTAATACAGGGATGGAAATGGAATTTCCCATTAGAACTTTAATTGTTCATTTCTTCAAAACATAAGCTAGAGAAATGTGAAATAAAAACCTCAGGAATGATTGACCATAAGGCTGATACTGAGTTCTAAAACCTGGACTTGAAGTGTAAAACTTCATTATGTAAATAGGTTCTTTCAGGTTCAGCAAACAATCAACTATTACCAAGACCAGGCTGCTGCTCTGATGTGTGAAATGTGACCAGCCTGCAGAATCACTGTTCTCCTTGTGATGGTAACACCTACTCAAGCAAACTTTAACATTTTTATGCTTTATTGCAGAAGTACTTCCCACAGGAATAAATTACACACCATCCCCATACTGCAGTAGTCGTAATCACTGATCAGCAGAATGTCTCCTCTGCATCCAAAGCTTTTAGTACACAGATTAATCTGTGCTAGCATTAGTAGAGAACCTTGGCCTGGAGGACCTCAGGCCAGAGCACCAGAGATATTATTTTAAGGTCTAAAGGATCTCAAACAATTTTTGCAAGTTTGGCTTCACTTTCATCCTGACATATAAGGTTGCAAATTTAAGTGTACTGTAATTTCTCCTCAGTGCTATGCTAATTATTGACATGCTGGCAGTGAAACTCTGAAGTATTATGCTGTTTTTCAAAAGTGGGAACCATAGGAGCTCCCAATGCTTTTAACCCTGGGAGATGCTCAGGTAGAAAACTCCATGGATTACCAGGAAAAGTTCTGATATTCATGATTTGCAGTTTGCAAAACATTGAAACAGATACAGAAAGCAGAGAGTTATCCATGCCTGTCAGAGCTTATTGTACCCCTCAAGCTGCAGATCCTTTAGCATTTGATTTAGAGCAATTGTAGGATTTGAAGTGAAACATGCACCTATCATTCACCATCCACACTTAACACATTGAACAGTTCACTTCCCAGAGCAAGTGTGGTACTCACAGACAAGGTTTGTTTTGGAAGCCTCTAACTGAGGTACACAACAAATGTGCTTCATCACCTCCTGGGAGTGGAAAACATAATGGTCCAAAACAGTGTTTGTCCTTCTGGCAAATTTAAACCACATCCATGATAAGGACATCCACTTGAGGGTACTAGACTGAATTCAATCAAAAGTAAAAGCCTCAGGATGGAGCTAGTGTGGTGGCCCTGGCACCAATGACTTCAACCTGTGGTCTGTTCCTACTCAGCCAAATGACTTGCAAGTGGAGATACAGCCTCAGCCTTTGAAGGGGCCATGGGACTCTGAAAACAGACACATTACATTGCCAATCAAAGAAGTAATATCCTCAGCTCTTAATGAGGATGCCTGTAGTCTTCTCAGGTAGTTGTCACTCATACCGCAGAGAATGATGCAGGTCCCGCATCCCTATCCAAACATCTAAGTATATGTATTAATTTTCCTTACAAGTTATTGATAAAGAATTTAGAAGTGCTTACACACTACTTGAGGAGAAACCAATATGGGAATTTTACACCTAATCCAATACAGAAATAAAATTTTAATGTAGACTTCTTGGCATCTGAGCTTTCATTCTAATTAAGGTTAACTCATAACTAAAGGAGAATGCTTTTTTTAATAATAGTGCACTACTGGACCAGTAAAATCAGTGCAACAGGCAGAAAATCACATTTCTAGGGGAAAGAAAAAGACAAATCTGCAATTTTCAGAACTACTTCTTTAAAATCTTTTTGATGTCTGTACATTCATAATCCCCACATCAAATACTTTCCAAAATACTGCTTGATAATTGCATTAGGTCAAGTGGTATTAACCAAAGTTATTTAGCAAGACCTGTACAGAAAATTCATTAGGGAACTTATGTAAGAATATGTTTACAGGTACATGATGCATAGATTAGCTAAAAAGAAAGACTTAAATTCAGCCCAAATACCTGAGCTACAAAAGGAAATGTACCTCATCCCTTTTCTCATGTCTTCCATTTGTTTCTGTGAATGTGACACCTTCACTGGGGGTTGCTTTTCTGCCAGGGACTTCTCAGCAAGGTGAGTTCCCACAGCATGATTGTCTGATACAATATCTGCTCTGACTCTCACTCATTTGTGCCTTATGCTGACTTTGTATGGGTTATCTGATTCTGCATGTTATCTGAAGTGTATACTCGTGAAACAATGTTACTGTTTATCAGACCTTGAATTTTCAAGTTTTCAGCTGAGTCACCAGCCACTTTATTCCTACTTGTGCTGTGGTAATCTGTCTTTTCAGTAACGCTTATTTTGTGCCATTTTTCTAGTTTCTGCCTGTTATGTATTTCTTTGTGACAGAACAACTGAAATCCTGGCAATAAATTAGAGAGGGATTAATTCTTTTGTTAACATTTATCACAAAAGGCCAACCCTCAGCAGGTCAGTTGTCTCTAGAGTAAATTAGGTTATAATCCATCAAACAGATGTCAGAACCCCATAAAAATAGGATCATATGTGTACACTGACAAATTAATTATGTGAAAATCATACAGATGATGGCAGGAGAATATTTCATTCTTCCCTTAAGCATCATGTATGAAACATATTTTCTGAATTTCAGTTTGCCATATTTTACTGAATTTGTGATAATAAATAACTGTAATTGGCATACCAGTGGCAGTGTAACCACAGCATGTTCACTTCTTGTGATAATGACAGCATTTGCCAAGACAAGGAAAAGGCAAGCCAAGGACCAACTGACGAAATTGGCTTTCAAACTTTGAGTTTTATGTTGCCTTCATCCTTTTGTGCACTCCCAGAGAGACGTCCAAGTACCTATGAATTTTCTCTCTGATCCCCACACAAAGGGAGTCCAAGTCCCAGGCTGAAAAGGAGCTGTGTCCTGGCTGGGACACAAATGGCTAAAAGATCATGTTTCTGGGGTGTATCATGGCACTCATACTACTTTGGGTAGCTCTAGTCTGACTCCCAAAAGTACCTTGTTTAGTAGTAGACATAAAGAACCAACTGAACAGCCAGGTAGAAGTTACAGGGCCCACTGAACACACAAAGCAAACTTGTAAACAGCAAATAGAGTAATCCCATTGAGAAGGCCCAGAAAAGTAAAAAAAACCTGGAGCTCCTCATAAAGGGACTTTGGAAGTATTCAGTCCCTCTCTGGACACTTTGTCAGATACTTTGCATCACTCTTATCTAGGACATAATTAAAAATTCAGCTTACATAGTTTTGTAGCCGTATCATGACCTAAAATAGGTGCCTAACTTAGGTACTAAGACTGCAACAGCACTAACATTCAAGAGAGCAATGAGGAAACACACTGTTCATCCTGCCATACACTGGCTCCCTATGGATTCCCTCCAACTGGGCACTTCTGGTAGCTACACTTCCTGGTTTGGACACCATAACGAATTTATTCCTTAACTGCATAGGGAATCAGGGTCTAGCACCTCTGGTTAGCAAATAGTCCAAATAATAAACCTAATCACAAGGTGGCTGTCATGCTGGCCATTGCACTTATCTGCACCTGATGTAATGGTACAAAACCAGGAGTGTCGCTTGTTATACCCATTAACCCTGCCAACCATGAACAGATTGTATTAAAGGGACTCTAAATACCACAGGTAATTTTAAGCAGTTTGCTTCAAATAATGCCTGGCCTACATTTTATTTTCAAAATTAATGATATCTCATGAAAATTATAGCATTAAAAGATTATACAAATAGCAGCTGCACAGAAGCACTTAAATTCTTTTAAAATTTCTATGCAGTTCATTTCACTGACTTGAACTATTTAAAGTAAATATTTTTCTGAAAAATCAGGCATCTGAAAAATGTCATGGTGGTTAATAGAAAATAGAGACTCAGGCACTCAGGTGGGGTTCTAGATAATTGGCACTCAGCTGTAATTCAAAATTATATTGTAACTAAAATGTGAATATTTCCCAGAAACTTAAAAATTATTTTTAACTTTCTGTTTAACTGGAATAATATCACCTATGGATGTTTTCTTCTATCAAATCAGGTTTTGGTTAATATGAGACATTAAATCCATTTTACATGATACTGTTAACAAGGTATTTTTAACTTGTTTCTATTTTGGGCACTTTTTGAGGTCTTTAGTTTGTTCCATCAGAGCTGCTTTGAATTAAAACACATGTACTCCATGAAATGCGTGATAAAAAGCACCTGACAATTTCAAGAGGTTAAGTGGCCATGATCTGTGCCCTGTATGTACTGCAGCTGGAAAAAGATGCAGTTTGACACAATATCTAATTTGCTGTGACATTCAAGTTTTAAGTGATATTCAAGGAGGTGGAAGTCCTGGCTCTAAACATATCCCAACGTGTGCTGGTCTTCTGTCTGTTAACTTACTAATGAACCATGATTGAGTAAAGTAATGAAGAGTTTACAGAGAGCCCCAGGAAACCAATTTCCAATTTTGCAACCAGCAGGCTTTAACTTCACTGCAGTCTTTGCTAATTTTTGTCTAGAAGGGGACTTGGATACTAAATGCCATTTCTGCTTTGTGAATCAGACAGACTTTTCCAGTCCCTGAATATTTACTTGCTAATGAATGTCTCTTCTACAGATCCATTTTATTTCCATCTGTAGTTGTTAAAAATAGGCTGAATAACTAAAAAAATGATTACTGAGAGAAATGAAATTATAATCACTGAAAATCAGAGGCACTGTTAGAATCATGGTGAGAAGGAAATTTTAATCTTTAGTCTGATCTAGGATGAGCCATGGAAATAAGTGTAAGAAAAATACAGACAGTTAATTTGGAGGGGAGAAAAAGATAATCAGTGTGAAAATCTTTTATACATAATGTCTCTGTGTGACTGAAGAACCAGTGCATCTGCCTACTCTGCATACAAAACAGCTCCACATGCAGTGCACAGAATCACATTTGCAAAAAACTGTTTCTCTTGAGCCAGTATCCTCAATGTTTGTCGCACAAGGCAGTTGGAAAGAACAGTAAAATAGGAGAGAAATCAAATGTCAAGAGAAAAGATACATTTCTAAGTACAAGATTGTTACATATTTCTCTGCAGAACAAATGGGTTTCTATAACCAGGCCCCAATAAATTGAAAAGGCCTCATGTTTCATTTTTTTATCAGTAAAATATAATTTTAAAACACAGTTTTCAAAGATGATAATACTAGTACAACATTTCAACAGTTATGTCTGTAAAGAATAATACAGAAACACTTCTGTATTATATCTGTAAAGACAACTGCAAAAGCAGTCTCTGTATTTCAGCACCTTTTAACTGAATTAATGTACTTCACATAAATTGCAATCTAAAATGCTACCCATCATGCAGAAGGGTTTTTTTCCTCCTGTTTCTCCTGATCCTGAGGCTGTAATTTAGAAAGTTTGCAGCTTTTTCAGGGGATGTAATCTTGCAGTCCTCAAAACAGCTTCTTTTGTGCTTGTGTGAGTGCAGGTCGAGATGATTTAAAATCATAGAGCACTGTATATTATTTTCTTAGTGAATTACACTATTGTACTGACAGAGGAATGACTTGAGATATAATGATTAAAAAATGCGTAAAAGTGAAATTGTGTATTCTGTGGACAATGGAGCGAGGAGAAAGCTATAATCTAAAGTCATAAAGAGTGTGCTGGTAACTATGCAGCTCCTTTGGCTGAATATGACTCATACAGCTCTCATGAATTCTGGGTGCTGCTTTGGATTCTGTGGTCTAAAAGGCACTTAAATATGGGGCGTATTTTAGCATTTCAGAGCCTCTCCAGAGTAAATATTTGAGATCATCACAAACTGAAATCTATTATTGAAAGGATCATACTGCATAATTATCAACCAGAAAAGAGCCCTTTTTAGTCTGGTTATGTAAAAAGTAAAAAAGCATTACCAGAACAAGATCAGCCTGGATTTCTGCCTCCAGTGCTATTATCTCAGTCAGCCTTATCTTAGTTGAGTGAGGGATTCTGTGTTACTTTAGGTCCTGATGGCATTGAAGCACAGTATTCCATTTATTATCTCCATGTATTTAATATGCATTCCAGTTTCACAACAAATCCTGATGGATCCATAATCTAGACACAGTATTACTTACTAATACATCAGATTTTGCTTTCCAGGCTTAAAACATAAACAAGATGTTCACTAATGAACAGAATTCTATTAGAATCTCAAGAATCTAAGAAAAACACTGTTAGAAATTATAGACATCTTCTTAAAAAAAATTAAAATATTAGGAAAACATATTCAGGCAAAAGATATTATGTTTTTCCAAACAACTAAACCACTGATCTATGTGTGTAAGCTGCAAAGGTGAAAGGACATAGATGGAAGAAACAAGACTGAAAGAAGGGAAACCTGAATCTCTCAGATTATGTCTGTTATCTTTCAGATGAGGAAAAGTAAACCATTTGTTTTAAGAGCCTGTAGAAGGCAAGTCCTTAGATGAATAAACTTCTTCAGTAAACAGACGACTGCAATAATTTTCTTTGGTGAAATTAAATTTATTCATTATTATGGAACTATTATTAATAGTTCCATACTGTAAGTCTCACTATGTCTATTTAGAAATACGCAATTTTTTTTTTAAAAAAGTGTTAGTCTACTTTATATAGAATTCTAAAACCACTAATTGAAAATGCATTATGAAAAAGAATGCATGGCTGAGGTACTTTATCCAGTCCAGTAACAGATTCAATGACATTTGTAGCAATAACTCTCTATTATCCACATTGTATTACTTGGTAAATTTAGCAGAAAGAAGAGGATGGGAAAATATGAACACAAGAAATATGAAAATAATGAAACTTTAATGTAGCACAAAAATGACAGATGTAATACCACAAAGAGTCATTAAATACTTCCCAGTCCATCTCTTTTTATCTCTCTCATCCTGCCACTATCAATTAATCCTAAAGTTTCTCCATGTTCCTGCAAGATTTAGGGAAGCAAATTTAATTTATGGTTTTTTCTTGTTATCTCTCCAGCTAAACTGGCTACTGACACTTGAAGATGCTAAACCATGTGATGCAAAATCTCTTTGAGTGGAGAAAAACATAAACATTTTATTACATATGCCATGAGCAATTTTAGTATTTGTTTGTTTCTAGTGTTCACATCTTAAAAAAACATGTCTAAACAAAACAATGGTTACAGTTCTTATCTAATCTCTTTATCACATGCTTGCTTCTTGTTTTTATGCCCACAACATATTTAAGTGGCACTTAAAGTAGTCTTTTTAGTGTGGATCAATGAAGATGAAAGAGTGCCTTGAGCAGAACTCATTTGTCCTTGTCAGCTGTGGATAACCAACTAATACACTTGAAATAAAGTTATACTGGAATACCCTGATCTTATTAGGCTTATTTAAATTAATAAGTACTATGAAGTCTTTAAGACCTTATTTGAGGTTGTAATAGTTTACAGAGGTGTACTGAGTTCACCAGTATTTCGTACAGTAAACTGAAGTAGTCTAGCATATAGAATGAAATCACTTTTTTTTTCCATAAAAATAAGTTGCTCATTCTGAAGACAAAGTAATGCCAAAACCAAATTAAGTATCATTTAGTTCTACTTATTCTTTTCAGCTCAGAATTTTTCCAGTAAGTATAACCCATGAAAAAATAAACAATAAATAGTAAAATATTAAGAAACCTATTTTCATTTTAGAGGTCCAGGTTATTCCAGATGAATTTATTTAAATATTTAGAGGGATGCATTATATATGGGAGTTACGTAAGTGCAAGATTAGTGTTAGTCCAATTTCTACTGTGCAAGAGAACTGTTACTTTCTCAGCCTGGCAGGCTCGGTTATGGACATTTGTGCCTAGTTTCCATTTCCATTTAAAATATACTCTTACAATAGCCATTCAAATGAGATTCAAGAGCACATTACAAAATAATAGGGAACATCTTATTAGATAATCTGAAAAGAAAATCTCATCATAAACAATTAATATTTTACCATCTGCTTCGCATTTTTAATACACATAGTCTTTTTTAAATGACTTTTATGATTGGAATAAATTGAACTGGTTCTATGTGAAATAAATATTAAAATTTTGGGAAATATATAGGGCAGATATAACTGTAATGAATTAAAAGTCAAAATCTGCAAAATACAAAAGCCCTTTGTACCTTATTCAAGGCACAAAGTGATATATACTCTAAAAAATTTGCTGTGCAGAAGCTGCATGATTGTGAAGAATCAGAAAGATTCATGTAATCTACTCTGATGGCAAATTTGAGATATATAGGAAATCAATGTCTGTTGCCTATTTCAGCTAGAATGATACCCTAGACATTTTCAGTTCCTAGGCTGGGATTTCACTATGCAAATCACATTTCTGGTCATGAGAGAGGGAGCAGCTATTTTCAATAGCAATTAAAATATTAAGGTATTTTAGACTGAGGTAGCAAAAATGGACACTTCTGAGGTTTCTGCAGTGGATAACAGGATCAGTTGCAGGAGTTCCAGTACTGATTAGACTCCACTGAATAAAATATTTTTATACACAAGTAGGAGGTACATTTTAAGCATCCTAACCTTGAACGGAATCCAAGTCATTCTATACCACTCTACTGAGTCCCTTCTTGTACTCTGTTAAGTGCCCTGGTCTGACACCCTATTTGAGGTTACATTTGTTAGCAGACAGGCCTCTTTAGTGGAACTGATGGGCCTCAAGTGTTGAAGCTTTCCCCTCTCTGTCACAACAACCTCTTTTTTTTTTTCTGATTACTCAGTTTCAAATATGGTTTCGACAGGAGGTCGTAAATGTTATTCCAAAGTTTAACTGGCTTGCCAGCTTTCTGACAACCCAGATTTCCTCAGCATAAAGAATACTTTAAAACTTCCTGTTTTGAGTAATCTGAGAGATTCCTTACTCATATGTACCAACTGGAAGTTGTATAAAACCATCTACATTAAGCATAATTTCCTCAATCTTCATAGAATAGCAACATGACATAAAAACATGTAGTCTTGTAAGTTAATAAAGCTCTCCACATTACTCTCCTTGCTGCTGCCTGCTTCACTGCCTTCATGGCTCTCTTCCTTTCTCTTAAGAAGATGGTGAGTACTGACATTCTTATGCTGTGTAAGGCTCTGACCTCGGCTAGTTGCCAGGTGCCCACCAAGCCGCTCTATCACTCCTCCTCTATTAACAATGCAAGGGAGGAAAAAAAATACAAAAAGATCATGGATCAAAATAAGGACAGGGAAATAATATTACAGGCAAAACAAACTCAACTTGGGCAAATTAATTTATTGTCAATAATGGAGCAAGAAAACAAGAAATAAGAACAAGTTAAAAAATTCTGAAAACCCCCCAATTTTTCCTCACCTTTCCCTTCTTCCTCTGTTCAACTTTGCGCTCAATTTCTCTGCTTCCTCATGCTGAGTAGCCTAGCAGCATGGTGAGCAAGTGTTTCAGTCAGTTCATTCCACATCGTCTCTGCTGCTCATTCCTCCTCCTGCTCTTTCCTCCTCACGCGCTTTTCCTGCTCCAGCCTGGGATGTCTCCTGAGGAAGAGTCTTTTACGAACTTCTCCAATGTGAGACCTTCCCACAGGATGCAGTTCTTCAGGAATGCTTCAGCATGGGCTCTCTCTATCAGAGACAGTCCTTCAGGAACACACTGCTGCAGCATGGCTCCTGTCTCCATAGGGCCACAGGTCCAGCTAGGGGCTGAAACAGAATCTCTGCTCCAGGCGCTGGAGCACCTTCTCCCCTCATCCTCCACTGACCTTGGTGTTCCCAGACTTGTTCCTCTTACACATTCTCACTTCTTTCTAACAACTGCTGCTGTGAACGTTTTTTTTTTCCCACTTTCTTAAAGGTGTTATCACAGAGCTTTCCCAACAGCACTGTTTGGCTCAGCTTTGGCCAGCAGCTGATCCATCTTGGAGTCGACTGGCACTGCCTCTGTCCAACACAGTCAGCTTCTGTAATCTTCTAACAGAAGTCACACTTGCAGCCCTCTCCCCTCCACTATCAAAAACTTGCCACATAAGCCAATACACATTGAAATGCAGATCACATATCTGTGGGTCCTCCTGAAGGAAGTAATTTGTATTTTGCCAAGCTGAGAACAATATTCATCTCAGCAGTCCAGGATGTCCCTTTCTGAAAGGTTTGAGCTATCCCTGTCTCTGATGGGGGCTAAAAACCCATGAGAGGTAGACTACATTGTATGGACTTTTTTCTCACAGCGATATCCTAAGACCAGAATTCAAAAAAGACTGAGTTATATTTTAGAATATAAACTAGCATAGTTCATTCTTAAGTGAAAAATACTCTAAGGAATTGTATCAGGTAAAATATTAATAGCTTCTTATTTTGTATCATGCTGCTCTTGGATCCTTTAGGCTTGCCCCATGAACCTCTGTTTGGTGACTTTGCTTCAGCTGCCTAACTCACAGAGTGTCTGAGATCCAACAAAATCTGCCCAATCTTCTCTTATCCGTGGGATACTTTTCCCACCCTCCATGACTCCTGAAACCTTTCTGTCCCCTCCTTCTCTTTCCAGTAGCCTGTCAGTGTCTGTACAAACTGCAAGCACCCATCTCATTGCTGTGCCTCCCTGATTATATCTCTTTCTCATGTCAAGCCTTTCCCGTGACCTTCTCTCCTTGAGCAGCTGCTGTAAGAAAGAGCAACCATCCCTTCTGAGAAGGCCTCTGCCCTATCTAGTCCTGTTTCTTACAGAAATATTACCTGAAACTTGAGAACAAGGCATATATGTTTTTGTCAGAGACTTCTCGGATGTTTTTCTTCCTTTCTAATCTTCCTTACTATTTTCAGTCTTACTGTCAGTGTGGCTATCTCGCAGCTTCTAACCTCTGTATATGTTTTGAGTCAGTTCTCTCTGTTCACCTTAGAAGCTAACATGGAGTGATGTTTTATGCCCCCAAACAATGAATATTCATCACTGGATGGATGGCATTTTGTTTTATTAAATAAACTAAGAAATGTGAAATGAGATTTTTAGTACTAATTCCAGACAGATAACTAAAGAACAGAGATGACATACAAATACTATCTTTCTCAAAGTTAAAAACGATCCTTAGATAAAATCAGGAAAATTACATGCTACATTGAAGCAAAAACTGGTGAACAATTTCTTGAGTGCTATCTACCTGACAGACTACACAGTTAGAGGGATTATTCCAGAAATATAAATTTGCAGATAGAAAAATATTTCTAGCCCCTAGTGCAAAAAAAGCCATTTAAAACTAAACTATTGATATGGTTCATTTAAAAAAAAAGTGTCAGAATATTTAAAATGTTATTATAAATGTGGATAAGTATGAAATCCATTTATGGATATACCAAACATATGGTATATGTAATCTATTTTTTTTGGTGTCATCTATTTTTCTCTTTGAAGATGTTAAGAGCTAATGATTAGGTTTAAAATTCAGATTCTAAAAAAGGTGTAAATTTATCTTCTGTAACATCCTGAGACAGCATTTGGGATTTGGTTACAGGCTCAGAGAAGAACTGTGTTGCTTGGCAGGAAGAGGAGCATTGTCCAAGGGGACAGCACGAGCCACAGGCTCCCTTGGGCCAGGTGCCAGGAGCCATGGGGGCTCCCTTGGAGGAGCAGCACAACAGGACCTCTTAGCCAGAGCCCATCAGCCAGGGGCCATCTCACTGCTGTTTTCACACCCATGAAAAACAAATATTTTGCAAGTGCAGTACATTCTAATGCACCAAAAGTTACAACAACAACAACAACAACAACAACAACAACAAACCACCAAAAAAAGAAAACGCCGAAAAAAGAAAACTCAAAAAAAAACCCCGGAAGGTTTCTAAAGGGAAACACTTAACCAGACTGCAATTGTATGCAAGCCAGACCAATCTATGTTAGATATGCATGGTACCTGGTAATGCATAAAGTCTCAACAACAACATTCTTGTCTGTAAAATTCTTGTCTGTAGAAATATATGAGAGCATGACTTTTCATTTCCCCACATTAGTAAGGAACTCATAAAAGTTGTCTTGTTACAGAAAGATTTCTTTAGTGTGAGCATTTGCCTTGCTTGACCTCTGGAAGTTTCACTTGAGTTGGAAACCTTGTTAAACAAAGTATTTACACCGAACTTTTTCAAGGCAGCCAGAAGAGAGCAGTAGGTTTATCCCAACATGACTGTAAAATTTGCCATTTAATAAGAAACATTGAAATTGAAACTTTCAATCAACTCCTAAACACTAAAACTGTCAAAAGATGGATATCAATACCAAAGGGTCATAAGACTCAACAGAGAAAAATCTAAGTCCTTCTCTGCTTTGGAAAGGAGCTAAGCACGTGCTTAAATATACACAAAAGGTTTGGTGCAAACAATTCTGCATTTTTTCCTCAATGTGTTCATATTCTGGGCACACTCTAAGTTGATGGCTGTTACAAAAAAATAATGAGATCTTTGTCCTGGCTCCCGTTAATTCAATGGGTTTGAATTAGTCAGCTGAGAAACTGTGTAGATATCTGCGTACTATCAGAGAAACTCAAAGACAAATTATCTTTTCTGGTCTTTTTCTTTTTTGCTCAATTTTTTACATCAGGTATTTAATCTAAAAGGTCCATTCTTATGAATAGCACTATTGTATAGCAGACTGACTAATGCATAATGCAGGTTTTATATGAATAGTCTATATTCATCTTTTTCAGTATTCACATTTTTCCCATGGCAACTGTGATATGGGTACAGTGTCCATGCTACTAAATTGTGTATCAAACAGTTTAATATAAAAAGATATTCTTTATGTGTATCCCAAACACTACTTCAGTATTGCTATTTATGTTATATTAGTGAACATAGTTTTTTAATTAAAGGAAAAGTGCTAAAAATGTCAGTTTAAGTGTGATCAAAGCCATGACAACATATGGATCTTCAAACAACGACCTTTTGGAGAGTGAAGGCATGAGTTGTTGTCCAGATGTTTTCTGGCCTCACAAATCTAGGTCTTGCTGACTTAAGTTTTGAAATACATTTTATTCATTTTCCAGTGTAAGATGTAAGAAAAAAAATTCACCTTTTTTTTTTTAATCACCTTTTTTTAAATCACCTTTTTTTTTTTTAATCTAGAACTTCAGATGTGCACAAAACAACAGGAGATGGACTGCTATGTTAGCATAAGACTGAGACACAAAACCCAAGATCTTAAAAATGCTTCAGCACTACAGGGAAAATATGTTTTCCCTAATTTGTAGCTGTTTTGTGAGGCAGTGTCTATATTGTGAATTCCTAAGTTCTCTATGCTTTCAATGAAGAGGAGGATATCCTTTCTGATCATCAGAGCAAGATCTGACTGCTGGTCTCCATTTAAAATTAAGTAACATCTTTCACAGCCCTGCAACCCATTGCTAATCCTTGCACAGTTATTTCAGTCCTAGTCTGAGTGATAGTAAAGAATGGGAAGGAAGGGAATACAGAATATTTTTTCATGTTTTGAAAAAATATTTCAACATGATAACTAATGCCAGCTAAATAAATAGGCAAAAGCATACTGAGATTTCACAGAGAATCAGTACAAGGAGACCTGCTTTGAAGCAGAGGAGAGCTTGCTTCATGTAATAACGGGACTTATTTGAGCTGACCAAGAGGAATGAAGTGCAACCCCGGCTGAGATGACTTTGGCTGTATGTTTTATTCCTACAAGCTCCATAAGCAGGAAAGAATTGGAATTTGGCAATCAGAAAATAGTATCAGAAGGCTTGTTTTTAAAAAAAAAAAATAGAGAGAAAACTACAGGGGGAAATAACCACACAAGGAGTCAAACTGGTTTTGTCCTTAGTGCGTGAGTCTGTAGGAAGGCTTTGCATGTAGAGCAAATTATTTGACAACCATAAAAAATGAGCTAAGAATCCAGAAACCCCTGTGGTAAATACAAACTGACAGCATCCCTCAGATGATAGGTTTGAAATAACCTTTAGTCCCTTATGAAAATGCACAAGGTTTTTCATGCTGTTCTGAAGCAGAATGTTTGCATATCTTAGTTCATCCATCACCAGAGTAAGAGGATAGAGAATAACTCACAGCTGTAATTCAAAAGTACATATCTTGGTCTCTGAACCAGTTTGGTATTTGTAGCATGGGTTTTCACTGCACTAAAATAACAGTTAGGTGGCTGTCAAGCACATTTGCAAGTAACAGGGAGAAGCTAATGTGTAAGAAACTGAGGTATGCACCAATTATTCCATTGCTAACATTTACTTGTGCATCCTCATTACTGTTAACAATTTTTATTACAATCTGTGGGCTTAAAATTTTGCACTTTGTTTCTGCACTGACTTCTGCTGAAAAGGGTTGAGATTTTTTGGCACTTTTACCTATATACTGTGGGGGGAGGAAATTGATGAGACAGCTGAAATTCTTGACTAGACTGTTGAAGATACTTTAAAACTTCACAAGTCATAAAACTCTTTTAGTCTTCTGCTGTATGTATGTATGTCTGTCATTCACTAGAGCTGTAGGATCTGCTCTGACTGAAACACTCTCAGTTTAACAAATACCCAACAAATCTAACAAAAGAGTCCAAGAGGATCTGGTCTGGATCCCATCCTAACAACCTCAGGATTCACTGCCCTAGTGCAGTTTATCAAATCCACCCTTGTGGCATGGTGATATGCTTGGTGTAGGATATGGTCTCCAGTGCTAATACAATGCAATCTGTGACTGGGGCAAGTGCAACAGTGCAAATGGCTCAAGACCAGAGAATGTGCCAAGTCCCCTTGGCCAAGACAAGTGCACAGACTAAAGGAAAAAAAAACAGTAAAGGGGTAATGTTGCTTGTATTAATTTACTAATAAGAGCATGTGAGCCTGAACTAGTCTATCCAGCAAACAGAAATAAGAACGGTTGTGGAATTTGATCTTCTGCACCTTATATACCTGTCTTAGAACAAATGTTTGTTCTTTCTTTTGTTTACGGGAAGAAATGGACGTGTAGTCAGACTGCAAGATCTGTCTTGCAATAATCTCACATAATCTCTCTAGTTAGCCTAGAAACCTTGATCAGAATTTACAGAACAGTAATGCCAAGCAGCTGGAATCCTGAGGATACCCCACCTCAGAAGCTGCCTGTGGAAATACTTGGCAGGGAAACTCACATGTATCAATATGGATACTGATCAATACTGATTCTTACCTGAGTAAGAATCAATGGGATCAATGGCATTGTTTTAGAATTATTTGGGCCAGAAAAAAAATTTTGAAAAGCAAGATTTTTGACAGGAAGTAAAGGCCCCATTCTAGTCGCTTCTGATAAGGAACCCCACTTCTAATGCAATCAGCAAGCACTGAGGGGGAAAAAAACTGAACTCACAACTCACTAGTATGTATCTTTTTTCAGAATACAAGAATCAAGTATATATTCAATATTCTTTGGCATCTAACCCTGATTTATAAAGAATATTTATTTTAGCTTATATTTTAAAACTAGTTTAATCTCTCTTAGTAGATAAATAAATACATTAACAGGTATATTATGTTAAATTAAAAAAAAAAACATGTCCACAAAAAGTGCTGTGAAAAACAACATTAAAATAGATGCTTTTTCTCCACTATATTTTGTAGTATTGTCTACTGTAATACTTTTTTCCCTGGCAAGTTTTAGGTGTGTTATCCCCTACAGCACTTCAGAAACTACTTTGTAGAATATAAATATGACAAATCTTCCATTCTGTCACATTTGAATAAATTCCAAACACCTTTGAAGTTTTCATGACCTCCTTTTGCGAACTCTTTGAGAGCCGTAGATGAAAAGTAGTCATGATGCTAGATAGATATTATCATCTCTTTTTTTATGCACTTAGGGACAACTGCCATTTATTTTTCTCCTATTTGTCACATCAAACAATATTTAAATTCCAGATTTGCTAAATGTTAAAAAATGGTTTCCATCTGCATCTTTGAAAGTCACTTTTTGTCTTGGGGCAACATTATGGACAACTTCCAGAATCATGTGATGAAAAGGACATTTTCAACATCTAATTATTTTTGATATTGTTTGTCTATAGTTTCTTTGTATACATATATTTATATAATGATAATTTTTTGTAAACTAATTCATGCTTCAACAGCAATTTTTTTTCAGTTACCTGCCTGTAACAGTCTCCCAGCAATATTCACTGTTGTGAAGTAGTACAGTCTGTCCAACGACCAAGAACTTGATAGAGAAAGTAGGGTCCATACAGTACCACAAGCATGTTCTGCCTACACATCAAACAACAAATTGCAGATAGACACCAATATGCAAAGCCAGGTGTGGGTGTATTGTCTTTGACTCAGTATGGCACTAATTTTAAACTAAAGCTATACTTCTCTTGGTTGAAACATGCTAATATCCTACTATTTTGGCAAATGAGCAAAACAAATTTGTGATGATTGTGTTCAATAATCCTTGTAGAAGTACCATAAACATGGGGTTTTTTTAATGACCATGAAAGAACAAGGAACTAACTTCCCTAATTGCAAGACAGAATATATGAAACAGGGAAAACTATTGTCATCCCTTATCCTTTAACTATTATCTAGGAGCACCAGCTAACACCTTATCTGTTAGTAGTTGGCTAACCAGAACATAATTTGCCACATGAACTTTTAGTAGGCCACTCTGAGTTCTTTTACCCCAAAATAAAGAAATAACCTCTAAACTCCTAGTCCTCTGCACAGGATATGTAGGCACACTGAACTGGGAGGGAGTAAGCTGCATCATTTTGCCTAACTATAAAAAGAAAGGTCACTTACTGTCACTAACTGTGTCTTCTGCTGTATTTGCAACTATACTTTTGCTGGGTTCAATCTCTGTTATTGAAGAGAAGATGTTATCTTAAGCCTTCACTGACTGACATGGAAGTGCCATTGCTGAATAAGAAAATACACTGCCTTTATTTTGCATGTATTATACTGCACTTCCAAAAGGAGGGCTATGAGATCACTTATAATTTTCTTATAAAAATAATGTAACCTTTAATGAACCCTAAATGTAAGATCCTCTGGTCTTTTTGCCCAAGAAATTTTCAGATGTCGTGGCACTGTCTTAAAATTTGTTGGGGAACAAAAGCAAATAACAAGTTCTTCGGGGCATTACTTGAGTAGAGGAAATGAAATCCATTTGTGGGAAATTAGGCTACAATTCAGAAGATAAAATCAGATATGCCAATTCAACTTCCTATGGTCTAAAAATGATAAATTTAAACAGCTACTGACAAATTTGTTTAAGCACTATCAACATCATATTATATCTTGCAACCCAGGTAAAATATCTGCTTTACTATCCCCATTCCTTCCTAGAATTTTGGCTTAGAGGTGATCTAAATTTTATTAGTCTGGACACCAAATGACAAGAAATAATTTTTTGTTAACAGTATCATCTTTTTTGCCAAAAGAATTTTGAAATTTCCACTTCCTATGGTCTAAAAATGTCAGGTGCTTCTATAGCATAACTACCTACACCAAGGACACAGGTCAGGAAGGAGCAAAACTAAGCTGAAAGGCAGACTATGTGCAAGTCCAAAGAGGGGCAAGCTAGTGGTGAATAAATCTAAAATAGAAAATAAAAAATTAAACGAGTAACTGAGGAAATTGCTCTCCTTTGTTCACACAGGTAACAGGTGAATGTACAGTTCAATCTTCTTAGACAACAAAATATAAGACCCTGTGGAAATGGGCTTTAAAATTACAGCAGGCAGTAAATACCAGGAAGGAGTAGGGAACTATATGAGCTAACAAATACTGCAGGCCTGTGAGCAAATAACAATGTGAAATTCTTTCTTTGCATCTGAATATTTTAGTGGACCAGATAGGGAAGTTCTGAGGCAGTCTTCCTCTTGGAGCAGAAAGAACACAAACCAATTTAATATTAGTTATCAGACTGATAAACTTATGAAAGGAAACACACAAATAATTGTCTGTGATTGCTTTGAGATCTCCTTAGTGAATGAAGGATCCATCTACTATTCTGTGTCCTGTGTATGTTTCCAGCTTCTAAAATGACACTAAATTACATGAGATATTTTTCTTCAGTAGGTAATTTCAGTTTAAAACTAACCTACATTAGACAGTATAAATTAGGGTGGGAGAATGCAATGGCTATAGTGCACAATGTGTGAGTAAGAAACCGAGGCAGGGGGAGAGACCTACTGCCTGACAAGTACAAGAATTTAGAAATGTCAGCCTGGGTCTACCAAGCACAGTGGGACTCCAGAAAGCAGTCTCAGAAGAAGTAAAACCAGAGTGCAGGAAGCCACAACTTCTGTGCTAGGCACCAGAAGCTGTACACCCCCAGCAGGGACTCACCCCTTATGTCTCTAAAGGAATAATGCATTATGGACTGCATCCACACAACTAGACTTACTTACCCTCCAGAACATGGGAGCTCTTCCAAACTGCCTGCTGAGAATGCTCCCTTGCCCATGCCAAAGCTCAGACATGGTTTGGGGTTTTGTCTGGAAGAGTGCAAAGCTGGGTACATGTGCTCTGTTGTACTCCCTAACTCCTCACAGCTTAATATTACAGATGCAGCCACTGGGACCAGTTAAGCTGCACACTGTGCTGCATTGATAGGCCTCCCCTATGAAGTTCCTATAAATTAAGAAAAACTTCATAATTCTTACCATTTTTACAGGATTTCTGAAAATATTAATTTTACTTAGAAGCCATACTTTTCAGAGCATAAAACACTTTCTATAGCATAACTATGAGGGGCTTTGATAATGAAATAAGCCAAAATTTTGATTTCTTTGATTATTATCTTAGAGTTTATTTCCAGTATCTTTACATCTTAGCATGTAAAGAAAATAAATATTAAGTAGAGAAAAGCAGTTGTAGTTTTTGTTGTTAGAATTTGTTTGACAGAAACTTTCACTGCTTTGTTACTGGATTGTGGATATCCCAAAATGAAATCCGTAGAGTTATAGCAAGACAGCCTCTGGGAGACTGCAAGAGTCTTCATGGATTGTCTGCTCTGTTATGAGATAGTCTGAAGGTTGAAAGATCATCTCAGGTACTCTACATCTGAACCATATTTAAACACATGTTGTGGATATCTTTCTGACTTTGCCATCTGGCCTACAGTGGATACAGAGGCCTCAAAGTTAAGAAAAATGTTTTTCTCGTGTAGTGCACAGTTTAGAATTTGTTAGATAACCAAAGTAAACCCAGCTTGTGTAGAAGTAGCCTGTATTTGCTTTGAACCACTATAGCCATCCCAGTGACTACATCTCCTGTTGTGTAAGGCCTGATTGCAAAGTAGAGTCAGTCTGTTGTTTTCCTGTGCTTTATTTCAGTGACTGAAGAAGTTACTTTCTAACATTGCTTTTTCTAAGACTCATGAAATTCTGGTGCTTTTGTTTGCTTGCCACAGCCTCTCACCTGATTAAGATGTCTCTGTAAGGAATATGTTATAGTAGTCTTGCTTTGGAAAAGCCAGAGATTAACAAAAGGGCCCTGACAATATTTTAAAAAATATATCATTTAGATGCAGATATTCGTGTTTAAATTAGATCCTTTAGTATTTGAGTACCAAGGTAAGATATTTCAACTGATACAATCAGAAACCGAATAATGATGCATTTGCTTCTGAAGATTATCAAATAAGTTGAATTTTGATTGGCAAAGCAGAATAGAAACAGTTTATACTATGAATAACCTTTATTGTTTCAGTAAGTTGCTCTATCTCTAAATTTCATAATAGCTAATCCTGTTCTAGAAAAACAGATATTTAATTATTTATATTTTATGTCCCTGAGATTGTTGCAGAATTTTACTTTACCTCTACCGATAACCATGTTGAATGTGTACATAAAAAGATATATAATACATTTTTATACTAATTGAACATAGCCAATTTTGACTAAGAATGAGGCTGGAAGATTGTTGCTTCATGAGTTTATCATTTTAATAAAAATATGCTTATCTTTAACTTTCATTAAAATTAGGCAAATATTAAGAAAGTAGATCTTAAATTATTTATGTTTTCTCTCTCCTAACTTTACAAAAGTATTTTTACCTCTGCTGATAAAGTGAAGAATGAATTTTCATTACTTCACAATGCACAGGCACCAGAAAATGTGCAGCACTGAATTACAATGACATACAGTCTCCTCTGAGACACTATATGGTATATCATCAAATGTCATACAGTAACTCCTTTTTGCTTCAGGGGATCATTGTTCATCCTGATAATTAAGAGGACCAGTAAAGTTGGTGTTTCTGAAGTGGAAAGGGAAAAGTTAAACTTATTCATGATAATCAGCTCTTTTAGTGGAAACTGGGTTTCATTGTGATCATACAGCCCTTAGTCCATTTGTAAAAGAAATATAAAACTATTTCTTAGACACTTAAATATACCTGTGTTTTCTAGACCCAGATTTTGGGGTAGAAAACAAAACAACTTTCTTATGAATTGGTGCATTTTTGTAATATCCTTTAGCAAACTCAGCACAGCAGATCCATTGCAATGGGCTTTTCAGCCCACGTATAAAACAGGCTAATGCCCTGCTCCATGAAGTTCATACTGGCCTTTGCTTCCCATAAGGACTGGCAGCCTTGCCCAATGCACAGATTCTATAGGGATTTAGGTTTAGGCTTTGTATGTTGACTGTGAGGACAAATACAGATAAGAAATTGTAGGTTCATAATAGGTTCTGGTAACCTGGAGCCATTAATGAAAATGCCAATTAGCACAGCACCACAAGTGGAAGAGCTGAAGATGACACACTGTGCTAGCAAGCTGCCTTGTGTACTACCAGAACCCCAGCAAGCATCTTGCCATCACCTCTGAACTACTGAGGACCCCAGAGAGAACTGACACACCAAATGAGATGCTGCTGAGTGGCACCCACCTGAAAAAAGGATTGGAGGTAAGACTAATGAGATGATACCAGATGGGTAAATTCAGTCTGCATCCACAGTAAATGTTTTGGCTGACTAACTGTTTGTGGTCTAGACTGCTAGCAAAAATATTGGTCTTTTAAATAAAAGTCTTGCAAATGTCAACAAATCCGTATTTTCTAGATTGCTTCTCTTCCTCTATTTCTCTTTGTGTCTGTCTGTTTTCTTATAGGTGAGTTAAACATCCTCCATTAAGAACTGTATGACAAATCAGACAACTCCAGTGGAGACGTCTTAGACAAACACTTTTTCCTTTCCAATAAACGGGGAACTGAAAGCATCATTTTACATTGGGATTTTCCATTCAAGCTTCAATTTCTTGAGAGTAATACACTAATACTGCTAAATTTAAAAGCAAGAAAGCACTTCAATTTCATTTGCAGGGAATAGCAGGCAATATTACTGTTATCTGTTGGAAAGAGCTCAAGGTATTCTCAACCTTTCAGTTTTCCTCTTACCTCCCCCAATTTTAAGCATATTCTTGCTTGTAAAAGCCTCCATCTACCCCAGAGGTGGACTAACTTTTTCCTGGCTTGCCCTTCTTTTAAGTTAGGTCAAGTTTTTCCCTTTTACTCTAACTTGGTGTATTTCAGTTCTTTGCTTCTGGGGATTTTTTTAGAAACTGGGAAACAGTTTCTCCAGTTAGTGGAGCAACAGGATTGATTCAAAGTCTTGTTCCTATTTCCCTTCTGGACTGAAGAGAATTGAGGCACAGAAAATCTATTGCTTACCATTCTCATATCTTTGTTATGTCTCCTACAGGCTTTATTTGATTTCTAGATTATTGCTGCGCTCTAT
The DNA here is from genome assembly GCA_013399945.1 of Ploceus nigricollis. Lineage (NCBI taxonomy): Eukaryota > Metazoa > Chordata > Aves > Passeriformes > Ploceidae > Ploceus > Ploceus nigricollis. The sequence goes on along the minus strand of VXBC01008112.1, from coordinate 932,209 downwards.
CCACTGATATTTTTGTCATCTGCTTAGTCTGGAATCTCCCCATGGCAGAGGTATTTTTAAGAATATTTAGATAATTTTCTGTTGGAGAAGCTTTGAAGAAACCCAGAGATATAATAACAGTAAATATCAATATACAGAATTATATCTTACACTACCACCATTTGCATATGGTGCTGATATTTATAACTACAATTTCTATTAGCAATTAGACTCTAGTGTCACCCTTCTGTGAGCCTTCTAGCTTTTATCAAAAGTGCCTTTCATCTAAAAATGATGGGACTTTGAGATGGTTAACTAACTTCTTTTTAAGTGCCTGTTTTATTTTAAAAATGATTTATCCTGGTTTGGGGTAGTTTCATCTGTAAACAGCCATCAAATCAGGTAAATGGGTGTATAACAAGCAACATAAAATCTTTATAGATGTAGAAATTAAAGGACAAAATATAGTAGCAAGATTGCTCAGCTAGGACAGTGATAGTGACAGAGAGAGGGAGAAGGTAATTAGAAGCTAAGAAGAAAACTCAGTTATGAGACTCCATCTACTATGATGTAGACTGGATAGAAATAACTTTTCAAGTGTGAAATCAAGACTGTGTTTGATTCAAAATGACAGCTTTGCAGACCTGATATAAAATTTACTTTCAAAAACCCTGATGAATAAATACCAATTATCTATTGAAGAAATAAGAAAAGTTATACAGGCACTGTAGCACCACTTAATTTCAAAAATAATTACATTAAAAATGAGAAAAACTTCTAGAGAGAAAAAAAACCCCAAACCAACAAAGCCAAAACTGCAAACATTGGCAGATAACACATTAGAAATTCAAAACAAATGTGCAACATTTGCCAAAATGTTTGTAGAAACATCACAAACAAAGCAAAGAAGGCTATTTCAAATAAGAAGGCATACTTCAAAAACTTGAAATTGTTTTGCAAGGAAAAAAAAAAAGCAAAAATGGTTTAGGTACAGCATATCAAAAAGCATAAACACATTTACTAAAACCTTGTTCCAATGTGTTTATGGTTAGGGAATCCTCTCCAGGGATGCCTTTGAAGAGATGGCCAAGGTATAAAAAACATAGAGAAGACAGGACCACAACAGACACATGATATTATTCTTTTCATCCAAGTTTATCAGCAAGCAAGGTAAAGCTTAAAGAGACATCTGTATGACAACACTTAAAAAAAAAAAATAGGATTTATCTAGAACTGGACTGACAGCAGAAGGTATGAGCAGTCTTAAAAATGTTTGGGGTTTTTTCTTCATTTTTCTGGACACCCACATTCCACTGACATTAACTCAGTTGAAGTTTCCCAGGTTTGGAGATGCAAGATTAATTGCTTATTTCTGACAGATTTTTGAGAATTTAATATCTGAAAAATGACCATTTTTGTATTTTCAGAGATACTTTTCAAGCTATTTCTCCTTAAACAGTGTGGTGAGCATTATCTATATAACTTTGAGGAGAAAATGGGATTGTCAGGTCTATAAGTAAAAAATGTGCCACTTAAAAATGTTAAAGATATTTACAGACTGATTTATCAGAGATACATTGAATCATAGATAAGCCAATATTTCTTTGAAGAAAAGGACTGTCCCAAAAAATGTATTTAAAGCAAATGGCAGGGGTGGGGGAAATGGAACCAACAGCTTATTGAATATGTTTGTTTAGAATTTATATGTAGGTTATTGAAATATCTTCATGGAAGTTTTAATGTAAGGAAGAAATTCAGGAAGAAAGAATGAGTGCAATACTGTTTGTCTACTTCTATAATGTCAATGTCATGATAAAGAGATACATCTTAATATCTTTGCAATGAGTAATGTAAAAAGTAAAGAACTGCCTTCATCCTCTGGATATTATTCAAAAGTTGTTCCCTGGACTATTAAAGACTGACTGTTTTGCTTCTGTGAAGGAGAGGACATACATCTGAAAAAGCTGTAGTAGTATTTGAGATTCATTTTAAAAATTGGTAAAACTGATTACACTTTTATTTTATGGTTCCATTAAAACAGTGGGCAACTAGAACTATTCTCACTGTGGAGGAGAAATAATGCTTTCCCTTAATTAAATTTTCTTGTGTATACCCATGCCTTTTTCTTGCGGTAAGATTGTCTTCAAATAAAACTGATTTTCTCAGTTATATCAAAAGGGCCAAGGCTTTCTCCCAGGCTATGGTTAGCAATGTAGAAATCTTTGAGCCTGAGATCTTGAACCAGTTGGAAGAACAGGAGCACTCTTGTTCATCTCCCATGTTGTCAGAGCCAACACTGGTAAATTTGTTGTTTAAAACCCCCATCAGAAAGACGACTTAAACTTTTTTTAATATGTCACAAAAGCCTAGTAAGAAGTGTGACAGAAGGGATGAAAAGGAATAAATAAACACATGTAAGTCATGTATTATGCTGAAATTAATGTCACTGTGCATGCATTCAGAAGTAATGAGAAAAAGAACCTTGCAGAGACATAATTCAATTACAAGAATACCACTCCCACAAATGTGTAAATAATATTGCTATTTTCACACCTTTTAAACAATCAGTTCTACTTTCACACAGCAGTCTTAAGTGGACCTTAATTCCTTAATGCCATGAATCATTTTTTAAAGTCTAAAAATAGAATACGCTAGGACTACAGAAATGACATTACATTTGTAATTAAACTAATTCTACAATGTAGCAATGAAGACTTTGCAACTCCCTTTTGTTGGTCTTTTGCTGGAACATGTGGCAATTAGGAAGCAAGAACCGATAAATCAAATAAAATCCTCCTCTTAACTTTACTTGCATTTAAAAGAACTGGCTAAACAACTCTCCATCTTACCAGCTACAAAATAAATACATCCAGCCAAAAACTGTTACTGTCTGTAAAAAAAGATGCTTCTGAAGGAAATCTTATTTCACGTTAGCTGTGACTTTTCTGAAGGAGACAGATTTCCTGGAAAGGCATACAAGGGGATGATGGCCAGTTTTCTCTGCAGAATTTCCAGGGTTTCATACCTTTGGGGACAACAAAAAAGAAGCTTGTAGTGGGCACAAATGAACAAACAAGCATGGTATAGCAGAGGGGAGGGGAAACTAACTGGTATGTTTAATAACTATTGAGGTGTTACTAGTATTTTATAAAAAGATCTGGCATTAAAAGATCCTTTCTCATTTTACCTAAACCAGTATTAACATCTTAAACCTTGGGAAAACTTTCTAAAAGTAAGACTAAGCAAGCACTGATATAATTTGTAATTTCAGTGGGGATATTTCATAACAGAAATTTTAGGGGGTAGTGGGTTGTTCAGTTCAGCATTTTCAAAAACAGATAAAATAGAAATCTGTCAGGAATTGCTTAAAAACAGTTGTTTCAGCTGTGGCCCATGAGAAGGATTTGCCATTTTCCTTTCAACCTTCTTTCCTACATGAAATTAATTCCAGAAATAGTTTTGCTTAATTTTGAGCAGTTATATAAGGACAGGAATAGAAAAAGTGATTCTTCGGCAAATTATAATTGTTAATATTTGTTTATTTGGTGACAAGATGTGAAATGGATTCCTATTGCAAAGATGGTTGTAGTAATCTAATTTATTAGATTAGACTCTACCATTATTAGACTCTACCATATATATATATATATGTATTCAAAGTACGAAAATGGAGAGTTGTGGTGGCTTGTATTCAAGAACACTTTTTTTACCTTCTTGCTATCATTATATATGTCTTTTTGATTCTGTTTACCTTTCTATTTTGTCATTTGCATTTAATTTCTAGTTTGATTTAACAAAAAAATTCAATGCAACAATATTGGCTGCAGGTTATTCAAGAGCCTTTTAAAAGTGTATGTACTTCAAGGAAATGTCCTGAATTTAGATGTGTTATTAAATAAGATTGTGTAATACTTTGATTGCTTTTGAAATTAAATCTTCCTGTATAAATAAAATCTAGTAGATATATATGCTGCTTAGTGAAAGAGAGGATACATAGCCCCTTTAAAGCACAGATTTACAGGTCTTCTGAACAGATAAGATATTGATCCAAACACTTTGTTGTTAGTATTTTTTCTAGTGGGTGGCAAAGATACCCCATTTCACCAAACAAAAATACAGCTGTAGATGCACAGCAACACAGAAAAGAAGATGGGAATTTTGATTTATAAAAGAAAAAGAGTACAAAAGACAAATAAATAGAAGATTATTAAAAGAAAGAAATAAAAGCCTAATGGGGAGCAGGTGGAGTTGACCACAGAACACAAGCCAAAAACAACTGGGTTTTGTTATACTTGGTTATGAATGGAGGCAAGAGCTCAGACAAGTCCTGCTGTTGACTCAGATTTCTGACAATAGTTCTGTTTGAGGCAGCCAGCACCCCAAATATCTCTCGATTACATGTTCTTAATAATGACCTATCAGGTCTGTGAATAGACACAAGGAAAATAGACATAAGGCTTTAATGGCTTCTTACCACACAAGCTAAACAAAAGAAACACTACTAGTAGGTTCATAAGACAGTGCACGGTAATAAAGGTACTTACATTACAGCTAGAAAAGAAATAGTTTAGATTAGGAGCCAATGTAACTTATCAAGGAATGACAGTGATGTACAGAAGTCTCCCTTCACTCAACTTCCAGAAGAGTAACTCAGGACCGACATCTCCAATTACACCTCCCCACACACTCAGAGAGTAAATTAGAGATTTCTGATTTTATGAAAATTATGGTGGTCTTTTACAGTTTGTAAAAGTGCTTTGTCTGTCAGTCATGAATTTTTGCTTAGCCTTTCCCATGCATTCAGGGAAGGATGTTTGTTGCTGGCTAAGGATGTTTTTCAGCCGAGATAATTCACCACAAGGCAAGCTATTCCAGCTTAACTGAGCCATGAAGGGAAAAAAGATAAGCTTTTTCAGTATCAGGGCTGAAAAGTCCTGTCACATACTTGAAAGAAAAGAAGCAGCCTCAGCCAACTCTACTGCCTGTCTTACTACAGAGTACTGGGCACATAGCTTTAAAACTAAATACCATGGAAAATGTCCAAGGAGGACTGGGAAAAAATTGCCCCAAATCAACAGGGTTTTATTGTTTTCTTTAGCCCAGTGACACCAAAAATGCTTATCAAGACAGACAAAAAAAAATTGAGAGCCAACTAGATACTTAGAAAAGCATGTCAAGGGAGAACATTGAACAGCAGGGATCTCACTGCTTTTCTAGTCTTCTATACTATTCTTAAACAACTTCTTCAATTCTTCTTTTTTTTTCCTATTTTCTTTTCCTTTCTTTCTTTCTTTCTTTCTTTCTTTCTTTCTCAGGGTTAATTTTTCAGTTCGAAGAGCTATTGGTATAAGCATGCCTCATTAGCTCGTGGGAGGTAGTAGTCTCCATTAATTCAGTTCTCACTTCATTTGCTCTGCATATAGTTATAATTAGCTTCAGAATAACTCTGGTAACTTCAGCAGATTTATAGCTTCAGTTTTATTCTGCATTTGGCTTTTCCCTCTTGTTTCAATGTGTTGTATGAGTTTTAAAAAATCAAAAAGAACAATGATTGCTTTAGGGAGTAATTTAATGTTGCAATTTTAGAGTGACAGCCTGTTTACATCCCTCTGTCTGTTGAGCTACATAAACAGTTAAAACACTAAGTTTTACATAATCTCCAATCATATTTTCTTACAAATAGGTAGAAATTCACACTCTGTGATGTGCATTCTCTGAAGAAGCAATCCTATGCCATGTATGCCAATCCCCGCCAGAGTGGATGTGGCAGCACAGTGACACACCACACTCCTCATACTACTCTGAGCTAAGAAAGAAATCATGTCAGTATTTTAGTGACATCCTGTAGTCAAAAGAGGATTTGGTCTATTCCTTGGGGCCATACTCCTGTAGTAAGGATATATATGCAGCACTACACAATTCAAACTTGTTTATGTAGGCTGTCAGGGCAGCAATGCTATTTTAAGAAGGGCAAAGAGTTAAAGATGACAGAGCCACAGCATCCTCTGACACTTTTGTAAGGTGGATACCACAGAACCACAGAATTGTTAGGGTTGGAAAGGACCTTTGGAAATCATCTAGTCCAACCCCTCTTCATATTCACATACAAACTGTGTCAGTGTACTTAGAAAATCAGCTCATCCCTGGCCAAGATAATGATTGATTTCTTCTTGTGGCAAAAGCAAAATGCTTTATGCCACTATATTGGGCCATATGGAGTAATAGGAGGGAAATTAAACCCTTCAGAAAAGTTCCAGAACTTTTATATAAATTACCATTTTCTTGGCACATGACAAGGTACCACCACCAAGAATGATGCAAACACTTCCAGGAAGAAGCCACAGCCTCTACTAGATACCCCTAAGGAATATCTGATGTTATAAAAAAGTTTAAGTGAAAAACATATGTGGCAAAAATAAGGTGTCCAGTCCCTCCACAGACACCATGTGAGAACACAAATGTCAGCACAGGACAAGAGTGGGGGTTATAAGTGTAATGTTAACAGCAATGCTGCAAAGACTGCTGTTTTCCTGGCTTAAATACAAGTCAGTCACAAAGCTCTGGAATCTGTGTGCATCCACAGTGTGCTCAGCCAGCCTAAACTGTCTGCAAAGCCCGCTGAGAACTCCAGTACTTCCCAAAGAAAATCAGAAACCTATGGGTTAATGCTCTGAGTGTTATACTTCTCCCTTATTTCAAAAGCCAACCAGCAGACACCGTCTAAAGCAAAATTAGGGTGTGAGGAAGTTCTACCAATAAGTTGCCAGCAGTTCAGTTTATAGTAAGACAGAAGTAAAGTGATACTGTAAATGTTGTTAACCTGCCAAAATCCTATTAACTTCTCTGCATGGGCTACTAAGTTGTGCCTTCTTGTAGCAATGCATATGCTGACTCTCAGATCCTGGAGAGCAATTCTCCCCCATGGTTAGCCAGCATGGGATCATTCCACTGAGCCAGACTGGTGGTGTTCCTGGCTTACTCCCCATGTTCCTGAGAAAAGTGTTTTACTTGCTCTTCAGTACTATCTTCATTACAGGTCAAAAGTTAGACTCTCAGGGATGTGATCAGTCACATCACTGCCACCAGATGAGCACCTGGCAAGCCCAAGCCCCACACTCAAGTAGTATCCTTACATCTGCCATAAAACCCATAGGTAATTTCACCCTGCATGCTCACAGAAATGATTAAATGACATGCCTTCAACAGCAGACCACCTTGCAGAGGAAATTGTTGATGGAAATCCAAACATGCAGAAAATTGAGCTGACTTAGTACTTGTAAGGCTCCTGACAGAGCCTCATGAGCAGAAAGTATGTTTGAGCAGCTTGTGCTGGTCAGACTTCAGACAGGTCCTGGCATCTGGAAGGATACGAGGACAGTCTGCTTTCCATAAACCCTGGGTCACCTGTCCCAGACAGCTGGTTTTGTGATATCATTCCTCCCATACAAGAGTCTTCCCTGAGATGACCAGTTAAAGAATTTTGTATCATATTGGACCTGCTTCACTGCAAGCACAAAAGAGAGTTCAAGCTATGTCATTGAGGAGATGGATATTAAATTATTTGTGATCAGTTTTGATGCAGAAATCTCAAGATTTGCTCATATGTCTGCACAAATACAAGAGATTTTCATCCTGCCAGCACTTTTTTTTTTTTTTTTTCTCATTTGTCAGATAAAATCTCCAGCCTGGAGAGATTCCAGAGAAAGATGATCCAAGGACTGGGAAGGCTGCCATTTGAGGAAAGTCTGAGAGAACTGGGTTTGGTCAACATTGAGAAGAGAAAGGGAGACCTTGTCACCATGTTCCACTATTTAAAGAATGGCTAAAAAGCCTTTTTAGGAGTCACATAGAAAAGAGATGGAGCAATGGGAAAAATTTACTCATGGGATGATTTCAGCTGGACACAGGAGGAATATTTTTCACAATAAAAACAGCATCTATTGGAATTATCTTCCCAGGGAAGTATCAGATTCCCCAATAGTGGATACTTTTCAGATTTGTCTGGTCAAGTGCTGGGTCATGTCTAGACTGTGCTTATGCCAAAAAAGGTTGGATCATATCATCCTAGAGGTTTCTTCCAATGTGGTATTCTATGATCATATGATATTAAAATAGATGCTTTTAAAAAATAGAAAAAATATTAGACTGTAGATGAGAATAAACCTTATGTCCTTTCAAATGCTGGGTATCTCTCCATGGATGCATTCTGTGGCACACCATAGGAAAATCTATTTGGTGTCCATTTGGTGCTCTATGAAATCAAGGTGACACCCAGAGAGAGCCCTGTGTCATCTCTCCCCCCAAGTCCTTTTCCACCCCCCAAGCAGGACATGTATCTAGACAACGGTTCCTACAGCACATCTGTGCACTTGGAAATTGTGCCCTACTGTAATGATTTCCCTGCGCAGGAAGACCATTCTCAATGACACACTTGGCACACAGCCAGAGGCTGCTGTTTGCAGCAGAACAGAAATGCCTGAAACCAATTTGAGACACTTTATTTCCTGGGCCTGCAGGAGCTGGAAGAGCCCTGGGTCAGTTTTCAGAGTGGCGATCGTGTTTTTGTCATCCCAATTATCCGTCACACAAATGGAGAGGTCTTAGGTGGAGTATCTAAGGTTATCTGTGCCTCAGTCTGTTGCAGAACCTTTCTTCTATAAACAATAAAATAGATCATGGCAGACTTAGCAGGATATGGGGACTAATTGCTGAAAGAATCCATATTTTAAGCTAGAGGAAGCTTTGCAGAATTTTTATTAATATTTGAAAAATACTATTTCTCCCTTCTTAATGCATCAGTACTAGCTCTCTTCATATTTTCTAGTTAGAGCAAAGTAGTAAGATGCACAAAGCCACAAGGAAATGTTTTTACATGAATTTTCTCCACCTTTCCTAATTATTTCCATTTAAGAATTCAGTCAAAAGACTTTAAAAGTTGGCTATAATAAGGTGAAGGCTGCAGCAGTAATAGACCATCTCTGAGTTTTTTGATAGATGCAACAAATTGCTTTAAAAAAATTGCAAGCAATGCTGTGAAAGTTCTAACATCTGGAAAAGTATTTGTGTTGCTAGCTACCATGAATAGTCTCTAATTATACCAATAGTCTTAATACCAAGAAACAGGGGTTTTCAGCACAGGACGATGGGCTGCAATCAAAGGCACACAGTGAATTCCAGTTCCAAGAAGTTAAAGATGCATTGAAAAGTCATAATGAAGGATACAATTGGAAACATTTATCAGTGATTCTCTTCCAGCATGAGCCAAGCAATTGTCTGAAATCACTGGAAGCTGGTCTGTTGGCTATTCAAAATCTAGATTAAAGAGCTGATTGAGCTTGCATATAATTTTTTAACAACTTAAGCTTTCTGACTTCAAACCAATGGGAGTGGATGTTGCATGATTGAGAGGAACTTTGACTAAGTACATCCAAATTCTGCCATTATATCCTCACATAGTCCAGATTTTGAACAGTTCAAGCTTAATTTCCCATGCTGAGCAGACAACAGCAACACAAGTGGAGGGCCCGGGGCCAATCTACTTGTTCTTTTTCATAATTTAGCATGAAGCAGAAAAATAAGGCAAGAAATTTGGACCCAGATCCCCATGGCCTCTCAAAGCTTTTATAGTTGGGCTTTGTCAGCAGAAAGACTCCAGCCACATTCTCCCCGTGTATTTTGCAGAAGTGTCATCAGGAGGCTGAAATAAGTACATTGCCTTTTGCTACCTGAACATACAATTCCTTGAGCATCTTATTCACTTCATGTTTTCTTTTTTTTTTTTGGTACAAGGATCTGTTACATGATGAATAAGTACAATACTATTGCAATTCTTCTGTCAATTGAAAGCATCAATCTGAACACAGTTCCTTCATAAAAAATCACCTTTTAAGATTAAAAAGTAGTCTCTTGTCATTAATAAAGAAACTTTCATGTAAGAGAAAGATGGAGATAATATTTGGGATGCCATCAACTGAGTGTATCTTTTAACTGAGAAAAATCCAGCAATTTTGCCTGAATACCAAAAGCAATGGATATACAGGAATCGTGGTTACCAAATATTATTCATCATTTAATGGAAAAATGGGTGGATTATCATCAAAGATTATGATCTAAAAGATGGTTCAATTTCTGCATTTTTAAAACATGAAAGAAGGAGGGTTACCTATGGTGACAGAAAGCTTTCACTTCTGCCCAGACAGCTAAAGGAGAGGCCTCCTACTACGCAACTTTTCAGCTGTGATGAGTTGAGTATTGTGAATTGAAACAGAGAATAATCTACACAGAATCTGGAAAAGGCTCTCAGGAAGCCATCCCTTGATCAGAAATTTTTTCCTTTCTTTTCTTCCTGTCCAGATACCGCTGAGCCCATCTTCTGGCTGTGCTGGGCTAAGGTGTCCTGACAGAGGGGTTTCTTAGCACGTAGGGCCCAGTTCAGTACCAAAGTCACCTATTGTTCTTCCCCAAAGCCTAGCTAAGAGCTCCTTCTCCTAGAAGGGCAGGCAGAACACAGCCTTTATAAAAACACCATGAAAAGCCAAATGATAAATCAATATGCTTTCAGTCTGAAATTAAAACCTATGTCAATTGTAATGGCAGAAATATATGTTTTAAATTGGACTCAAATTGCTTTCAGCAAAAAGACATTTGAAAGGCTCATGAGCAGATTGAAGTTTCCAAAAACATAGCAGCTGCCAACATCAGAAATCCCTGGAGTACCGTAGAGAACAAAAGAGCCTCTTCCATTGAATTTTGCCTGCAGAAAGCCACTGCAGCCTGGGGTGTCTGGATGTGTGGAAAGAATACATTTTTAAATGCACATTAATACCCGAGTAGGTCAAAATACAAACATGAAAGAAGGCTTGATATTTCAAAGGCTATGGAAGTGTACCATTCATTTTACAATTGAGTGCAGCCTAAATTACAAAGCTGCAGATTTTTGCCCTGCCAGGATTCAGCCCTGCAAGTGCTTAATCAGTCACCCTAACAATAGGACAAGGCTGAGAACTGCTTTGCTTTCGTGAGGGATTATGTTGTTGGCATTATCCTGTAATGACACAACAAATTCTACAGACAAATTTTGCTGCAAAAGCAATTTCTCTCATTTTCACCTTAAGAAAACCTGCACAGTAATTAACTTCACAGCAGTTTCATTTAGCAAAGTAATACAGCACATAAAATAAAATATTCATTAATAATAGATTATGAAAACTGTAGTTAAACTATGATCAGCTAATGTAATAACTAACAGCTATAAGGATATATAGGGCTATAAGAATATACAGGACATGGTTCTTCATAAAAACAAAATATTTCAGTCTAACAGTGTTTGAGGGATTTTGGAAAGAATAACTCTAGCAAAATTGAAAAGGACCTTCTGCAAAACAGATTGCCAGGGGTGCAGTGAGCACTTTTTATAAAATTTCAACCCATATTACAGAACACTTCCAAGAATTAAATCATTGATAATTTCTCCAAAAGCCAGTAATATATTTGTTCTAAAGATTTCAAGGACCAGTCAATGGTTTCTTCTCAGTGATGACTCAAACTGCAAGGAAGCAAAACTGCATTACAAATAAAACCTAATCATGATGTATGGTGGAATATGGAAGAAATCACTGATAACTGCCTTTTGTTTTCATGTTAAAGTTTTAATCTTTTACTCCGTCTTTCACAAGCCCCTAACTTCAATTTGTTGTTGATTAATGGGAAACAAACAGAAGTCTACTAAACATGTTTGCCTGTGATATGGTGCGGTTTTTTCCCTCTCACTTCTTTCTTTGCAGTATCAAGATTTGCTAACTAATTTCTGCCAAAAAGAGAACTTGAAGCTAAATGGACCTCTGGTCTAATGCTTCATCTTTCATATGTTAAGCACCTGCAAAACCTTTTAGTCAGGAAAGAAAACAAAGGCAATAGAAATATTTAATCCCAAGCTGTTTTTTTTTAAAACTGTGTAGCTCACCTTTCATAATTATTCTACCCATGCAACCTGAATTGTGCTGGAAAATAAACCAGAAGCAGTGAATTGACATGTCCTTTCTGAAAAGAAATGTTAGAAACAAGCATATATGAACTGCAGAATGCAGAAATACATTTTGATAAGGATAAAAACCTACTTTAAAGAATGTTATCTCTTTCTTCCCAAGGGATCAGATTTTCCAAGGCATGAGGCTGAATACGAGGTCAAGCTTTCTTTGGTCCGTGGATAAAGCCAATATAATCTAAAATGCCTACAGAGATACTGAGCTTACCAGCCACAAAGGCATCATTATAGATGCCCATGCCAACAGATCCTTCTGTCCATGTCCAAAACCTGCACAGACTGACAATATTGTACAAGATCTATAGGAGAGACATGCATTTAAATGGTAATCTATATAATATAGATCTGTAAGAGAGCCATGAATATAGGTGGTAGCACTTTTGGATGAGGTGAAAGACTTTCCAGCCTCCCATGGCTGGGAGCAGGATCTAGCTACCGACACCACAGTGTGTCCAAGATGTCACAGGACATCCAAGACACTTCCACAGGACATGATGTAGGACTCACAAGGGAATCTTTTCTTCCTGGAGAGGCTGCTCCAGCCCAGGCAGCAAATCTCAGACAATTCAGTAGCACAGTTGCTGTTACAAGGTAGCCGAATCCCTCACTAGACTCTTCAGGCAGGAGTTTGGACAACTGGACAGCTTGTGGACAACTAAAATCGGGAGGTTTATTTTGAATTAAATCCCAACATAGAGGTCTGCATGGGAACCCTACTTCCCCAAGTTTCAAACGAGCTCAAAGGGTTCTAATTCATACTCTAAATTTATCACCAGAGTCCAAAATAAGTAACCAAAATGTTCATAATGAATAAATTTAAACGTCAGCTCTCAAATTTCTCTCTTGCATTCATGTCAGCTGTGTATCCTATCAAAGAGAATCATCTCTGTCCTCTCAGCTAGTGATGTATGAAGTCTTCTCCTTTTTTTTTTTACCATGAAAAAAGCACTGATGTTAATCTCATTAGAACCAAACACATCCTTTTTTGTTTCAAAACTTCTGGTTGCAAAAGGAGAAAAAATAATTTCTACAGTCATGCAATAAAAAATATATTTTGCTTACTGATGCCAGGAGTTTTGTAAGAGGTATTGAAAGGACAAAGTCTATTCAAATCCTTCTTCAGACAGCAATTCCAGCTGCAAGGGCAGAGCGTACTGTCTGTAGGCATTTAAAAGAGTTGCATGTGATCACTGTAATCGTATCACTCCTTAGATCCTGTAAACTGAGGAAAACAAATTGAAAACATTCCCTAAAGGAAACATAAATATGCACTTATTCTTTGGGGTTTCTAGGAACTCCCATAATCACCTTTCATCACAGGCATGCTTCAGTTACATTTTCAAACATAAAATAAAAAGCATTAGAAATTACTATTGTCTAGGTAAGAGACACTTCTAACAACAGAAGAAGACCTTTAATAGTACATACAATATACAACTATTTTGGATAGTAAGTGAGAACTAAATTTCTCATTGGGAACATGGGATGAATGTGGATTACCTGTTTCATCCTTATATTGACTATTAACTAGAACCCTTATTATCAGAAACTACCTACAGTCTTTTTAAGGCTAGAAGTGTCTGAGACATCTGTCATTTTCAAAAGAAAATTAAAGTTCAAAAAAAGCAGACTAGAGGGATAGTTTACATTTGTAATATACCTATCACCTGTCCTAAATTATCATCGGAATACCACCCCATGAGAAATAAAAATCCCTTTTTTTAAAGCAAATCATTAAAATATATTAAAATCACCTGCAACTAGTCAGCCAGCTGTATCTTGATGCTTTTGCAGCTCACTACCAAGAGAAAGCTGCTTCTACACTAGTAAAGGATTCCCAGAGATATTCAACTGATCTTCCTAACATCACCTAAACCCAGTATAACAGTACAAATCAACAGCAAAGCAGTAGAGAGAGCAGGCAATGGGAAGCGTTAGGTTTCTAAGCCTTAACCAACACTTGAATTTCATCCAGCTAAAGACAGAACTGCACAAAAGTGAACTCCGCACCACTCCAAGGGCAAGTAGCATCATTTTTCCCTAGACAAGAAAAACAGAATGGATTTACTCCAAAGGGAGGTAATCTCAACAGTTCTGCCTGCTGATAGCTAACATGAGAATTGGGGCAAGCCCTCCAGCCAGGAGGCACAGAGATTGTTGACTCTGGCAACTCTGCTAACAATTAGCAACTGGACATCAAAGGAGAATTTCTATCTGCTGAGAGAGGATCATAATTCACACTTAGATTAAACCAGGATACTCTGCAGTCTTATCTAATGAAACAAGCAAACAAACTAGACTGAGATTTATTCCTTTATCAATATATTGCCTGACTTTCTTCTTGGCTGGATTCTTCTTCTTCATCCCCAAAATCAACTGCCTTGCTAATTGCATTAAAAGCAAACGATCTAATAGACTATTAATGAAAAGAGAACAGAGTAAGAGGCCATTGCATGGACTGCAACATTGCAAGGCCATTGCAAGACAGACAACATTTTGAGCAGCAAGAGGTAATTCTACTTAGTGCAAAGATAACATTTATTCAGTCTTACCCAAAGAGAGCTTTCATTTATTTTCAAACTTCCAAAAATTTTAAAGTCTCCATAACATTAACAAGAGAGACTTCTCTCCCTAAGTAAACTAAAGAAAGACTATTTTAAAAGTAATAAACTGACTAGAAATTTTAGGTTTTGTTTCTTTACATTATCAGTAAGGAAAAAAAAAAGTTATAAGGCGAAAAAAAAATTCTAAAGAGTTTATTTTAATTCCTACTTTTAATTAGTGTTAATAAAATTTTCTTTATACCCTTTTAAAGTTTTGAGCCTGCTTTACCTTTCTCCTAATCCTATGTCACAGCAGGAAGTGAGTGCACTAGTAATTAACCAGCACTGAAACCCACCACACTCATCTACACATTGGTTAAAAAAAAGCTCAAAATTAGAAAAATCTAATTAGAAAAATTAGCAAACCAAAACCGCTACATTAAATTCCAACTGAAACTACCACATCTTTATTAGGAGTTTTGCTTTCTTTCCTGTTGCCTGAAGAAGCTGGGTATGCATCCAACAGATACCATATTTCAGGTCCATGTGCCCTCAGAAGGACACATAAATTATCTGCTGATTAGGCACTTATAGACCTTGTCTGCCCGTTCCAGGAATGAGACTGCCTGTGCTAACAGTGTTAAAGCTATAAAGACAACATTGCTAAAACAGTTTGGGAGAAAACAAAGGAGTAGAATTTCACAAAAAAATACCTCTCTGGCACTCCCAGTTTTTACTCTCCAATATTGACTCTAATGTAATTTTATTCTTCCATCTGTCTATATATACTCTATGTGAATCTGGGGAGAACTTAGACTGAGTAAGTCAGTGTTGCCATAGTCAGATGCATCTGTTGGTGAGAGACCACTAAACTTTTCACCTCTCTATAGCTGCCTAAGAAGAGTTTCTTTCTTTATCCATGCTTCAGGAGCCCTTATGGAACATGAGGTTGTATTCAGAAATCCTAGCACTAAAAATATTTTTTATTCCACCTCAGAAGCCAGCAAACATGAGAAGACTAACTGAAGGACATGGAGATGTCAAAGTCTGGTACCATTCCATGCTCTCAGCAAAGTTAAGCTAAACATTTATTTTCTAAGACCCTTATCCCAGTTAAAACAGCATCTTATAGTTTTGGGGGTTTAACACAGAAGACAACACATGGCCCAGTACATTTGATAATAAAAGCACAATATACTGAAGTAAAATGACTGCTATATAGGATGTATTTGTCCATCACTGTTCTTTTAAGTTTTGATTCACTTTCCTGGCTATAAATGGGACTTATTACTCCTCTGTTATGCAAAATTTTGTATTTTGGAGGATAATACATCGCAAACCTCAGTTTCTCTGTGTTCTTTTGAAGACGTCCCAAGCAAACTAATGATTTTCATTTCAGACTCTCATTTCACTCTGCACTTTCATTCCTATGAGGGCTTTGTAATGATCAAAAAATGCTTACCCAAGCAAAATAAAATTAAAAGTCATCTAAGGTACCCAGAAGTCTACTGTACTACCACTGAAAATGTGTTTTATTCTTTTCAGTATTTTGTTGGCTTAATGAAATGTGACTGTGTAACCTTTTTTATTTCTTTCATCCAAATTCACACTACCATTAGCAACAGAAAAATTACATATTTTCAGGTGCAGAAGCAAGATATTCCTCTTTTTGTAGCTAATCAAAGTCAGCTTCATGTCCATTTTTAAGCCAAAATCTGTAGCAAAATTTTTCATGTGCTTCGTTACATGACGAATTATGTGCCATTTGTATTTCATTGCAAAATTGAAATTAGTTTACAAATTCTAATTTTTGCTTTATTTATTTATAAATGCTGATTCCTGATTTCCTAATATTTTTGAGCAAAAGTTGTCTTTTAAATGTTCACATTTTTACCAAGCTTTTTTTTATTCAAATCCTTCCATAAATTTGTTTTCTACCTGCATATTTAAGTGTGGTTTGTGGTTTTTTTTTCATTTAAATATTTTTAAATATTGTCTCATGCATTGCAATTAAAGGGCACCATTATATATTTCTAAACTCTGAAACAGTGTGTTTTCTTTTGGTGACAATTTTGCATCAGGAATAAATCACAAAGAACTGCATAAACCTTTGATATACAAATTAGGTCATAAAAATAATGACAAAGAAGCAATCTAATTCACACATAGACAAAATTGCTCAAAACATAACCTACCATCCTCTGAACCTTTAAACAGACCTGTTAACAGAGAGGTTAATGACTGTGAGTTCTTTAGATATGTACTGTTCCCATGTTTGTTATTATACAGCAATAGCAACAATTCACAGACAAGCAATACCTGAGATGTTATTACAGTTGTTAAACTTAATTGCTTCCAATTCTTGTCAAAGGCAATTCAACACATGCTCAACACAAAAATAGGCATTGGACACAAATATTGTTTTAAAAATAGGTTCCATGTCCAGATAAATGATTTGTGAGCATGCTGCAAAATCTGGGTTTGTGAGTGTTACCCCAGTGTAGAAAAGCTATATTAAGCCTTTAAATATTTCCCATTAAATGTTTATGAAGACAACAGTGACAAAAGAAAAGGTCACAACTTCAGTGTCCAAGCTATTTCTTCACAAAGATGTCTAATCACACACATTCACAGATGTCTTTATATGACATCTGTGAATATTCCTTTCAAAAAGACATTTATCTGTATTTATTTTAAAGTTAATAACTATGGAAAAAATCTTAAAGCTGAAAAATAATATAAGAAGGGTAATAAAATGAACTTACTGACATGTATATGGCAGAAAGGAGAGATGCTGAAGTGAAGACTGAACAAGAAAGGAGACAGCAGCAAGTAAACGTTCTGAACCAACCAGCCATTAAAACCACTACTGAAAATGCTGCTGTTTTGTTTTCCCTCCAGCATAAAATTTCACTCCTGAAATATGCTGTCTTCTAGGTAGTACAATTTCTAAAACCTACAATAATTTGCTTGGCAGTCACAATTTAGTGATCCATTAAAGACTTATCTTTAGGCTCCAGCTCTCTGAACCCATCAATCAGAGCTGAAGCAATAAAAGCTTGCTGAGGGCAGAATATCTGGGGCTCATTTTGAGAGCAGCTAAGCACCCTCAGCTGTCAGAGTCATAGGTACAGGTCCCCAGCACAAT
Organism: Ploceus nigricollis; assembly: GCA_013399945.1. Lineage (NCBI taxonomy): Eukaryota > Metazoa > Chordata > Aves > Passeriformes > Ploceidae > Ploceus > Ploceus nigricollis. Next base: position 914,496 of record VXBC01008112.1, on the reverse strand, counting down.
AAAAAACCCCTACTTCTCACACTCTGTTATGCTGGTTTCCTTCACCTACACTCTCACTGAGCAGAGAAAATCTGCTTTAGTGTAATTCAGCTCTCACATTTCCACAAGTAACATGCATGCCAGTGTGTTAGGATCTGACTCAGTCATTCAACAGTGGTAACATATTTTGCTTGGTCACAGTAAAGAACTGCCTAAAACTACAATAAAGGAGGAGATAATGAAGTTGTACAATCATGACAAGGAGCATTAAGGAGAAGCTGGACAGTCACTTTCTCTTGCCACTGAACCAACATCCTTCCAGGGGGAATAGCTGCCAATGATCCATGAAGAAACTCTCTTCAACAGCATTGAAACTGTGTGGGTTTACTGCATGGTCTGAATTTTCATTAGGGAGAGTTAGAATGACAGTATTTTCATTTGCATTTCAAATATGTCTTTCTCTTCCCCAAAGATTTAGATCTGTTTGTACCAAGGGTATTGACTTAAACCTGTTTAGACATACAAACTGAAATTCAGATCCAAATTTCATACCTGAAATTCAGATCCAGAACTAAGAACTGCTGTTCAGAGTTCGAAAATGTCCGAACTCAGCAATTTTATTCAGTATGTGATGTGCGTGGTTCCAGAGCACCCCAGGTAGGAACTGACCAAGCTGAATGTGTTTCACCAAGCTACCAGGTGCTACACTGAGGCTGAAGATCTGTTCTGGTCAACTACCAAACTTTCCTGAACAAGAAGCTGGGATGTGATTGCCAAGACATGCAAGATGCTTGCTAAGATGCACACAAGACAACAGTGTTGCCAACTCCCCCCACTCTTGCTATTTATCTCCCGATAATTGTATTTTTCTTCAAGCTCCAGTTCCTGAAATGAATGCCTCAGAGTTCTGGCTCTTTCTGTTGCAAGGAAAAGATGGAAAATGAGACTTCAGAAGACCTGAACATTTTAGAAACCCCTGAAACAAATACTATTACTTGGAGGTGTTTCATTCGGATTAAATAAACTTACTAAAAATTAATCTGGGAAATCTGATTCCTTGTTTGTTAATGCACAAGAATGGTAATGATGAGAAATACACAGAGGGTCCCTAATGCAGAGCAATGGGACACCAGGAGAGATGCAGAGGATATTTTAGTCTTTTCTCTGCAAGAATAGCGTCAAACTAGTCAGTAAAAATTGCCAGTGGGAAGACAGTTGCTATGACTTACCTTCTTTATTTTCCTTTCAGAGCAGCAAAAAAGCATGCATGGTAGACCTGTGTGATCTGCAGAGCTTGCATCATATATGTAAGCAGTATAGCCCTAGCTGGAGACTAGCTAGAACATAGCTAACACACCTGGAGAGGGCTGCAAAGGGACATAAAGTCACAATCAATTTATTGCTAACCAACAGAACTATAAACACACCAAACTCAAAGACAAGAAATTGTTTGGTCTCTTGGATACCAAATGCCAGGGTAACAAGAAGAGTGAAATGGAAATTCCCGTGGATAAGAGGAAATGTGATTTAATTGGCAACTCTAAAATTAAAAAGAATAATTCTTATGATTGGAATGGTAAAATCATTGGGATAGGTCTGAGGGAAAAAAAGGTGTCAGTGGGTGATCTGGTGCGCTACATGAAAGAGAAAGTATTTTTTGTGGAGTAAATGAGGATGCTGAGCAGCAGGTTCTGCACATGCCGGTTTATGAATCTATGTGTTAAGGAAGGTCAAGACAGTCTAACAACAGGGTGTGTGACAGACCACTAAAACAGTCTGGTTAAGAGGATATGTCCATCCCCCATAATGAGAAAAAAATAAAAGCTGGAGGAGCTTTGGTTGGACAGAGGAGTTTTACAGAGGAGTTTTGGTTGGACAAGAGACCACAAGCAGCCAATGGCAAACAGGATTAGAGCTGCTCACAGGTACAGAGGATAATGGCCCAGCACAAACTCCAACAGAGACCTTACACAAGTGGGGTTTGTTTGAGCTGAATTGATGGACTAAAGGGATGAACTGATGCCTGTGGTAGAGCTGTTGCCTATTACTAGCTGTCAAACTGAGTTAAGACTACTTAGGACACCACTGTCTCTTTGTTAGAAGTTCCTCCAGATGAATCCTGAAATTATTACAGATCACCAATTGGTTTCAACAGTAATCAAGAGTACAAATCAAGTTTTTGATGAAATCAAACATTTGTTTATTTTGTTTTATCTTAGCTCACTGTGGCAAAATATGGCTGCCCTTCTGGAACAGTCTTTAAAGAAGAACCACCTCATTAAGCCTGTACTATGTGTCCCACTGTCAGTTGTGCCTTTGTTAAATCTTTTCAGTATCACCTGGAGCATGTAGGCAGTGTGCATGACCCCACAGAAAACATTGGAAGACAGAAATAGAGCAATCTGCATTTTGAAAATGTGGCTGCTTATAATCAAACCAGAGGGGGAAAATATGAGGCTGAGTTCAAAACTCTCAGCATCCGATACCACCTAGGGATCTTGGGATGCTCCTGGGAGAAATACCTTGATCTGACAGATCTGACAAACCTGTGACACATCCCAAAATCCATATATGCTGTTGATGTCAATGTAAGATGAACAGGGCTTGCATCTCACTCCATCGACCCTATATGCTCCTTTCTGATACCAGCAGAGAGAGGCAGCTGGGACATGGTTCTGTGCCATAAGACAAGGAGAACATTTTCCAGTCCTGTCAAAGGATAACCTGAATCTGTGTTGCAGTGAAGAGGCTCTTTTACTAATCTGAAAAGCCCATAGCACTGCACATTCACATACAATCACTAAAGCCATATTCTGTTGGGGTGGTCTCATAGATCTCCCAGTCTTGGTTTATGCAGAGCTAAAATCTTCATTCTTAAGCAGAATTTTAAAGAGATGATTACATGAACTCGGTTTTTTCTGGGTATATATAGTTCTAAAATAGATGGGCATGGCATTCCTTTTTTTTCTTTTTCTGTTCAGATTGCAAAAGAAAATGGCTATGCAAACTGTGGAAGCCATAAACCAGCTTATCCTAAGCCATTTGGGATTTTATTTTGCTAATTTGTATTCTTAAGTACCATTTCCAGGCAGAAATTTGAGAAGAATGCTTTGTGGTTTGTTTATTTTGTCACAAGGTAGGTATGGACTGAGTTTTTTAAACATACCTATCTTATTTCCATAATACCTTTCCCTTTAATGTGCCAAAACTGGAGTTGCCCCATATGCCCATAAAACCAGAAATATGAAAGTTAAAAGCCATCAGTAACAGGAAGAGACAGTGAAAAAAATTATCTGCCAGTTACAGGGTTCTGGGGAATGCTGGAGAATTCACACAGCCATTCACAGTCATTAACTCCTTCCTCTGCCATAAGTGCATTTGATGAAGCTCCAAGAAGTATGTCAAGGTCACGTTTACCCAATTCTAATGAAGCAAAGCAAAAGTCACAATTTGTTAGCTATCCACTGGGAATAAAAATGTAATTTTTTTTAACAGCTAAGTAATTAAAAAGGCAAATGTGTTCCATATTGCAAGAGTGTTACTTATATTAGATAAGGGAAGGGTTCATGACCATGCGACACTGTTAATATGACCAAAAATTATCTAGTCCCCTAAATTACTATATTTCCCTTAGCAGAATGTTAATTTCAGGTTAGTAATTTTAATTGCACTAGTATCTGACTGCTTAAAATTTCATTTCATGTCTTTTTTAAGTTGCTCCACTTTGAATTTATCTTCCTCCTACTCAGGGTTCTGTTTATTTTAATTGAGAGTTACTTATGCCAGATTGTGTACTGACTCCCCATGATTTTTTTAAACAAGCAATTTTTTTCAAACACTCCATACTGTGGAAAGAGTCACTATAAATAACAGAAAGAATTTTAAATCCAGTCTCTCTTGAATGGAGAATCTCCCTCTTCAAGATGCAACACGATCTAATAGTTTCATGGCACTACATGTTTTTGTTTGATTCTGTCACCCTTCTCCATGCTGATTAAAAATGTCTTTTGTAAGAATGCCACTGAAATCAGTGCAAGAGGAAAATAATAATTTTTACTTGGTCATCTCTTTTCCACAATGGTGGAACCATAACATGGCTACTTATCCAGTGTGGAAATATAGTAGGATACAGTAATTACATAACTTCTCCTTTTCTATTAGTTTTGTTACAAAAATTACAAAATAGTTTTACTTCTTTCCCATTAAAGACAATATTTGCATTATAATTTTTTCTTTACCAAAAGTTTGTTTCCTTGGTAATTAAAACTTTACCACAAACTCCAAAGAATGACCAGCAAAGCAACTAAATAGTTAATAAAGATGATTAAACCAGGAGCACTTATCATCAGCAGCCATACAATGGTACCTAAGATACCACAGTTTTTCTTAATCAAGTGTAGGATCTGCTCAGGTAAAAATGCAGGGAAGGCGGGCGACAAAGAGGGAGCTGACAGAGAACTGTGAGTAGTGCTGAAGGAGGAAAATCTGGTACCAATTTTTCTAAGACAAAATGTTTCCTGAATTCCTAGGAAAGCTGAACTGAAAAATATGCAGGAGTTTTTGCTGAAGATTGTTACTGATCACTTATTTATTATTGTTAATGAGGTGCTTATTGGGTACCCACCGGGTGCATACACATGCAGGACACAGCAAAGGTGACAGCAATGTATCTTTCTAGCTGGTGACATGACGTGCCATTTTGCACTCTTAACCTTTTGACATCTCAGTTAACTGAGTATATTCCTTAATAAGACAGACACCTGAGGGGTTGGCACCCACTGTAACCACCTCTGGCCTTGCTGTAGCACACTCTAATGCAACACTGAGCAAACTGCTTCAGAAATCAGATGAAGGTGCTGTGACGCCCCCCTTTAACTATGTCAGCATCTTCTGGCAGAGATTTCCCTAGAATAAAATATCTCACTTGAGTAAAGATGAATTAAAATCACTAAAGACAGAAGTGTCTAAAGGTCATATATTAATCTTGTATGTTTTACAAGGAGCAGTAATGACTGGAATGCTGCATATGATGTCTTTGTTACTCAATCTCCATTTCAATAGGCACAAAAAGTGAGAATGAAAGAGAAAAATGTACAAAAAATTATTCTCTCCCAGAACCTAGATGACTTTTCATTGTGGCTGAATCCTCATGTAAGGAGCAAAGAGGAATTTTTTAACATTTTCTATAAAGTGCATTTGCATTTGGAGTTGTTTTCAAGACAAAATAAATAAGAGCTGCTTAAATAATAGCAGTTAAACCCACAAAATGGCACAGATATTCTTTGGTATATGATTCTAATTCATAAAGGAAACTGATGAATTCATAGATTTTGTTGAAACTTAACATGTGTTCAAGTACTATAAGCGCTGAATTGCTTGTGTACTTCCAGATAATTATGAGTCATTCTGACACCAGCGACTGAAAAAACTAATGACAATCACAATATACCAGCTACCAGATATTGTATGTTCCTTAAGAATCAAGGAAAAGGTATAGGTGTTGCTTTTTCAACAGGATATTAGATATACAGGTAGTGTTTCCAGTTAAATCATAGTCTCAGTGATTTGTCTTACTGTAGCATTTCTTAAAAAAGGTACAAATGAAAGGTTTTACCAGCACAGAAGAGAAGAGATAAGAAAAATGCATACTGATTTTAAAACTTAGAAGGTACAGGTGAAATCAATTCACCTCATGAATGGCAGGATCTGCAAGAGCAGCTTTAGTTACTGTTTTGAGAGGTAGTAATAATGGCAAGATTTGGCTAACTGTAAAAGAGATAAAATAACTCCATAAAGAGTTTACCATTATTAAATACCCATTGAAGAAGTAAACAAATTTTTCTCTTTAAGAACAAGTTTAAATTGGATATACTACAGACATCACACTATTTGGAATTCTTAATTGACAAACGGAGGACTAAATGTATCCATAAAACATTATTTTTATTAATTCAGATGCACTTAATTCATCTTGGTCCTCTGATTTTATTTGAAGGAAATGAATAGCAGAAACTTGCCACTATATCATGTGAATGTCACATAGTCTGGAGGAGTCTAAAATAATGTACAGACCTGCAGAACAAACTACTCAACACAACTTTTAGAAAGAATATAAGCAAGAATAAATTTGCTTTGCAACCCTATATCTAAGTAAGCTACAATACCTCATCTACTAGCTACCCACATTTTCCTATTTCAGTAGAATAGGAAAAGTCTGATATTTTTGCAAGGTCATGATTGTGAGGAACTTTTTTGTTTGTTTTTGGTTTTAACTACTGTAAAAAAATATGACTGAACCAGTAGGCAAAAAATGTCATTGAATGATCAGACCTGAAGCTTCCACAAAGTATATTCATTATTAAAATTGCTACTTATTGCAACAGACGGGGAACTGATGCTGAAACCCGTCACAGCTTTGAACCTCAGGAAGTCTGAAACTTTTGAAGAGACACAGCTCCATTTTCTAGCTTGTTCATTGCAAGGTGAATGTTGGAATCCTAAAGGAAGTATCTTTGGTATTTTGTGTACACACAGAATCTTGATCGTGTGCTTGCAGAGGCCCCTGAGAAGGTGGATAATCTTTGTTAAAGCTCTTGAGCATTAGTGGCTAATGGAGGCTGGTGAGTATTGCAGAGTAGTTATTAACCTCATTGGGATCCAGTAACATGATTTTCACAGTATCTAGTTGTTATAGTGAGTTCTTCTCTAAGAAAGTACATTATTAATAGGCAGAAACTCTACAAAGGGCCATAGCATTTGAAGGGAGGAGAGTGTGCTGGCATCATCCAGTCCTCATGACAGACAGGGAAATTCCAACACCATATGCTTTCAGCTGCAAAATGCCTACTTCTGAGTAAAAGTGCCCCATAAAATTAAAATTATCTTCCTGCAGAACTCAAAGTCATTTGCAAGTCTGCTACTTTTAAACAAGCTCAGAAGTAAGATTAATGGAGTAATGAAATTAACTCTGCTCCAAAGCGTCTCTATATTCTGGCTCTTCCAGCAGGTTCTGAATTTCCATGACTCCTATGCAAACATATATTCACAGGACTCAAGTAAAAACTGTCTATCATCTTCCCCATAGCAAACACTAGTTCTCTCTTGCAGCATTGTTCTTTTTGTGACATCTGGAGATTAGACAAAGTCAAACATCATTTAAAAAAGAAAAATTAGATGCTTAGCTTCACTCTTTTTTCACTGTTTCTTCAATTACTTCATGTCACTTACCCTGAAGAATTAAAACACATCCTAAAAAATACCTCAGAAAAGTGATGCTTTCATGTTGTATCACAAGATTTTTGCTATTAACTTTATTCTTGTTCTAATTACCAAAAGTACACATTGCAGACAGACTAAGATCCTCCACAATGTCCAGAGGTGATTCTACAGAGAGGCACAACTCCCTTGTACAGTGCAGTCCTGTGATCTATTGTAATTCCTTTGGTAATGAAGAATCAGTGGTAAATCAATTAAAAGTGCTAAAGTTATTGGCAGACTAAAAAATAAATACTGACAAATGTGGTAAATTGAGAACCTCTTTTTTGGTGTCAAAGCAAGAGGGATGGTTTAAGGGAGGTCTAACCAAGGGTTGAAAACTACTGCAGAGACAGCCAAGGGCGAAGTCATTCCATGAGCGCAGCTCACAGCGATGTTAATTCTCACTCTTTTAAAAAAACAGTAAGGGATGTATACTAAAAATGTGCTGCAATGTTTAACAGAGGAATGAACAACACAAATGCAGCCTTCTGAAATGTGACATGTTTACATTTTTATAGCTATATATATGTTTCTTGCTGTATTTTTCATTGCAGGGATGGTAGAATATCAGTAACATAGATATGTTTATTTTTTTTATACTGGGTTTGCATGAGAAACTCACAATACCTGAAAAAAAGCTGTGAAAATCTATCATTCAAGCTATATTATCCAGGTCACTTTATAGCTTTCCAAAGTGGTCTAAACAGGGCAATACAGACCCAGGGATGGATTGTTATTTCTTTTCTCTGACTGACACAAAGGGTTTGCAGTGGGAAGGAAATTGTGTTGTGAATCACCCACCATCAAATGACTGTGGCATACAATGGGCTCCGTATATCACCAGCAATATTTAAAACAAATAGATTTCATAGCATTATTAGTGCATCAGGAAGTGATTCACCTCCAGAAAGTCTTAATTTTCTTTTTGAAAACCCTGCCAAAAGGACTTTGTCTTTCTCTTCCATTGCAGCAGACTCAGCTGCCTGCAATGTAATACACAACGGTTTCACTTAAACCCAACAACTGAGCTTTGTTATCAGAGCTATATTCAGAAGAACTACTTCAGCCTAAAATTGAATGAAAATCTATTTTCACCTGTTATACTGAGTGCATTTGCTTCTTCACTGGGGTAAGACTATCAGAGGCACACACAGCTTAAACGTATTATTGATTTTTAGAAATTAAAGCCAGTTTCACATAGCTCAGGGCTTCAATGAGTCATAAAACTCCATCAACAGTTAGTTCAGACTTTTTTTGTTCCTGGAAAATATGGATGGGTTCATGTGAACTGACAGGTGGAAATGTATTCAGTGTGAAAACTTCTAAAGGAATTTTCGAAGTACAACTTAGCAGAGAGAGGTTGATTTTAACTAACCTACAACCAGCTGAGTACAGAGACCAATTTGCAGAGAAATGAGGTCATTGCATTAGGGAAGTCTGAGATTCAACCTGCAGATGTTCATGCTGAATGCTTAACTGAACCTCTGGAGTCCTCAAAGCTGTGCTTTAAAAATGTATTTTTGGGGTTTTTTTCTTATGACATATCCATCTCATAGTAATGCAGAAAATGCTCAGACCACAATCTCCAGTTCAATAATTTTTTATCTCTCTTGTTTCAGGATATCTAAAGATGCTAAGGCGAAAACCTGATTTTAAAATGAAAGAAAAAAAAAAAAACAGCTTACAGAAATAAAGCCATACATTTCTTAAGAAAAAGTATATTGAATTTGTTCATGGTGTTTCTATCATGGCCCAATGCTTTCCTTTAGCAGATATTCCATTACATACAACAATCTAAAAAAAGCCATTAGTTTTCTCACAAAAAAATATGTATCATATCATGCTCAAACTCAAACATGTTCAGATATGGAAAATGGCTGTTCCCTAATATATGAGTAAGTAGAAGCTATAAATACTACCACCAAAATAGTTATTACTCAGACAGAGGCCACTGAGTCTCAGTGTCCCACTCTATATCAAGAAATTATCAGGTATTCTGAAAACAGTGAAATGCACAAAGCTATCCAGCAAAGAGCAGAGAAGAACCCCTAAATTTTTTTTTCTAGAATTCTTTGTAGCTGCTTGCCTCCCATCACCAACAGTGCACCCGTCCAAGTCATGAGCAGCCCTGAGTTCCTCCAGGAGAATGCTCTGGGAAATGGTGTTAAAGGCTTGACTAAAGTCTAGGTAGGCAACATCCATAGCCTTTCCCTCATCCACTAAGCATGATCAATGATCATCTTGTCATAGAAGGAGATCAAGTAAGTAAAGAAGGACCTGTCTTTCATGCTGGCTGTCCTTGATCCGCTGGTTGTCCTGTCTACGCCATGCGATGGCACTCAGAATGATCTGCTCATGATGGCACTCAGCACCAAGGCAAGGCTGACAGGTCTGTAGCTCCTTGGATGCTTCTTCCAACCCACCTTATGGATGAGTGTCACACTGCCTAACCTCCAATCACTTGGAACTCCCCAGTAAACCAGGATGGCTTTTCAATGATGGAAAGTGGCTGAGAACTTCTTGTCAGCTTCCTCAGTACCTTTAGGTGGATGACATCCAGCCCCACAGACTGCTGTGTGTTTAGGGGGTGTAGCAGGTCACTGACCATTTCTACTTGTATCATGGGGGCTTCCTTCTGCTCCCCATCCCTGTCTTCCAGATGAGAGGCTTGGTATCCCGCTCTTACTATTAAAGACTGAGGCAAAGAAGGCATTAAGTATCCCAGTCTTTTTCCCATCCTTTGTCACTGTGTTTCCCCCCACATTCAATCAAAGACAGAGATAGTCCTTAGTGATCTTTCTGTTGCTGATGTAGTTATTATTTATTAAGAAGACATTTATTGTCTTTTTACAGCAGAGGCCAGATTAAGTTCTAATTGGGTTTTGGCCCTTGTGTTTTTCTTCCCACAATAACCTCATGAAAACTTGTAGTCCTCCTGAGTTTCCTGCCTCTTCTCCCAAAGGTCACAAACTCTGTTTGTCCCTGAGTTTCATCCAAAGCTCTCTGTTCAGCATGATTTCTACCCAACCCTAATGTTTAATTCTTCTACCTTTCAGATAGAGACCATCTACAAGACCTTAAAAATTAAGTGAGTTTTCCCTTATTATACTTTAACAATTGGTATAATGAATGGATCTAAATCTAAGATCATCTATAAAATGGCACTCATGAGACAGCAGGTCCATGTTACACACACTGTTTTCAAAAACTCTCCACTCATATGAGCAATTTGCACACCAGTGTAAATCATTGCTTTCTCAGCAAGTAAACTAATATTAATGTCAAGTTTATACTCATGAAAGCATGCAGACTGAAAAGAGAGGTGACAGGCATTGATTTAATTTCTTGTCATGCATATATTTGCATAATATTTGCAGATTAATAAATGAAACATACCTTGTGTAAATCAATAGCTACCCTGCTTGTATAGTGTAAACTTCATTATTCATGGTTCTATATTATGTTGAATGAAACATAAAAGATACAAGTAAGACTACTATGGATTGCTTTGAAGGACATAGGGAAGGTCATTGACTTAGAAAGAACAAACAGAGATGTACACGATTTCACAGATTTCACTCTCTGACCTTTCCTTGGTTCTTTCATAGTTTTTTATCTATTTCCCACTCCGTCAAACACAGATGAAAGCATCTCAAAGGGTGATCGTGAGAGGTTACCAGTTAATGCTTGCAAATGTCTGAGAAAAAGAATAATATTTTACAAGCATGGATGCCTTCTAGTTTACAGCGTCATTAGGCTATTCCCTAACCTTGTAAGTCCATATGAAGTGATTACTTAATTTCAAAGAAAGGAGGCTACATGATAGAGGACAGCATTTGCAACCTATCTCCCCACAGAATTTTATCACCATACATTGATATCATGATTAATTTGTGATTACTGATATAGATTAAGGCAACATAATTTCAGCCTCTTTCTGTTCCCTTTACAGAAACAAGACTCTGTGGAAGGTGCTCCATGTATGCAGAAATATCTAGAAGTCCCCTAAGTTCATTTCTGCAAAGCACCTTGGGTACAAGTAGAGTGAGGAGACAGGGAGAAGGAAAGCTTATGATACACTCCATAAAACACAGCAACAGCTTTGTCCTAGGGGAGCACTGCAAGCAGCAAGAAGTTTGGTCAGTCTGGTGGTCATGTTGGGATGACTGCTCCTGGACAGCTGTGTAATGTAATGGACATTGGGCTAAGGTTTTCCCAGCTAACACTCAGGACAGAAATAGCAGCATTCACTGTGACAACACTTAGCTCCTAGCCTGCTTGACAAGGCAGAAAAAATGTTTGAGACTGGAATAAGTTCTGTGACAAGAAAAACAGGAGATTTGTAGTCCGCTCAGTCCAGAGGCTGTTCAAGGATCTGGCTTTCCTTCCTTTCTCCGGGAACTAAGGCAAACCAGTCCCCACAGCCACCAGATTTGGCTCCCACGGACCAGGAAGGAGAAATCCCTCAGCTCATGAAGCTGATTGGACCCAGTAAACTCAAGGATCTCCCCCATACAAAAAGGATGAATGTGCTCCTCCCTCACCAGCACATCAATTATTTCCAGAACCCAGATTCTAACAAAAAATATCAAGTCATTCCAGTCTGTTCTTACCACACCATGAGCATCTGGTACATTTTCTTCCTTTCTTCTTCCATAATTTTTATCTTTGTAATAAAGATAACAACCTTCATTACAGAGATAGACTGAGTTGAGATTAGGAATTGTATTGGGTTTGTGTGGCCTGGTTTTGGTACCAGGGGGTTACAGGGGTGGCTTCTGTGAGAAGCTGCCAGAGGTTTCCTTCATGTGCAGCTGAGTCAATCCCAGTCTGTTCCAAGAAGGAAACACCGCTGGCCAAGGCTGGGTCAATCAGAAATGGTGATAACACCTCAGTGATGACATATTTACGAAGAAGGAAAAAAGTTGCTGTGCAGATATAATTGTGGCCTGAGAAGAGCAGAGTGAGAACATGTGAGAGGAGCAACTCTGCAGACACCAAGGCCAAATGCAGAAGGAGAGGGAGGAGGTTCTCCAGGTGTCAGAGGTGAGATTTCCCTGCAGCCCCTGGTGCAGCCCATGGTGAGGCAGCTGTGCCCCTGCAGCCCATGGAGGACCATGGGGGTGCAGAGACCCACCTGCAGCCCAGGGAGGAGCCCCACACTGGAGCAGGTGGATGCCTGAAAGGAGGCTGTGACTCTGTGGGATGCCCATGCTGGCGCAGGTTTCCTGCAAGGGCTTGTGACCCCATGGAGTACCCACACTGGAGCAGGCTGTCCTTGAAGGACTGCACCCCATGGAAGAGTCACTCACTCTACAGCAGTTTGCAGGGAACTGTCTCTTGTGGGATGGCCTCACATTGGAGAAGTTCATGAAGACTGTCTCCCATGGGAGGCACCACACAATGGAGCAAAGACTCCTCTCCCTGAGCAGCAGAAGCAACCTGTGACAAACTGGGGTTGTAACCCCCTATTCCCTGTCTCCCTGCACCACTGGGGGAGGAGATAGAGCTGGGAAGGAGGGAGGGGTGGGGTGAAGACTTTTTTTAGATCTGTTTTTACTCCTCATTATCTGGCTCTTATTTTGTTAGTAATAGATTCAATTAATATCTCTGATTCTAGTCTGTTTTGCCCATGACAGTATTTGGTGAGTGATCTCTCTCTGTCCTTATCTCAGCACATGCACCCTCCATTATATTTTCTCTCCCCAGTCCTGGCATACAGCTAGGGTCAACCCACTAGGAATATCATCATGCCATAACACATGCCACTAATCTACTGACAGTTTGTGCCCAGATTCTCTACATATTATGTTTGAACTCTTCTGGTTTTCAAATCTGCAGTAAAACCAGTAGAAGCTGGTCTACTGTATCAGGACACGTTCCTTTAACATGGTATTGATCAAACTTGAATTATTGTCAAGCGGTGAAATGTTATCACATTGAACCTGGAACCAGTTTTGATTTTCCATAACTGAACAAAACCAAAGTTGACAAATCATTGGTGTCGAATTCCAGTAAAGAAAAGGCAATCAGTAGAGATCACAGAGATTTTCAGGAACTTGTCTTTCATCTGAAATTGTGAGCTGGGAAGCAGAAAAAGGATACTGAAGGGGTAGACTGTTCTTCTACTGGAGACAATGCAATGGAAACTGTGAGCCCTCATTGCTCAAGCCCAGCACAGAAAGCTGATGCTATGAATTTATGAAGATAAAATGCCATAAAACTTGGCCCATTGCACCACAAGGTCTAATCTTATATAGTTGACAGCACTATTGGTACTTCATAACATTAAAGAAAATAAATCCTCAAAGAAAAAAATAAAGCTCACATAAAAGCATGGTTTAAATTTTGGGTTACTCCTCAAGCACGTTTTGCTCACCCTGACTGATCTTAGCCTGATCAAATGGAAAACAAATCTCCACAGAAATAACACAGCTGTCTTTCTGGGCTCTCAGATTCTTTAGAGGGGTGGAGAGGGCACTCAAAACTTTAAAGTGTTGTTTTCTAGTTCCCTTTTACTTCCTTCTCAATACGAAAAAAAATGTTAAAAAATAGTATAGAAAAGGGGGTGAAGCCCTTCAAATTTGGAAGAAAAAAACTTCCAACTTTCTTAGCAAAATGGAGAAGTTAAAAGAAGGTAAAAGACTACTAATGGTAACAGACACAGGAAAATTCAAACACAGTGGTTTCTAAAATGGCTTAAATAAAAACTTGCAAGCATGTCCAGCCTTAATATTCGGACCTCAAATAGGATTCTGAGGACATGAGAGGGGAAATAAATGCAATAAGACGGATCAGAGGTCTTCTGCCATCATTTATCCAGGAGATAAACAAGGATGAAATGGGTGAAAGGATGAATGATGCAAGAGGTGGTCTGTCTGGTAGTCATATACATCTACAGCTGTGCAAACGTAGGAGACTGAGGAAGGGATGGGGAAACAGGATGACAAGACTTCACCCATCAGATCCTACCACATTTTTCACATGGAGTGAATGAAAATGGCCAAAGAAAATGGAAAATCTCTCAGCTGGGAGAAATACTAGACTGTGCATTGACAAAAACCCAATAAAGCAGCTTGAAAACTGATTGCTAGAAAATAAGGGGCTGAGAGGACAACACTCAGGATTTCAAGTGCCAAACTAAAAGTCAGAACCTAGATAACTGAAGGAATAAAAAAAACTTATTTTTGTTTTTCTGAAGTCACTACAGCCTGCATACATGCACAGACACCTTTGCAGGAACTCACCACTGCTAAAATAAAACACAGTTGCAGCAGAGAGACACCTTGTTGAGTACGCAGCCAGACTGATTCTCTTCCAGGCATCATAAGTCAGAGGGGACAAAAAACAAGATTTCTTTTTATCCCATGATCCTAATGGCTATTTTTCTTATTCTTCAGCAACTACAACAAAACCAGTGGAAAACTGTACTGAACAGCAAACTAAAGCATGCCTACAGCAAGAAGCAGATTTTTAAACTTCCATCTCACTAGTGCTTGCCTATGCGAATAATGTCACCATGTCACTGCTTTTCCTGCATTCTGTTACAGAATATTCTTCCCCCAGTTTTATTATCCTATTCTATTTCAACTTGATGAATTATCTATATTATATTTTTTGAGAAATATTCCCTCTAGAGATGCACATACTTAGTTTAGAAAGTTTTCAGCAGAAAGAAAAGGGGAAGAAAAATCGAAATTTCCACATCTCTACTTTTTTTAAGCTACTCCTGGGATTAGGACCTAATTATCTACACTCTGCAATTACCAGCCAACTCTTAGCCGAAGGATGAAAATCAGTGGTACTAAGTGATGCTCAGGCAAGTCTAGGCAGAAGGAAAAAGGAGTCTGTTAGCAAAGAGCAAGAATGGGAAGCTGAAATCACGAGGTGGGGGACAAGTTAAATAGTTTCACTGGCAGTGAGATTGTTTTTCTACTCCTTTCTCCATGGTTCCAAAACCACTTATGCATTCAGCCAAAGATAACAGGCTCAACAACGTTCTTTTTGAAAGTGGCACAAAATAAGAAAATAGCTATCCTCACAACAACATTTAGCAGGAGAGTAGGTGGGTATGTTCTGAATTGTGTGGTAAAACAGATTTCATGTCTGATAGACACCAACTCAAGGTTAAAATATGTGACTCTGTGGATATAGTTTTCACGTTTTCCTCATCTCCAACATGAGAAATAAAAGGCAATAAAATATGCTAAGTCACCTTCTCTTTTTGGGTATAGTTATGAATGGATTTTATTATATTACTTCATTCTAACAGACTTTAACAAGCATTGCTAATAAGGTATCTTCTCCCTTCTGCAATGCTAAAGACCCCACAGGCCAAGCATGCATTGTTTGGCTTGTCTGCTACACTTGCAGCAGTCTATACTTCCACATGAATATATTAACTCATTCCTGTGGTGTCAGTCTAGAATAGAAATTCAATGCTGAACATGTAACCTGTTCAGTTGATGCAGATACGCTTTTATGCTCAGAGATCTGTTTTGACACCACAGTAATTTTGGACAAGGAGACCCTATAGACTTTTTTTTTAAATTAAAACCAAAACAACAGGAAAAAAAAAAGTATTTTGGGGACATAAGTTCCGTCAGCTGAGTTAAGTTTCAAATAAGCTTGTAACTAATAATATGTGTTCTGTTCTGTGACTGTGAAAATCTTTTTTCAGAACTTTGTACATAGTAGAATGGGTGAGACAAAAATTGTTCAAATGAATGATTTTCAACAAGAGTGACATTCAGTTCTGCACTTATGACAAATTCTATATTATGTCAAAAGTTGTGGGTTCAAATGAGTATTTACTGTTTCAAAAATCTAAACAAATACATAAATTCAGACAATACAATGAAACTACAGCTTTCAAAATAATTGTACAGTGTTAAAGTTACATATGTATTTCAAGCAATGACCATTTCACTAAAATCTGAACAATGGTCAGGTAATGACTATGTCACAATATTGCATTGAAAGAGTAGAAATTGAAAAACCCAAAAATTGTATTTACAGATTCTTAAAATGTATTTTTTAAGTGTTATCATCTTAGCAACGCATTTCACAAACAAGAAGATGCAAAAATAAATTGCTTTATATACAGGGCACTTTTCTGTAGTCTGATTTCTCAACAGTTTCTTGGCCAAAAGAAACTACAGGCACTAACTTTATGAATTTCAAGAGAATCATTAAAAGGTAGTTCCAATTAATAAAGGTGCTAGGCCAGGATAATTTAGAATCTTTCTGTCTTGTAGAGGTCCCTGAGTAACGTTCAAGAATGTGGCATAATTTTAAAGAAGCTAAGGTATTACTGCCTTGCATAACCAAATCTGTCCCTCCCGATCCTATATTCAGCAGCAACATCTGTTCTCTTTTGACCCGTGGTAAGGTAATAATCTCAGGGTGGCCTGTGCTGGGTGAAACGATCCCAGTTTTGTAGAAAAGTAATTTTTCTCAAGAAATAATGCTTCACACTTAAAACACACAAAGCAT
The DNA here is from genome assembly GCA_013399945.1 of Ploceus nigricollis. Taxonomy (NCBI): domain Eukaryota; kingdom Metazoa; phylum Chordata; class Aves; order Passeriformes; family Ploceidae; genus Ploceus; species Ploceus nigricollis. The sequence goes on along the minus strand of VXBC01008112.1, from coordinate 897,765 downwards.
ATAAACCAAAGTTAATTGGGCACATAATGACTCTTGGGTCATAAGGTTAAGTATTGAAAAACACGGAGATAAACAAATCCCATACACCAGACCACAGAGCAAACCATGTCGTAACTGAGGTAATACACTGCTCAGCTTTCCTTCAGAGAGAAATAAGTTTTAGGGAGGGAAGCAAAGCAAATCATGCAATACCTTAACTGAAACAATAGTCATTGTATTAATTTGAAAGAAAAACTGTATCAGATAAGTCCTTCTAATCTTGCAAGAATTTATTTTAGGACTATTTCACAGCTAGAAAAACCACAGAAGTTATTTCTGTCTGTAGCTATATCTCCAGAACCAGATATTCTGAATGCTGGGTCACAGTTTAGTGCTAGTAAGTCAGGGCCTCACAGTTTTGCAGAGGTTTTGCCTGTCAATAGATGTTTACCTGCAATATTTAAATCTTTATACACTACCCAAACAGTCAAACAAGTCCTATCTATTTTATTAGATTTACTTATTTTTCCAAGATGTTTGCATTTTCCCTTTCTTCAGCTGTAGCTATTATTTTGATTTGAAACTGAAAGTTGTTCTTTAAATATGGAAAACTTCTGCTGCCTCCTCTTAATATAAATTTAGATTCCCGTTCATTTTATTTAGGAAGTATTGTTGCTATGCATTTTTTAAACATTCAGAGATCTAAAACCTCCTCTCAGAGATTAAGACCAGTGATCACAGATATCTCATTTTGCCTATTTTTCATCTAGGATTGAATTCTCTTGTTCAGTTTGAAGCAGAAAACTATGCTATTAATGAATTTCCTTGTCAAATTAAACAAGACAATAATTGTCATAAATTCAACTACTAGAATAATGAACATTCCTTCATAACAATCAAACCCAAGAATTTTGTAGTGGCAAGACAAAATAATAGCTTGAATCATTCCAGGATTAAAATAATGATTTTATTACACACATGCAAATGATGCTTATGAAAAGCTCACTAACCTTGAAAATTTAAGCAAAACTGGGAATCTTTTCTAGACCCATAAGATAGATTTTTTAAGGCTATAGACTGAGTGTTTCATACTTCAATAATAAAAGACTGCTTGTATTTGTCACCTTCCCTTTTCTGCAGAGTATATTTATGCAACTTGACACAGGGTGACGTAAGTACTGTATTCTAGAAATGTGAGTATGTGTGTTACTACCTAAATGTGAAAAAAAATCCAAACAGCTGTAAGCAGGCATTTCACAAGACATGGCAGGGATGCTGTCTTTGCTGCAAAGTACAGAAAATAAAAGAAACAGAAATCAGTAAGGTTGTCATCCAAAATAGCATTTGTGTGCCTGAAATGCCATAAATCTCTCAAATTTTCTGACTAGAATCTTGCACACGGATGCCCACTTCTTTTACTGCTTAGAAACTCTGTCATTGTGGCTGAACAGGCTATTAAATGAAACCTACCTTTTGTAGGGGCAGAATTTCTTCCAAAATGAATATCCTTGAATCCAAGCCCAAAAGAGGCTTGATCTAACAAGTATCCAGGAATTTTATCCTCCATATTGCTGCAGAATGGCTATTAAAACAGCCAAATAATGAAAGAAAAGGAGTGGTGCCTTCCCTTCCTTTTGCTGCAGCTCCATAAGTGGAATACCTCCCAAGAGCAGAGAAAAGAGACACCCCCTGACAGTTGCCAGTCTAAAGGGGTAATGATCATTGCTCCTCTCCCTTCCAGAGAAGCTGCATGTGCCGCTACAAAAAAAGAAAAAACCTACACAAAACTAAGGCATTTTTCATGTCTCATTTGCAGCAAAATGCAAAGAACTGGGAAACAATACGGAGAGCAAGAAAGAGGAATTCTGATTCTGGAGGACACATGGGGAACATGATTCTGATTCCAGCCCCTGCTCACAAAGCTACTCATCCTGGGATGAAAAAATAGGAATAATCCAGCTAGAGATGACTGAAGTCGTTTTTCTCAAAAATGAATTGAGGCTCTACAGAGCTTATCCAGTGCTAAGATGGTCAGTCTTGCAATGATAGGTTTAATGAGGCCCTTTGGCATATTATTAAGGATATCATAGCCTCCTTTTAAATTTACAGATTGTAACTACAGATAGCAGACACAGTCAAAAATCATAAGAATGAAGGGCTGGAAAGTGACTAAGCCTGCTGAGATATTTTGAAGTATTCCTAATCCATCCTTAGCATTTGTTTCAGCTCTTCTTCAAAATCTGTGATGTCATCAGATCCTTAAAGCAGCCTCTTCTGGATTTCTACAATTTTAATAATGAGAAAGAATTTTTAATATAAAATTTCCAGCTATCTTTCTTTAGAATTAAATTGCTTTTTTATTTCTTTTGCCCGCTGACTATGTGGAATAGTTGATCACATGTACCTTTATAAAACCCTTTAGCATCTCAGAAAATTCTCCAGTCCCTCCTATGTCTTTCAGACTTTCAAAATAAGAGCCACAGTTCTTTCAACCTTTTTTTTTTCTTTTTCGTTTTGCTTGAGTTTCAAAAATTTCTCATAGGCACCAATGATTTTTTTCTGGATGCTGTCCAATTCGTTTGCATCTTTTCTGAGGTTCAGTTTAAAACACTGGACATGGTTCTCCAGATAACCTCGCTGGCATGGAGTGGGGTTAAGTAATTACCTTCCCTGTCTGACATAATCTCTTCCTTATAATAACAATTCTGGAATGACATTAGGCTCCTGGCAACAACATCATTTCTTAGCCAGTTTTATATGCCTCTTGCCTTATAATCCCCTGCCTTTATCAGAAGCACTGTTGTCTACTTATTTCCACCTTTCCATGTTTGTGTTTGATACTTCCCTGTGGAGAACAGAACGTTGTGCTCAGGCTCATTTCATATTGTAGATATCAGAACACTTCCTCAAACCTAATAAGCTCAAATGAAAGATTATGGAGCCACTGTTTTAATCTGTTTTCCTTATAATAATTTGGGTGAAGATTACATACTTTTCTGTGATTTCCTGTATGTTCTTGTCATTGTCAAGATCTAATCATAACCCTATTTTCTTACTTCCCCTGCACTTTTCATCCAGTCAGCCACAATTTCATTCTGTCAATTTTCCCTATTTTTTCTTAATTCTTATTGCCTTTTACTTGGAAGAAACTGGAGAAAGATTAATATTTTTTCTTTCCTTGTGGTATAAAGGTCATTCTTGATAACATGAGAATATTACAAAATATACCTGCACTAAGAAAGAAAATAAACATTTGCACCAAAAATTGAAAGATAGTCAAATATGGGCTCAAGACTGATCAAAAGATCATTTAGATCATTTAACTAAAATAAGAGACTTTGTGGGTTAATTCATGTCACAGGACTACTTAATATAATGTAGATATTACCTTGTCATCAGGGAAGGTGTCAAGGGCATATGTTACCTCTGTAGGTCACCAACAAAACTAACTGACCTGTTGGAAAGGGTTTTTCATAGGGGAAAAGGCCACAGATATTATAACGGTGGAGCTTTTTACACAGAACCAAACCAGCAGAAAATTTCTTTTGAAAATAAATATTTTGATTATTCTTTAGAAAATTGTTTTGAAATTAAATAGCACAAAAAACAATCAGGAGTTTCTAGTCAGCAGGGGAAAATTTATTGCAATACCAAGAGGAGGGCATCTGGGGAAAAAAGAGTGAAATGACATGTTTAGAACAAAGTAGAATGGGGAAATTTTTCCAAAAAATGTATTTAGGAAGACAGATTTCAACATATTGAAAAAAAAGTCAAGATTTAATCTCCTCTTCCAAGGAGGAAACCTGTTAAAGAGACTGAGTTCCTCAAAGAAACTCTTAATGGTTGATACACAAGCAATTTTACCACAGACAAAAGAAAAGAAGTACAGCCAACAGATTGATATGATTAAGCCATGGGAACTTTGTAGATTTCAAATGCAAGGAGGATGTATACAGATATGGTGAGAAGCTCAGCTTAGACGAGACAAAAATCAATTTTAGCATAACAAGAAGAGAGAAAAAATAAGGTGCAAACTGGAAAGAAACTGGCAAAGAACATGGAGAATTTTCCATACCTGGAAGTTTTCCATACCTGTCTTACTCTCCCTTGCTGTATTTTTGTGTGCTTTTCCTGTATTCTCTTCCCAACATGAAGAACAGGGGTTTGCATCAGCCTGTCACACATCTAAAAACCTTCAGCATGGTGTCCTTTGATCTTCTCTTCTAATCCTTAATTACATTATCTTTTTGCTTTTTCTCCATGGGACCACAACTTCATTCAGTACAGCAGTTATTATTCAGTATTTTGTTTCAACCTTCTTGTTTAAATTGTGATTCAGATTTTTTTCTTCTCCTTTTTTAATTAAAGAAATATACAAAGATTTTGTCCAGATCACAAAATTTTTTGTTTCCTTCTAGATTTTTCCTTTGAGATGCATTGCATTTGAACACTTTAGAAGCATTAATTTGTTTCTCTCCATAATGCAGTTGTTGTGAGATGGATCCTAAGCTTTTTTAACTGAACAGTTGGGACCTGAGGCACAGAAAATGAAGTTAGAATTGCTAAAAGCATTCATTAATCACTGATCACCAAGTTTAGCCAAATAGGAGTGTGATCCTTCAGATTTTACGCAAACTTAATACCCAGTTAAGATGTTAAAAATCCACTTCAGCAGATTGGTCCCTCAGTGTAACACACTGGAAACACAGTATGGCCCAGAGACTTCACTGGCTCACCCAGTGCCACACAGCAGCTCTCTTGTAGAAGCAGGAAAAAACCCCAGTTTTCCAAAACAGCACTCCACTTCTTTAATCATCAATCATTGCTTATGTAATCAAATACAATATCTCTGTGTATAAAACCAAGAATTGTATGGATAACCGTATTCCTGGTATTCTCTATCCTGGTTTTGTAACTTTTGCAGTAGTCAGACCATCTCAGCAGAGGTGTGGAGAAAAAAAGGAAAAAGTTCTTCCATCCTCACTTCTGACTTTTGATATTACAGCTTCTATCAGAAAAATAAGAGCCTCCAAGGGAAATGCCAGTAATTTCAGACTGGATCATATCCTGTCCTAAACAGCCACTTAACACAAAACACTGAAAATCCCTGGACTGTATGAAAAGATTCTTACATTCACAAACATTTTCACCAGCACTGGAATCTGCTCAATACCTTACCACATGCCAAGACTTCCCATAACACAAGAAGTTTATAGTTGTTTTGGAAAATGCTGATACAATAATAATAATAATGCTAATATTACTAGCATATGTGTATGTATAATAAAATATGTTTTTAAAGTATGTGTATATGTACAATACACTAATAATAATGCTAATTAACAACTAGTGCAAAAATTGAAAAAAATTTATTATAGCTCCAAAAAACAGATTACAGCTTGAAATTTGTTTTTAACTTAAGATACCATGAGGAATCTATTTGCTATTAAATACAGAATAAATCCTCAAGTTCCTCATACTGTTATCTTTGTATTGTGTCCAGACCAGGTAAGATTAAGTTGTCCTGGTGTCACATTTTTCTTGATGTAAAATTTCCATGCTGTTCATATACCATAGGGCCAAGCATAGTTGAATTAGGAATAGAAAGTGTCTCACTGGAAACAGATTCCTGACTTTTGAGAGAGAATTGTAATTTGCTTGTAGCTATGGAAGGACACATTTCTTCCTACCAGTAAATTTTATCAGTCATTCAGATTCACAAAACCAGCTCATCACACACGGTTCACAGCCCAGCCATCCGGGGAGCTGGGCAGTTCCTCTGCCAGCTTGTCTCTCCCACAGTGTCTTAAATAGGAAAAATCAAAACATAATGGACATAGCAAACCCTTCCAAACCTGTTCAGCACAACAGAGGAGGAGCCTATAGGGGACTGCACAATGCTGTAGGGGACAGTCTGCAGTCCCCTCTTCTGGCTGGTTACCCCACCCCAAGGCAGGTGCTGTGGCTGGAGCCCAGGCCTGTCAGCAGCCCAGGAGTCACAACACAGGACAGGTCAAGAAAAGAGAATCACTGAAGACCTGGCCAAAGCTCAAGAAATCAGGGTTTGTCTCCAGCAAGCAAAGGTGCTGTGCAAAGGGAACAGGCAGGAGCAAGCGTTTCTAGTCAGGTCAGGACTCACAGCCAAAGTAAAGTAAGTTTTGAAGCTAGAATAGAAGCAAGGCTTAGAAGGTCATTTCAAGCCAGTTGGTCTCTAGTGACAGAGGGTTCAATGTCTTGAACACATTTAGTATTTAATTTAGTATAGGCACAGCCCGGGTGTCTGTAAGCTGCTATGACGTAAAACTGCAGGAAGCTGTGCTTACATGGATTTGTTCAATGGCCAGAATAGAGAAGCAATAAAACTGTTCATAATTTTAAATATAAGCTTTTCCTCACTATAAAGAATTAAACCAAATTAGAGAGTGGCAAGATTGAATGTTTCTCTATTTTTGCTATGGCTGCAGGTAAAGTAACTGGAAAAGAAACAAAATCAGAAATTATCAGATTACCTTGGGTAAAGTAAATTAACTGCATCTTCCTTTCCAGCTTGATCACATCCACCAAAAGATTTGAAAAATAACAACATTTTCTTATCCTTGTTAATTGTTCAGTCTTTCCCATGATTCTAATTTAAGCCAGCAATAACTGAAAATAGCAGAAATCCAAGATGCATTATTTTTAAGTTATGTATCTAGACCATCAAAACAATGAATATAGAAAGCTTTGTGGGTTTTCTCAGACTGTTTCTATTTCAATCCTTCTTGGCATACTAGTGAAAAATAAAATTTCCTGTCATAACAAAATAAGTGTGCAGATCTACCAACCTCATTTAGATTCTTTTTACAAGCGCCAGGGGAAAATTAGACATATTGTCTGGTTTCACCAGCATTGTTCTAAGTCAGGTGTTTGCAACCTGCAAATCCTTTAAAAAATTTCAGAGAAATGTGGAGACCCTCATAGAGCAAAGTTAAGCCTATTCTAACTTGGATTTTGAGACATTTTCAGATGACAAAAAACAATTGACCATCACATTTTAATTTGCAAATCACTGTTCAATTCAAAAGAAAAATATGTCACCTTTCTATTTCACCATTTAAAAAAACAAATCAGAAAATTACAGTTGCAAATACAGCAGTGACTTTTGTCTCCATGTGATCCAATCTGTTCACTGCTTCACGATGCTTTTGCATGACCAAAAGCTTGACATGTTCACACAGCATACTGCAGATTCAGATCAGTGAGGAGCCACATGCAGACACAAACATGCAGGTGACTCCTGCCCACCAAAGTACAGTAGAACCTTAGGATTAACCAGGAGAGCTGGGAAGGAACCGTTACCATTGACCTTAAGTCCTGTGCTGTTTCAGCTTTATGAATCAGAAACTGATTGATATTTCTACAATGCAATCTGTATAAGGCATTACTGCTAAATATTGCACCCAATCCTACAACCAGTTTCTACATTAAAATGTGAATTCATCCATTTATCCGTCTTTTCTCCAGAGAAATTATTGTTCTTTCAATGGTCTATAATTTTCTGCATGTTTTTCTTCACAACAGAAAACTTACTATGCCTTTCTCTGTTTATAGAGTCCTTGTATACTCTTATCCAAAAACAAGGAAGTGTATTTCACAGACACATAGAAAAGATTCTGAAAAGCTGCCTGATCTTCTCCATCTCCAAGCCTTGGAATTTCATTCAATTCAGACCATTTCAGTCACTTCTGGCATGTATCCTCCAGTCCCTCCTTGATTCTGTGAAAAACTACCTCCCCTACAACTATGGTGTATTCCTACCATCCTTGGGCCAGCAATTCTCTGCATCATGAAGAACACCCCCCCATCACCCCCCATCACCCCAGCCCCACTCTGTGTCACCCCTTGGCAGCCAGACATGGCTGGTCCTGCACCTTTTCCCTGCCTGGGTCTTTCTGCCACTTGTATCATTATCCTAGGGAACACGGACATCGTCTTCCACAAACAGGTGTACTCTGTTCACCTCCTGCAGGATCCACCCACACATGTTATGAAGCTCCAAAGTTCTTTATAAATACAACCCAAATTTTAAAAATAAAAGTACACAGTACATTTACTGCCATATATAATTTGCAAGGAGAGGCTCAATAAGTGCATTGTTTAAATATAAAGTCTGATTTTCTTCTCATGCAAAATACGTTAATCCTGCAGAACAACAGGCAACACTGTAGGAAATAATCTAGCAACATTTTTGCAGCCACATAGGAAATCACAATAATGGACCAGACAGGATGGTTTTATTTTTAAACAAACCAGTTTCAGTTGTTGATACTCATCTTCTCCTATCTGCACAGTCACAACTCTAAAATGTGTGAGCCCTGGTCATTTGTCCAGCATCCAGACAATAATGTACATGCAGGTGCTGTATCTAGGAGTCCTTGCAATGACATTGGGAAGACGGAACTCCAACTGTCAAGTGGTTCTTTCATCTTCTGTGCTCGTCTTATGTTGGTGACCCTGTACTGGCTTTAGATAAACCTTTTTGTATCTGTTAGGAGCTTTCCATTTCTCCATGCCCACCTCCATTAGGGTTTGCTCACTGCCCTTTGTCTCCCAGTCCTGGTGGGAAGCTGCAGGTAGATGAGCATGGAGATCTTGCTGACCATCAGCACACATCATTCTCATAGGCCTTCTCCTGACTTTCCCTCACTGCTTCCACACCCAGACATTCCCAGGTTTAAGATTTCTGTAATACTTACTCTCTATGACACCATCTACATGAGAAAGTTTTTTGTTCTGCAGATTGCAGGATGTATTTGGAAGAAGGCTGGGAGTTCAATAAAGGTTATTTCTTCAGAAGACGGTGCCTAGAATGATTTTTGGGCAAAACAGTTTGAGCTTGTACCCAAAGACTGCATTATTTGGAACTCTGTTCTGTGAGTTGGATGTGCCTATTGAACCAGTGCAAACAGCCCACTATGAATAGTGGGGGATCACAAGAATACAGACTGAGTTTTTCACTTGCTACTCTCAAGGTTCATTTATGTATCTCAGAGCCTGTGTAAAATCCCATCAAGGGAAATGCATTACTTTTAAATAAACGGAGTGTTAGGAAATTTCCATCAATAATCATTTTTACTTTAGTACTAAGACAGAAACATTCCTATAAAACATTCTCAAACAATTCTTTCCACAGAAGATCACACACATCAACAAAAACCCTGAAACTAAGACAAACAAATGAAAAACCCTACTGATAGAAAACTGCTACACATATAGGTTTCCTATGTTCTCACAACATTCAACCTAACATATAGAAATTGTGAGCAGAATAGGAAAAATATTATGTATTAACCATACAAAATCCAGAAACAAATTTTAACAGCCAGTAGATGACTCACCTGATATATTTGCTACTTGTTCCAGAGCCCATGTATTTCCCTGTTCTCAAAATTCAGTGTCTGAGTATCAAGCCACCTGATACTTCCTAAACACTACCATGGACTGCCTTCCCCTCAGTAGCTCCTGCCTCAACCCCAGACTGTCACTTCCAAGTATCAGCAGTAGTACTGCTATAAATCTGAACTTTACTGGGCATTACTTCACCCATATTGCTCATCTCAGACCTACCTTTTAGAAGAAAAAGTCACAGACAACAACGTGCCCCTAAAGCAGCTCACAGAACTGATGATGTTGCATCTCCAGCACTTGAAAAACAATGACTTCCCTCTGACAGAGTAGTTAAAGATCAGCCTTCTTATGAGTCCAAGCTACCATGGCTGTATACAGCATCAACACAGCAATAATATTATTTAAAAAAAA
>VXBC01008112.1:710165-887924 GCA_013399945.1 Ploceus nigricollis | reverse complement strand
TATATATATATATATATATAAAAACAGTATGTGGGTGATATTTACTTATCTATTCTATCCTAATCTATTCTATTCTGTTCTATTTCTTTCATTTTGTCTGAGCAATGTTCTTTCTTCCAGCTACAAAAAAATTCTTTTTCTCTTTTTCTTTGTTATTTCAGTTGTCCAGTATTNAATAATAATAGTAAAAATAATAATAATAATAATAATGACAGAGAGATGTGTGATGCTTTCATGATGAGAGCTCTGGGCTCTAAGAGCAACTCATTTGTTCAGCTGCTTTTCTGACCTCCCTGTTTTGTCATTCCAAAACAGTAGCCCAGCAGTGAGCTGCCATGGAAATACACAACATTTTCTGGAAGTGAAAGACAATGATACATCCCTGAAGGAAAAAAAAAGGCTTAATCTAAACATGTCAGCAGCTCCATGCATGGCCGGAGGGTTGCCTGCATTCAACCCTCAACATGAATTTTGTCTTGAGAATTGGTAATGAGAGTGGTTCTTAGCATCATATTTTAGAAAGCCATGGTCAGTCTGGGGCTTCAAAGTGGTCTGGTTTCATACTTTTACAAACAAACAAACAAGAAAGAATTCTGAAGAAATTTTATTTTTAAAAAAAGCCTAATAACCACAGAGTGGGATTCCTAGAAATTCCTATCTGAAGCAGACATTTTGCTAATATAATGCTTCATGTATAAACTGAATTGGCCTACAACAAATTTGTACCATTTCATTAAAATTTATCCTATATAATACAGAGATTATAATATATAACAGAAAAAGATAACTAATTGGTGACATATTTATACCATCAATACTTTCTTTACAATAAAGTTCTAAATTTTCATGGCTTTTAATATAGCAGTATAATGAAAACTCTTCCAAATATGACATTTCATAGCTGCACATGCATATTTTTAAATATTTTTATTTTTAATCTGTATACAGTTGCACTTATGTATGATGCATTTGAGGTTGGTGCAGTGGAAGACATTTTACCCAAAAGGATTTGTGTCAGCTAATCTCCTATATTTAATGACAGCAGATCATCTGCTGAAGAAGTTATGTCTCCAGATTACAGATAACCTATTCCATTGAAGTGGCTGTGATTAAGGATTTGCTCAGTGTCACAGCAGTGGCAGCCAACAATATGTTCCAGTTCAGCTATGCAAAATCAAAAGCCTGTGCACACTGGAAGAAACAGTCCTTCAATCCTCTTATGAATAAATAACTTACATTATTGTGCAGCTAATCATACATCACCTTACAAGAGGAAAACATCTGTAATGTTCACTTTTTATACACTGTCCACATGGGGTTTTCATCTGCTTGGTTAGTTCATGCTCTTTTTCAGACATTTCATAATATTGCAGCTGATAGAAATGAAGACTTTTTGGTTTCTGCATAAAGCAGGACTGCAGAGCAAGATTATATCTGCCAGAAAAGGTGTGTGTTTGCCTCCATGCAATGCACTGACAAACAAAACCCACGCTGATATAGTCTGTACAGGTGTGAGGAGGTGCTGCTTTTCACACAGCACTCTGATTTATCTCACTGCTATGAAAAAAAGCTGCAAACAACAAGGCAGTATAAGGGTAACCACTTATCTGCAAACACAGAGAGACACACACTATTCCAGCTGGGAACGAGTGAAATTTCTGCACGTGGTTATGCTGTTCCATGGCTGTTCTAGGACTTGATCCCACCCTCCCTGCTCACATCCCACAGACTGAAACAGAGGTGAGGAAGAGCCTGAAGGGAAGATTTTACTCTTTGTGGACATAGGTGAACATGTCATCTTTATATCCTGTATATAAAATTATCATGAAGCCTGAGTAGTTGTGTTAAGTGCACAAACAATAATAGATATTTGTATGGACCTGAAGATGAGCCCTTCTAAAGAAAGGTGTTACTATGAAGAGAATTCTACTTAAGACATTGAACATATTAATAATATCATTCTTAGGGGGAAAAAAGATTATAGAGTTGACATTACTATGTGGGCGAGCCAGAAAAAGTGTTTCAGGGATGAAAAATTCTCTTGCGTTATTTAGTGAGGCAATAAAAGTGACATAATCAAACATCACCCTTTTTGCTGTGCGTTTCTGGATGAGCTTTGTCAGAACACAGGATCAGAAAGCTCTAACAATTTAGCATTGCAAAGAAAAAAAGCACAATGGGTCTGCTCACATGACATTACTTGCAATGAAATAGCAGTTACTATAAGAAATAAAATTCAGAAGCACTTAAGATATATCTTGCATAGATATAACTGCAGGATTTTCCCTTTTACCTCTGAACTCCAGTGGGCATCAAAGGTGATCAGCACCCTGCAGGAGCAAATCCTTTCCTTCCTCTGCTTGCTGTGCTTGTCTGCCTTGTAGATACTCTCTGCTGTCTCTATGGCTTCTCCCTGCCACCCCTTACTCCTCTATTTGGGTACTCCAGTGCCTGTCACAGGCAGCTCTGCTCACACCTTAACTGCTGGTTTTCTTTTCAACCCATGTACCTGTCACATTTTCTGTTGGTTTGTCTAAACACAGAAGTGCTCCCAGTTCAAGCATTTATATATACCCTTTCCTGCAATCCCCCTCAGCTGCTGGAGCAAAACCACAGCTGTATTGGTGGAGACAGAGTGCTCCAAACACTCACTGCTGGCTGTACTATTTACAACAAAGACCAAGAAATAAGCACATCTCCAGGAGGAAGCATGTGCAGGATGATTGCCGTGCTCTGTGCCAATCTTTGCCAGCAATTTACATGAGATGATTAATTACCCCACATTGCACAATGGACAGGCCAGCTTTTACCCTAGCTTTTGGGTTATGTGTCAAGATACATATAATGTTACTGTTTGGGTCTGAATAAAAACTATGGAAAGAAATCCAGATTTCCATGGCTTAACCTAGCACATTTTTGTCAACCTTCACATTACCAGAAAAATGTCATTAAAATGTGCAATTACATAAAGTTCACAGTGCCAAGAATCATGCAAGCGGAAACCATTTACCCCAGATCTTCCACCCTGCATAAGGGCAGCAAAGTCTCTTAAAACAATTTGCAGCAGGATTATTTTATGTCTTGAGTAGGACCATCTACATGTCCTCTAAACTAGTAGGGCAAAAACAGTCCCTGTGGCACTGAAAACAGTGGAGTGAGTGAGTGAGTGGTGGAGTGAATGCAGGGCTGGCAGTTGGCAGCAGGGGAGTCCTGAGCTGTAACTAATCCACAGAAGCAACTGATTTATTATGTGGTCTTAGGCAAATCCCTTCATTCCTCTGCTTTCATTTAGGCATCTGTAAAGTGAGAATAGCAACATGTACTTTGCAGGGATGCTGTGGCCACGGGCTGCAGTTGTGTCAGTGACTCCCAGCCACGCTTTCCAAGGAAACTTTAGCCCACCCATGCAGAAAGCAAAGCCAGTTCATTCCCATGGTGCAGGCTCAGCAGAACAAAACCAGAATTGTGTGGAGGAAATTACCAAATTAGATAAATAAACGTAGAGCCTGAAAAACAGAGGCTGAAAAGGCATTGCTTTCAAAAAGGCACCAGCTTCTCTGGGATTTACTGAGCCTCTCGTGGATCATAAATATTTCTACCTCTGTTTGAAAGTTTTGGCAAAGTACATGAGGTGAATATTTTACCCAAGGTAGAACACAAAAGCTGTTTGATGTGACTATGATTCTGACAAAAGTCAAAAGGGAACTTTTTACGCAGACATTTGAGCCAACGTTATCAAATCCATAAACAATATCTATTTTCTATGTGTCATGTTTCACTTCTGACTGGTTCTCACTATAAGCAAAGAGCCTTCATTTTTTACAGAGTATTGCAAAATACAACAGGTATTATCAAGAAAAGGAAAAAACAATTGACATAGTCTATCAAAGCTTGTCATGTTTTAACTGAGTCTCAACCACAGTAAACAACAAAATATGCCAATGACAGCAGCTGAAGGAAGATGCACTTACAAGATAAAGTTCAGGCTTCATCATGACAAAGCACCCACTTGAGCAGTGTAGGGGGCACATGATCATTGCTTGGAGCATGTGGCTGACAAGAAGGTGTTCCTACAGCTGCAGGATTGGGCAAAAATTAGACATGTCTGTCCCATTCTCCATCCCTATGCAATGGGACACCTGTGATATGTCTCCTGACTGCCATTCTCTGCCAAGCCAATTCTCTCATTAGTTTAGTTAAACATCTTTCTGTGACAAAAAATAATTCTGAAACAGCAGCATCAGTGTGTTACACCCCCTTCTTGTCACAAAGTCAGCTACGAGTACCACAGACCTAAGAGCAAGGTGCACAGCCTGAACATTGCCATCTATTTCAGCTGTTTCTTTGTGCTAAGTGGCTTGATCTTATAAAATGAAAAACTAACAGGCCTCCTATTTTTCTTCTGGTTGTTGGAGAGAATGATAAAATCATTGGAGTAAATTATTCCAAACAGCTAATCCACTGTTTACACAGCCTCAACATTTATTCAAAGAAGGAAGAAAAATTTTCAGAAAAATGTTTTACATGTAACTGTACAATTATTTGCATGTAATTGTTCTGAAACTGCTCTGTGATGCAATTCATTTTTGTCCTTTTTGGAAGCTTCTTTACAGGCTACTTGAATCCTTTTCAATGGCTTATGAATGATCTTCTGCACTTACCTGACAGATAGTGTCATGACTCAAGTGATTCCCATACAATTACGATAATTACACCTATTAATCTGCCAATACCCCTACAGCTCGTGTTCCCACCTTCAGTGTCATTCATCCTATCTGTTTACAGAGTCATCACCTGTTTTTCCCCATAGCTGAGTCACCAGTCCAAACACAGTGACACTTCAGGTCTCTTTGACTCTCCTTCTGACATCAACACTGTACCTGTTGCATGAATTTCTAGAGATCTGTTGTGACTTTCTCAGGGTAGATTTATAGAAAACCCTCTGTTTCTTCTTTCAACTAGCATTGATTCACTGGGAAAGCAAGGTGGAGGACATGTTACTCACATGCCTGGCTAGGTCATTTACACAGAATAAACCTTTTCAGGAACCTACCAAATTAAAATTACTTTACTGCAGTAGCGAGTGGCATAGCAAGTGTCCCAAATCACACAGCTATCAGACTGGCATTGCAGATGCCTAACAACATTTGAAGACAATTACCATTCAAAGCAGGGAAATAGCATCTGACAGCATGAAAGTTTAACCAAAGATAAAACTATCCACGTTACAACCAATCACCCTGCATCACACACTGTTATGTTTGTGTACACAGACCCCTGTCTAAGTTAAATAGCCCTTCTGCTATAATTTTGTCTGCAGTGGGAACTCCATGCTAGATTGTGACAGGAATAAGAGAGACTGTGAGGGGAAGAGTAGCTATTTTCATTCTGTTTTAACCAATGCATTAAGTGTAGTTTTTATTGTACTTTGATTCAATAATTTATAGTAATTGTATGCAGTGCCTTCAAGATCCATTTGCAGGATGTTAGGTCTGAGATCATTCCCTTTCAATTGCACAGCAAATCCTCCTTAGAGTCCTCAACCCTGCCTCTTTCATCCCTACACAGAGGGCTAAGGATAAGCCAGCTGGTCACCAGGACATCAGGAGGACCCAGAGGGATTTGGGAGTATCACAGGGGAGGATGAGACTGAATCATCAGAGGCCTTCGTGCACAACCATTGGAAACCCAGCAGGCTCAAACACAGCAAGAGCTCCTTCACCTGCCACTGGGGTCTGAGGCAAGCCACTGCAGCACATGAGGCTTTCCTAAAAGGTTAAACAATTTATTTTCCATGTCCACAAAAGTCCATGGGCCTTGAGAATATCTTCTATCTCCCTCATCAGTTCAAGCCTGCTACACATTAAAGTACATAACACACAGCTAAAGCCATTGCCAGGCTGGCTCACAGCTCTCTGTTGGCTTTTCCCATTTCAAAACATTAACCATCTTTGATAAATGTGCAAAAGATGTATTTGACATGTATTGAAAAAAAAAAAAAAAACACCTGCTGAATGGATAATGGATAAAGGGGTGGCTGTGCAGGGAGCTCTCATTATGGTTCCTAGTATAGAAAGCCTGGGAAACAAGATTAAGTTGTTGAGCAATTGTTCCAAAACTAAGATGCAAAAGGAGGAAAGAAACTGATGCTTTAATTAAAACTGCAGGTAGTAGCAGCAATTGTGAGTGCATTCATCACAATCCCTAGTACAGCAAAAACTGATGCCTTCATTTTGACACAAGGACACACTCAATCGCAAAGTGCTGCTGTACCATCATGAATATTGAGGGGTGGATGCAGTGCTTCAGGAGGCTGTTGTTCCTTCCTAGATGCCAGAATAAAGAGGTTCACTGCTCTAGTGTATTTATGCTAAATTGTGACACCCATGTTGACCTGTGGAAGAGCAGTGGGATTCTACCCATTCTTCCTCCCTTGTCCGTTTGCTCCCAAGTGATGGAAACAAGAGAAATATTTCCCCATTTATCCCAGCCTGACCAACAAATTTCTTAAACAAAAGGCAGGTAGGCCACAGTCACAAGACCCAGATGTTTCCAATGCCTGAGCTGTCTAATGCTGTTCTGAAAGAAGAGTCTTGCAACTCAGGTATGATGCTGATGAAATATTACCATCATTCCTCCTGGAAGTGGATCTGTTTACCACAACACTGTTGGCTTTTATTCCATAAATTCCAGATACAAAGTGAAAAATATCATGGTGCAAAATATTTTGCCATAATGCATTAATATACTTACTGATGTAATACTATCTATAAAACGTTTTTAAGAGAAAACTGGTATTCGTCTAATACTGTGATATTCCTGGCAGTTGATTGAAATACAAAATTAAACAAAAGAAGTTCCCTTAATTTCACAGACTGTGAGTCTTGCATAAAACTTTTAAAGATAATTATGTCCCATCACTGCAGAAGTCAGGCTGAACTAAGTGATTTATGCATAAATAGCTTTATACAGTCAGCTACTATAGAATGAGCAACTCATCTGTTCAATGTGCATGCAAAGTACTGTTATTTTTGTACATATTTTACCATTACATTAATCTTTCTGATGCTTCATATTTTCTGTCATGCAAGCATCTTGTTGTACATGTAGCTCTGTGTGACTTTCATAAAACATGTGTGGTTGAACAAAATAGAAATTGGAATACAAGAGCAATTGTTTGTGGGTAGGCCTGTACAATATCCCAAACACAAAATGAAAACAGCAAATTAATGTTCTTCAAAGTCACCCTCAAAAATTTTCTTTCCTTTCCTGTGGAATATAGAGGAAGAGTTCTCCTTCCAGTAGAACGGCTGGGTGTGTCTTTTGAAGAAATGACATTGCAATAGCTTGTTGGGCCTTTCAGATTAAACTGATGGCTTGCCTAAAAACTGAAGGCACTCATCCTCATCTAGGATGCGATGAGGCTAGCGATACTCAGGCAAGACTTTAAAAACTCATTCTCCACCTCAGAGAGGCTGGAAATATTAAATAGCCAATATATTGTGATAGAGCTTGTGTGCTTTGGTGAAAGCTGAAGAAATTTTTTTCTGCTTTATTTTTAGTCCTACAGTCCTAGCAGTCAGTCATTTTATCACCAAGTACATCTCAATGCTGGTGTGACACAGCAGCAGTACTGTGGGCAATACCCACAGCTAATGGAGAGTGGGGAGGAGCAGGGAGCCCTTCTGGATCTTCATTTCCCTCCTGCTGCAGGGAAGCTGCCAAGCTCCCTGCAAAGATAAGGTCAGGAGAAGAGATGAGGAGCAGGCTATGTCCCAGTGGGTGGCACAGCAGAGCTCTGTCCCAGTAAAACAAAAGACTGTTGTCTACTCAGAGAAGCCAAAAACTATCATAGCAGGATGCTGGTATTCACTGGAACCTTTGTGAATCTGAGAAATGGTCTACTAAGTCAGAATCTAACATGAGAGCCTCAGAAGTATTTTGGGCTACCTTATAAAATATACCTGCACAGCAGTGAAAAATGTAGATTCATTAACAATTTCGTTTCACTTTTTTAACTGAAGAATTAGAATCATATTCATGGTGGATTGCTAATCAGGCAGAAATGCCATTTTATTTTGTTTTTGAAGAGTCCTGAAAGACTAAACTCAAAACAGTACACAATGCAAATATTAAAGTAACAAAGAAATTCTATGACAGAGAAGAAATAAGCACTATCTATTTGGGCAATATCTAACAGAGCAAAGAATCAACATTCAGAAATCCTCTGTGTACTCTTAGGTCTTTGATCATCCACTGGAGTAAATGAGTCGAGGTGCATCTTTAAAACCCACCTGCAAAGACTGAAGCAGACTGAAGCAATACAAAGCTTTACACACACCTAAATCTATTATCTACAAGGAGCAGTTACAGCACTGTCATACCCAACAAAACCTCCCCTGAAAACCAGGAAAGAACAGGGTTTTCTGCCAGCTTTAAGATAGACATCTGGAAAATATGTTTCTGTTTGGGCCTGATGTATTGTTATCTATCCAACAGCAGTGTGGCTGAGCCCCTGAGCACTATGGTCTCTCTAGACCCAAGGGAGGCTTTGTCAGTGGATGTGGGACCATTCTGTGCTCAGTCTGACTCAGCTCCCTCTCCTTCATAACCATGCTCTAGGTAGGGAGAACAGACTGTCACTATCTCAGTGTGTTGCAAGATGTTATAACCAAAACTGGAACAGAAATCACCATACAGGCTTAAGAGCCTTGTATCCAGCAGTCACCAGTCCTTAGGAGAATAATGAGGGACCAGGAAAGGAATTCATCAGAAAACCCTCATCTAAGAACACAGCCTTTTATCAGAGGTACTTCCTCTGCTATGTCCTTGCACTCTCTGAACACAAGGTACTTACAGAATTTCATGTTTTATTGATCATCCCATATTTAAATTCAGCTAATGGATGGTACCAATTATTCAACAAGCTGATCAAGGAAAGATTTTAAGTTATGCTGAAACACAGATGACTTGCAAACCCATACTTTGCAGATTTTATGCATGTGCTAGAGCATCACAGCTTACACTTCAAACTCAGAAAATATTTTGAAAAACAAAGAACTTTCTGATTCCACAGCACTCTACAACCTGCAACCTTTTACATATATACAACACATAATGCAGCCAAACAAAAGCAGTATTTTTCATCCATTTCCCAGTGACATCAGTGAGGTACCTAACCAGGCAGATCATTTAGGAACACATACAACTTTCAACACACAAGCAATGTAATGCTACTCTCACCTTACCAGAAGGGTAGACAGAGCTTCTGCTTTGGTAGATTTGGCCATAAATAATAGTAGACAAAGGAAAACACAGTATAATCTATTCGATAAGATCTATTAGACCAAGAAGTTTCCCACCCCTCATCAGATGTAAGGGAGTTTAGTGCTATCCCCTGACAAGACACACGTACACACAGATTTGAAGGCAGAGATGGCAGGAAAGAGTAGTAACCCCCTTATTTTCTGAAAGGACTGAGGTAGGATCATGTGTGAGATGGTGTAACACCCCCAGGGTAAAGAAAGGTGAAGTCTTCATGATTTTTTATTATTTTATTACTATATACTAATGAGATAGACAGCTTCTTTTGTCCCTATTTCTCTGCTATGCTGATCTTCCTGAATCCCTCCTTGCACAATTTTTTGGGTTTTGCTGAAGTTTTGCCTTTGTGAAGCAGAAGAACACCAACATCTCCTGTGACTTAGGAAGAACTGTAAAACCCTGATTTGAAAGGACCTTTGGGTCTGCTGCCTGGATGCTTCAGGCAGCAAAGGATTCACATGCTATTCAGTTATGGTCTTCTGTGGCTGAAGGGAGCACCAAGGGAATGCCACTCTTAGTGGCTGGTAGCACAGCTGCTGAAGCATATTTTCTACAGATTTTAAACATCAGGTCTCTCTTCTATAGTAGCAATGTTGCATAAACAGCACATGCTGTGCCTTAGCTTTCAACCTTCCAGCTGCTGAGAACAGCTTAGCCTGGTGTCTGGGGAGGTTACTCTAAAAGTGTAAAACCACTGCATTACAGAATGATGTCATGCACACATATAACCATGCAATCACGTGTTATATAAGGTAAGCATGTATCCCATGATGTATCCCAATACACATATCTCTAAAGTCCTATGGAATCATCCATTAGTACAAAGCAACACCAGATACTGTAGAACAGAAACAATTTTTGTATTATTCATAGCTTTTTGTTTTAAAATCATACATGTGCAATCTTTACAAAATAATTCAGTTATGCACTGAATCCATAAGCATATACCTAAAAGATCACACATGCTGTACATATCAATTTACACATGTATGTATAGATATAGATTATAGATATAGATACACATTCTCTGCAACATTACTGTATGAAAAGGGAACATAACAGCTTGTTTCCAGTGAAATTACAGCTAAGGCCCTAAGGTACATCACTGCAGTGCCCATATGAAGAACATTAGTTATGGGGAGATGGGGGAATAAGACTCTAATATGATCTCACACTTGCATGCAATACAAGTTTACAAGGTTATGAAGAAGGCAAGGTTACACTTTTTTCTCCAGCTACCAGTGACTGCTGAGCTCACTGTGACCCAGGAGGCATCTCCTCTCATAGAGACAAGATACCACTAAACTGTTAGTGGCTCCCATCTTGCTCCTCAGCAAAGTCTTCCATCAAACTGAAAATCTGGCAGTGTTTTAAAGGTAGCAATATTTCAAAAGCAGCAGTACCATGCAAGTAATTCTACTTTCCTCCTTCTTTGCAATCTTACATACCAGACACTCATACACAAAGCAAATATCTACCCCTATATTTGTGAATACATTTCTCTAATGCATGTGTACATACACACCAAGACAGAGTGGTTGTATAGGAGCTCAGGGCAAATGGGTTTTAAAGCACTTGAGTACATACCCACTCCTACATGAGCAGACTATCCAGGACTCTGCTACCTATAAACAGAACAAATGCAGGTGAATGGAGAAAACTGCATAAAGCTGTGTTTGTCATCTATTTTATTTCTTTATAACATTTATACAGGATTTTGCAAAGCTAATTCTCGATTGTTACTTCTCATTTTGCAAACATGTTTAAGATCTGCTGCATCAGGTAAATGTGTAGCTATTTACCCTTCTGTAGAGATGGTGCTGATTACATAAAGGAGCAGGTGTATTTCTTGAGTAATGCAGCTGAAACAGAAATATTTTGTCCCAGGGGAAGCCAGCCATGATGTATGAAATGTGCTGAGGATACAGGATGCAGTGCTTACTACGGAAGTCTCAACCAATTCCCTTGCAAGGTGTGTACATCAGGAGCATTACCAAGTGGTACCTGAATGTGCCATAATGAAATTATTGCACCAACAATTGCAGACTCTGTGCTTTCAACGGAGAGGCCAACAGCATTTTTTTTTATCAGCAAGAGAGACTAACTAAACCCTTCTTTTTCTCTCTCTTCTCACACAAACACAAAAACTTTGCACAGAACCGCCCCTTATGTGCTCTTCTTTCCTTTGGCAAGCATAGATATCCTAACTCCATGAGTGAAGGTAGTAGGTCAGGAACTGGCTGTGCAATTTTGTTACTGTAATGATCATGAACCATGTCAAAATCTACCACTCTCTGCTCCTGGGCCAGTACCATCATTTGATGTAGGTGCTCTTTGCCATATTTAACCCCAAACTGCAACCCACACCCAACACTCTGCCCTGATGTTCTCGGCCGATCAGCATTCAGGTCCCAGGTCACACTCACAGCTACCACTGCATCTTTCTTCATTTCAGCTTAACTTAGCTTTCCTTTCATCCAGACAAAATATAGCACCTTCAAGCCATATCACACATAGGCAGCCTGTCTTTGGATGAAGTTACCTCACAGTATTTACTACATAATTTGCTAGCTTGCTCCTTAATGGGCTCTACTCTGGCTGCAGGCAGATCTAGTCAAAGTATGTTAATTAGCAAGCAGTCAGACCTATGAAATATTGGCTTTGTAATTATCCATTGAAAATTTTCATCTTACTGAACCACTTTTGAGCCCATCTAAATTGCTTCCCATCAGCCCAGCAGGGTTGCTTGAGAGGTAGGGACTGGTACACTACAAAGAGGGTGAACCTCACTAATGAAACTCTCCCTGAGAGTAGTATGCAAATGAGATTTGTTTCATCCTTATAGTCAGCAACTCTAAATGCTGTATGGCTGCCCCACTCATTAGAGCAAAGGCATCATGCTGGATAAATACATTGCCCTCTATCCCTGTTGCTTCATTTCTCAGTAAAATTCACACTCTGGAAGAACTGAGCAGTCAGTATTATTCACTGAGCAATGCAGCACACAGGAACAAGGCTGTTGCAGGGAATATAGAGACATACTGCAGCCTTCTCACTTCTGAAAGCCAAAGTGGTTTCCAGATGTTGTGCTTGCAAACTCTGCTCACAATCTGGAAATTCTTAAAAGGGTTTTAGTTCAGAATTGCACAGAAAGGGCAATGAAATACTGCCCTGCTGGCAGTTCCAAGTTAGGTGCTGCTCTGACTTAATAAATTGTGAGAGACCACAGGCTCCTGCCTGATGGAGAACTTCCTTGGTGGGTTTTTAACAGCTCTTTGATCTGAGGCTTCACAGTGTGGTGCAAAGATTGACTGAAAGACACAGTGATGTTACTGAAGTTTGAATGTTGTTTGATTGCTGCTGAATTGTACTACCTCCCCTTGTCTCCTGTGTCACCTAATTTGGTCTTTCTTGCTCTTCCTCTCTGACATTTCTAATCACATAGCACACTTTTGTAAAGGCCAGGGGTGTGGAGGGGGATGCAGGACATGGGATTGTTTTCAGCCTTTTGCAGATCGAGTGGCTACCACAGTATTTCCCTCTTTTGCAGTGGTGCTTTCCTGGAGTTTTCCTCCATTCTTCCATTGCATTTGTACAAGTACATTCAGAGATGAGAATTCAGAAAAAAATATAAAAGCACAGACCTTGCAGGAGGTGAGTTTCTCATTATTCTCTTTAATGGCATTGATTTCCTTTTCATTTTCACTGCTGAAGAGAAAGGAAGAACTGTAAATAAGAGAATAATGCTACTGTCACTCTGACATACTGTAATGAACAGCACAATACACCTTGAATGAAAAACACAGGAAAGCAGTTCTGCAAAACTACCATTTCCAGGGTCATAGGTAATATATTTATGGAGGTTTAATTTTTTTTTTCTGGCTTAATGTAACTACAGAAATGTAGAACCAGAAGATGCCCAAGGGGTCCTGTAGGACAGCCCCCAGTAAGACATTTAATGTCCTTCTCTGAGGATAGGGGAGTTTGGCATCTCCTACACCTCTCCTGGCATGCGAGGACCGAGGCTCAGGTGCAGAAAGCCCAGTTTATCAAAGCGCAGGATGAGCTGCACCCACCCAGCATGTTCCTTCTGTCCCTACAGCAGACCTGGGCCCATGTGGTAAGGGCAAGCTGAGAGGACTTTGGCCCAGAACAGACCACTACTGCACCAAAATGAGTCACCCTAGCCTCCCTAATCAATGAACTTTTGGGCAAGCCAGAGGCAGACACCAAGCTGAAAACTTTTGATCTATCCTATCCCTCCTTGTGCCACGCACGGTCCCCTGTCTCTGGACCCCCACACATCCAATTAACTTGCATGAGCTCAACAAAAGACACTCTATGACTATTCATGCTGCATTTACTCTAGAGAGAAACCCTTTCCTGATATCAAAACTAAATATTCTCCTAATGTAAATTAGACTAATTTATTCTGGTCTCTCAGCAGAAAGTAAACCATGGCATAAATTACCCATTCCAGAGAGATCCTCTTCTGTCTTCCTGTCATACTTCAAGATAAAGCCTGACCCTAAGCAATCTGAGGCATATTTTTGACATAGGACTGTCACAACATAATCCAGCAAGAGGGTAAGGATAGAAAGCTTTGCCATTTCTTAATGAGAAAGCTGCTTGGAAACACCCCATTTTGGGATGATGCTGAGCTACAGAACAGTAACTCACAGCAGTCTTATGTGGTAGGATTAGAGACAACCCGACAAGATGGCTTGAAAAACTTGATCTGGTGATGAACTGTGCCAAGAAAAAGTAAGCCTGTTTTAATTGAAATATTTCCTGAAAAAACTGTTTGGAGATATCTGAGTGAGTCAGTGAGTCAGACACAAAAGGAACGAAGCTATTTGCACTTACTCAACCAAATCCCATCGAAAAAACCACCAAAAACTCCACTGTAATGGCAGAAATGGGGCTGGGGGAGGGGCAGGGGAATAACCAGCAGGTTAAGCTATCAGTGTTTTTAAAAATTTAAACATCTTTAAAAATTAAAAAAAAAGCCAAAACCCCCAAACCCTCAAATGCATTTCTTTGCATTAAAGCAGAAGCCCAGAGGATATTGTGAATTCTCCTAGATTTCAGCAGATTATCAGTCATAGTGATTTTGTCCCTCTCCTATTTAGCAATCAAATGCTCACATTTTACTTAGGCCTGGATGCAGTTCTTTAATTCTTCTTCTTCTAGAGAAGACTTTACTGAAAAAGATTATTGTACAGCCAGGTTTTTGGTATTTCCATTGCTGTATTTATCTCTCCATAGATTTCTGAATGAAAATAATTAGAGTATCAGCTTCTTTCCATCTGCACAGAAACAGGAAAGGTTTCAATGAGTTTCACTGCTCAAGACTGCCTCATAGTCCAGTATTTTAGATGAGGCCATTTGAAAGAGAACCAAACCTCTGAAAATGCCATAAACCTCCTTGAAGTGTATAAATCTTCTACAAGTTAAACTTACTTGCAAGGCTGAATTTACAGTAAACTTTAGTATAGACTTGCAACAGAGGGAGGGAGTAAATGTCATGATGCCATGCTGAGAAAAGCCTTTACGTGAAAGAAAAAAATACATATGTGAAATTCTGCAGTACTTGAAAAGCAGTGAATCTGAGCATTAGTGTCCAGAGAGGGAATTTATGTGACATGCAGATTTATCTGCCCTTATGAGGTCAAGTCTTTTATACTGGTGGCTTAAGAGTAAGAGTTTAGTTTTCATGCTCACAGGAGTTTTGTGACACTGGCTTTCTGAATATCTCTTTGTCTATCAAGCGCTCACAGACAGGAATAAAGATCAATGTATTTTTAACTTACTTACATGGTACATTTGTTACAGATTATGCCATTTTGAATACAGACAAGAAACCTCAGAGCAGGACTGTGAAACAGACCTTCAGCTAAAAGATGAGTTCTGCCTATAGGAAAAGATTGACAAGAAAACTTAAAATGAAGAATTGTTGTATGCCAGACAATAAAAACACAGAAGGGAAACCAATAGGAGAAACAAGTTAACTGTACACCAAGAAATGCAAGCTGGGTCTAGTCAAAGACTGTCTAAGGAGAACCTAAAGAGCTGATACACCAGACAACCACGAGCTCTTCCCCTCTGCTTGTACCAGACAGTGTGACTGTGGGCTACTGACCAGGCCTCTGTAGAATAAGCTCTACAAGTAGATGGGAATTTTTACAAATTTGTAAGTCATCAAAGGGCAGAAAAGACAAGAGCAACCACTGATCATCAGGATAGTCCAGGTCCAGGATAGTAAGGCAAGCAGGAGGTGGTGGGAGCCACAGGGACAGGTGCTCTGGGCCATGCTGAGTGTGCAGAACACAAACAAGAAGAGCTTCAAAAACCTGATCATCACACAGAAATACAAGGTAAGGCAGATACTGTCTGAAGTCACAGCAGCAACCTAAGAAGATGTGACAGACTAGCTGTGCCTGAAGCAGCAGCCCGGCAAGGGCCAAGGAGGTGTGAGATTGACATAGAGAAAATGGGCTCTAACTCTGGGAAGTCAAGTCTGTAACAGGGATTTGTTTGGATGGTTGTAGGTGAGTAAAAGATCATGCTGACCCTGGTTTTATCGACTTGAAACATTGTCTGTTCAGCAGGTGAAGTGGGCTGCACAGAATTTCCAGGTCCAGTGGGAACACACCAGCACAGGGAGGTACCAAGGAAACATCGCCACCTTTCCCATGCACTGCAACTCAAACTTGGGTACATCACTCTGAACCAGCTGCATTTACAACTTAAGTTACTCACCGTGGCAGATCATATCTATTGGTTGCTTAATCTTTAATGCTTCTTTTGGGGAGTTTCTAGATTTCAAGACTGGCATCCTGCACATAAGGAACCTGGTATCTGGAAGATGGCAGAATGTTTTTTAGAAGACAAACAGTCCAGCTCCTCCTCACAGCAGCGTCAATACAGCAGCACAGTATGAGCAGGTAGCTTCAGTGACATGAAATTTAACTGATGTAAAAATGTAACCAAATACTGTAATCGAGTAGCTTGTACGTGTCCGTCCAAATCCAGCTGCCTCTCACTCCTGTGCACTCAGAGGCATCACAGGACCCTGAGCAAGAGGAGTACATCAGCACCACCTCCTGGCAGCTGAAAACGCCTGAGATTTAAGAAAGAAAACAGAAGATGAGAGAAAAAATTTCATCTCTTTGTGGGAAAGACAGCAAAATCATGCTGTCCAAGCACTTGTGATAATATTTCCAATTCCTATAATGGTCTTTTAGTACCAGGATATATACCTGCTGTTTGGGAGCAATGCCTTGAATGAATGGTAGGAAGAAGGGTAAGACATAAACACACCAAGACACACATCTTTGACACATAAGCACAAGGTTGAAGTAACCCCAAAATCTCTTCTCACATCAAATGTTGTCATCTGAAAACCAAAACACTCTGAAACTTTAGTGGAATGGCCTGAAAGAGGATTTGAAATATGTATAAGCAGTCTTTGCAGTGTCTGAGTACATTCATGTTTTACTTGCTCCTCACAGCAGCTGCAGCTGAGACTGTGGTCTCCTTACAAAAGTCAGAAAGGCAATGTCAGTATTTGTCTTGAGCAGAGGAAAAGCAATTCAAAGACAAGTGCTGGCAGCTTTCTTCAGAAGGTGTTGGATCTTGTACTTGAACATGATGGCCTCACAAAGGGCAGCATGTTGATTATCAGCACTATAAAAGGACCAAACAGCTCTCTAGCTCCTTCTTTGCACACTTGACAGTGCAAAATGATGATGCAGGAGGGAAATCAGTGAGCATAAAATGCTCCCTGACTCTGAAAAACCACGTGGAAGAAAAAAAGAAGAAACATTTGCAATACTAAATGAAATGATATTATTCTTATGCCAGTTCTTCAAGCTGTGAGATTACTCAAGCAGAACTGCTGGTAATCAGGAGGGCCAACTGGCAAATTGAAACCTGTTTATGTCTGTGGGGAAGATAAAGGGCCTAAAACAGATGGGAAATAAACCTTATCATTTTTAACTAAAACTGAAAAAGATGGTTCTGGGAGAAATCCTGACTTTAACGTCTCAGAAAGAAGCTGCAAACTTCAGCATTTCATGAAAGGTAAGCAGCAAACTCTGAGGATCTACACAGAGGGCTTCTAATTTAGAGGTTAGACAATTAATTTTTCCACTCCTGAACTTCAGTGAAAGGTTCTCAGGAGTCCTCTTCTTTTCTTGGTTTATATAGCTCCCTTCATTTTCTTGTGGCCAAATACAACTTCTACTTTACATCAATAGAAAAGCTATTTGCAGGCATTAGCAAGGTCTAGCACCCTTTTTTTTTTCCTGACACAGAAACAAGACCTTTATTTTAATAGTGGATTAATCTATTTGTAATTTTTAAAGGTTTTTGAAGGATAAATTCTGCTCATTCACTAAAAAAGAGTGTTACAGGTGAATTTGGTTTTTTGGGGAGTACAGAATGGCATTCCAAGGATGGACTTGGTCCTTCTGCTCTTCAGCTTTTGAAGAGTCACCTGAGTAAATCCTACTGCAAAGCTGCTGTAGGCTGTCGTGTCAGGTTCTATTAAAGCTGGCAAGAGGAATGTTCAAAGCTAAATCTCACAGGTCCATTTCCAAAGGTTAGTTTGTTCAGAGAACAATTCAATATCTACATTCCCTTGGAATCAGGAGAAGGGAATATTACTAAGTGAGATGAGTCACAAATTCTGTGTCTCACCTACCACTTCCCAAGCATACTAAATAAATACCATCTTTACCCAAAACTTAACTGAATGAGTCTGTTTTACTAGCTAGAAAGAACCAGAGGAGGTGGATACACAGCACACATACCCCAAAAAAACCCAGGTCAGCTTTTGCTGAAGTACAATACTTTTTGTACCTTCTGTTAAGGCTTAATAACTCAAAGCAATATCAAGTTGATTTCTTGACTGGACATCCAGCCCCTATTCCAAGTTTCAGAACTTCCTCCATTGTTGATACTGAACTTTAAAATTAAGGAGGAGGGAGCTGGATCATTCCCAGAGCTGTCCATGGCTTCATCTCAGGTGAGCACTTGTTGGTCACAGTGAGAACTATAAGATGGAAAGCACTTGTATCTGTACCCAGCTTCCTCTGAAATTGTTCAATGTTTTCAAAAGCTGGGAATGCAGTTTTTCTTTGTTCGGTGCAACAAGTTCTTATGCAAACCAGAGGTTTTGTGGGACAGAGCTGAGACAACCTTCTTCACTCATATGCTCAAAGCAAACAATCATCCAGAGAGGACTTCTCATTGCACCAGATGCTTCTTTGCTCTGTGGGCCTTTAAACATATGATAATGTATAGCATGTGTTTGAAGAAGGACAATAAGCATTCCTGCTCCCAAGCTAAGGGAAAGTTATTCAAGTCTGTTATAAAAAGTAGCGTGCAAAAATTAGTATTATTCATCAGTCCTATAAAGAAGAATAACTATCATTGTTAAAAGACCTAGATAGATGGAATTTAATTCAGAGGAAATTCTGGTGAAGAAAAGCACAGACCCCAAAAGTTTTGCTTACACTACTTTGGAAAGTAATAAATAAAAAATTTCTTAATGACAAAGAGACAGCTATAAACATAATGGTTATTTTCTCTTAAATGGTGTATAAAGATCAGCTGAGAAGTTTGGCTTAATAAAACATGCTCAACTTTTTGCAATCAAATTATATAATTCAAGTTAAAAACTTTTAATTAGAAGTGCTTTATAAATTGCATTCATTATGTATATTTGCAGTGACATATTTCTTTGCGCTCTGGAGCAATCTGTTTTCCTTGGTTTCTTTTTTTTCCCACTTAATAAATTATCCTCATTTACACAAAATTTTAATGCCAAACTCTTTATTAATGGGATAAATATGGACTTCAGTAACAACAAATTATGTGGTGTCACTATTAAATGATCTTCCCCTTCCCAGCCTAAGTTCACTGTTAAACACCAAGCCTGCAAATGGTTTGGCAGCTGCTTTTTTCAGCACAGCACAAGAAACATTGAAAGCAAAGATTTCAGGAGTTACTCTTTTGGGATGGTCTAGCACAATTTGAGATTTCCTGTGCCTCATTTTGAAACAGGACAGTGAATGTTTCCCTTCGCTGCGCTGGCTTTCTTCCCACAGTGCTGCAGCAGATTAGGATGCACAGGAAAGCACACGGCAGGACAGACTGGCTCTGTTTCTTAGCTGACATGAACAGCTTGACATTTAAACAAATTTAGGACATGAGCCCCCAAATATATTGTGTGTCTCACAGATTTTGGCTGATATATCAGATGTCCCATCATTACACAGACAGAGGCAACTCAGTGGAAATGGGCAAATAGTGCTTCCACGGTGGAATTACAAGTGGCAGGACATATCCAGAGATAGCAGTGTCATGCTTTTCTTATAAAACCTTACTGAATTTTTTTCACAAGGACAAAATTTCATGTCCATGTTCAGGACGTGGTCTTGAACATTCCCAACTCAACTTGAACATTCCCAGGAAGCAAGGAGAAAACTACCACCTAATGCAGAACTAGGGACAAGAAGGAAACAGTTGAAGGACTAGGTTAGGACAAGTAATGGCTAAAGATCCAGGAAAAGCTAGTAAGCCTGAGATAGCTAAGAAAGAGGACTGACTTCAGAGGACTGATGAAAAGACCATGATAGATGTAGCAAAGAAGGATCTCTAACCACCAAAGGATCTTTCCTCTTCAAGATGCAGAGCATAGTTCTAATTTCCCAATTTTGGTAACAGCCATGGGCTATAAAGCACCTTGGAAAGGGCACTTTTCATTCTCCTTTACTGCTAGTAAACTGGTGATGACAATCTGATACTGCTTTCAGTTATTCTGCTGCTGAAGTGACAGAGATCTCTGTGATAGAAGGCTCTGATTCTGTCAGTAGATAATTTCTCATGAGAAAATTTCTGTTATTTTTGTCTGCCTTCTAAAAACCCAAGACTACACAGACATTTCTTCTGAAGAATCAGACAGGTTGCAAAGTCAAGGATTTAACAGTTAACAAATAGTAGAATTAAGGATTTACAGGCAGCATCACTTTGTGCAAATTTGCTATGACACAGTTATTAACTACAGGGTCAGAAGAAGCCAAGGTGCAAACGTCAACACTTGGATAAATCCCTTATTTACAGACTTATATATTTTCCAGAGTCTGGACGCTTATCTAAGCGCATTTTTTAATACTTTCAGTGGCAGTTGTTGGGTGCTCAGCAGCTTTGAGCATTTAACTTAAACGTATTCAGTCAAGTACAAAAACATGAGACCTTTTCAGACAATGGTCATGTGAGAAAAGTCAGTGGACAAGCAATGACCAGGAGTTTTGTTGCAGAGACCAGGACACTGTCCTTCCAGGGAAGTAGCATTCCTTCACCTAAGAATTTGTCTTTTCCCTTATTTACAGCTCTCTCTACTTCCTTTTCAGCATTTCCTGTTTCTAGGTGATTGTGCAGCTCAGCGACCCTTAGGATGTTGGCCATGTTTGTGGATAACAAAGGTATGAGAGGGAACAGGAAGCTGCTTCACTCCTGTTACATGTGAAGGCACTCCTGGTGTGAAGGGCTTGAAGGGCTTGAATCCCTCTGCAGCCCAACTTTGGGGTATTGTAATCACACTGGTGTACCTTATTTGCTCTACAGAGACAATGGATGGTTTATAGCCATTTTACAGCTGTTTACTATCTTCAACCTTATGGAGAAAAAGCAGGTTGGAGAGTGATCAAATTGTAGCCTGAGAAGAGAGACAGACAAGGCTGTAAAGACCTGCACAAAATCACATGCTTAGCTTCCTTAAGGAGTAGGGCACTCCATCTCTTGGCAGGACTGTTTCTGTCTGTCCCTGGCCTGACCTCACAGAAAAAAATCCCACCATTTTTCCCTCTTTACAGACACTGATTTTAATAAAATATTGTGGTGAGTTGACCCTGGCTGGATGCTGGGTAGCCAGCAAAGCCACTCTGCCTCACCCCTCCCCCGATGAACAGGGGAGATAAAACACAGTGAAACACTCATGGGTAGAGATAAGGACGGGGAGAAATCACCCACCAGTTACCAATTAGTAAATATGGAAAATGGACTTCCTTGAGGGAAAAACTGAATGTAACCACAAAGCTAATGGGTACCATCACTTTGTGTTTGTTCATACTTCCTGATGACATTTTTGACATGATGCTTAGCCTGGAATGGAAGGTACATAAATATATATTACATTTGGCAGCCTGACCTAGATAAACAGTATATCACTTTCATGGATACAGGATTTACAAATGTCTCTGGAGACTAGAAACTTGCTGGCCTTTTGTGTTCATATCACTTCGGTCTCTCATATGTTAAATAATTCAACTATCTATTTTCTGATAGCAAAGAGCTAGGCTTGACTCACGTTTTCTTCAGTAACATGGGCCTGCAGAGCAAAGAAATGATAGCAGCAGGCTCCTGTGTGGTAAATCACTTTTGTGACAGCATTTTGTCCATGCTGTATGTGCTACACTAACGCTTATTTCTATTTTATTCAATAAGTCAAAAAATAAAACCAAAAGTATTTATTTTATGGGGGAAAATAGTGATTCTCAAATACATGTACTTATTTTTGAGGATATGACTGAATCAACAGCATGTCTAAACTTTACATGGAAAAGTTTAAGGAACGGTATCTGTGTTTAAGGAACAGTATCTGTGTTATTCAAATATTTTTTCTTCTCCAATAAATTAGGGGCAGGTATCTTTTCTTTGCACAATAGTTTGCTGCAACACAAAAATTATTAAACCACTAAACATGGATTCATTAACCATTTTCCCAGGAGAAGCAACATGCAGTATCCTTGCACTATGTTTTACATTTTGTGTGCATTAACCCCCATCAAACAAAGTGTTTCTCATAAACACATAGGAGGGTCATTTTAGTTCCACCTTAAGCAGAAGTTTGACTTGAAAGTATTTGGAAGAACACTGTTGACACCCTGTCAGTATTAACATCACTTTCAAGATTTAGCTGGTTAGTCTTCCACATCCATATGAGCTGCTCTAGAGTAGATCTGCAGAAAATGCAGCTGGAAGAAACCCTGAGATGTCCCTCAGCCTGTGCTAAAAGGGAGGTTGTCTGACCCTTCCAGGGCAGGCAGTGCTGTACAGAATTACACCCTCCAGGCAGACTTTCCCTGAGCACAACCTTCTCCTCACCAAGGAGAGCAATGGGGCCACGATGCTGGACACCATGGTAGCAGCCATGGTGCCTGTGTCCCCTTCCTGCTGCTCATGCTCCATCCTAAGCACTGTGTCATCACTGCCTGCCAGCTGCCCGTGTTTCTCAAGGACCCACTCATGTCTTTACACCCTAAGGGAATTTCATACTAAAATCAGCATCAGGGTCTATGTAAGTTGGAGTTAAGACCAAAGAAGCAATGAACATGTGTGGCCTAATGAATACTTCATAGCATTGCAAACTACCAAAAATTCTTAATGCTGCCCCCACATTTCTAGGTAGCCTTAAATGCTGACATAAGTAAGTTACCCTTCACTTTTTCAAATGATGGCTATTCTAAATATAGAGCATACAAAAGCACAATAGAAAGTGCTATTTTTAACATTTTCATAGGGTGGTGGTATTTTTTTGCTAGGATGTGTATGTTTAAGATGTAGACTACAATATATGTTGCAGCATTCAAAGGGCACGTTCAGCTTGTGGTTTTGCAAAAGCCCTGCTTGGAGCCATACTCAGGGTTATCTGCTTTTGACAGCTTTATGCTCATGTTATCAGCATGTTCATCTTCTCTTGGGGTTTTAGTATCCTGAATGTCTACGGTAGGGTGTCTTCAAATCAAAATAATGAGACACAAGCAGGTACCATCTTATATATGTCATTGTCAGTAATTGACAGAGACTGCTTACATGCAGACCCTCATGGCTGTAACCCCAGCAAAGAGCTTAAACTCTATATTGAACTATAACTCTAAATTTAGAGCCATTATAGTCCTTCATTAATAATAGCAATAGTCAGCAGTTGAGCATAGCAGTGCCTTTTATAGGAGAACCTTGAATGTGCAATGAAAGCACTAAACAAGTCACAAAACATTCTTAGGTAGTTCAGAATTCTATTACCCCTTCATTTTAAAAAGGAGTTTCAAAAGGTCTTTTTATAATTTTTTTTCAATATCTTCATCTAAATATTTGAAAGGAAAACCAGGTCTGCTCAGCTTAGTTGTTAGCAGGTTTTGTGGACCATACTGCTTCTACTCATAAATTTTAAGGCCATGTGGAATAACTGTGATCTGGCTTCATAGACAGTACAAGATTGTTTTCTGCCCAGAAGATGGACACTTTCCAGTTCTGTAGAGCAATATTATATCAATATCCTTAATATACACATTATTCACTCTATATATATATATGCCGTAAACAGTCTAAGTAAATCAGTCCTGTTAGAATGAAATCAGAGTTTCTGGGACCCATCTGTCTCTTACAAATTCACTTCACAGTTGGTCTTTCTCAGCTGAGTACATGTTACTGCCAGCACCCACACCAGAGCACGGTGGTTTATGGACTGGACTCTATTCATACACCTCCATGGCTAGACACTGCAGAGGTTTGTTGCAATTAGTGTGGCATTCAGCTTGGTGTCTTATTGCCCAGAGTGAATTACATCCTTACTGTGAGCAGAATATTGAGTGTTCAACAATAAAAGATGATGGGTGTCTGCAAGGAATATTTTTTAACAATTACCCTGTGCCAAGTGTTCTCCATTAGCATAGCAATTTCAGAGCTCTCTTCTGAAATAACGTGAAGGAAAAACCTGCCACAGAGGTTTTCCTTTTATATTTAACTCCTTTCAAACATGCATGATATGAGAACAAAACAGACTAAGCCAATATGACAACACATGAGGATATGCATAAATTCACTGGAAAACAATAGAATGAGGGAAAATTGTCCAAAATAAACAGCAAAGGTACAAGTATGCTAAAAGGATGCATACATAGCACAGCAAACTGAAACTGCTCTTTTTACTGCTTTGCTTAATGCTATAGAGGAGTAATTCTTCTCGTATCCCCTTCAAGGGAGATAAGTCATGTGTAAATCACTGGACATTGTATTTTTAGTATTCAAAAGTGTTTTCTATCAGGATAGGATTTTTCCTATTAAAAAGCCTTTTCATGGGAGCCTTTCTGTCTATTGTTGAAACAGTGGCTGATGACATATCAATGAAAAGACCCTCTTTGGACAGCAGACTGTGCTTCTAAATATATCTCTTTTTCATCAGAACCTGGTGAGATTTAAAAGTAGCAGTGTAACGATAATATTCCAGGTATGTGGAGAACATTCTTGTCAAACTGTTTGCAAATAAAATCCAGGAAATGAAAAGAGAGGATATGAAGGAATGAGGAGGGAAATGCTTTCTACTCAGAGCATCTTGCCAACATATAGAAATGCTTGAGGAAGGTTATTGTACTTAGAGGTATAAGTGAAATATATCTTGGCAACATTCTTTTGTTCTGTAGAACAAAACAGAGTGGCTGTGGTTTATGTGTCCTATCAGGGTCTCATATATGAAGAACAGAAAAAAAGCATGTATCAGCTACCAGTTTGCCTTCCAATAAACCCTGAACAAGAAAAGAAACGTGACAAACACGTGTTAAATCAATACTTTCAATGTCCGGCAGAAAGGAAAGACCTCTAATATTTTGTTGTTGAACCAGCTGTAATTATGATAACAAAGAAAGGAATGGGATAGGAAAAACACAGCCCCAAATTTAAGGCACATAGAAATTAGTGACTTAAAAAGAATTTAGAAAAAAAGAAAGAAACTGTCAGGCTCATGATGCAGCTGCATTACACCAGCAGCCTGAATACAAGGCATACAGGTCCATGCAAGGAGACTTACACAAACAGAGCTGCTCCCACAGCAAAATCTCCTGTGGTTACTGAATCCTTCCTGCCCACTGTGTGGAAAGGTGTGTTTTGCTGGGAATACTCTAGTATCCCTTCTCAGCTAGTGCTGCTAGATGCAGACCTCCTCTGTCCCTCAAGGAGAGGGGAAAATGTTACTGCATGGCTGCAAGCATTTATGGGATCTCTGAAAGAAGCTAGTGCCCAGCATGATTTTAGCCACACCATCTGCCACCTGAGGAATCATGGGTTAAAAAAATGTGTTTAACAGCTGTGGGCAGAAGGGCTCAGGTAATAGGTCTTGATGAATGAAAGGCTAAAACCACAAGTTATTCCACTCTGTGAAATTGAAGTCTTGACAGTTATCTGTAAAGGCTGCTGAGTGTCTCTTCTGACAGGTCTCTTTAGGAGAGACTGGTCTGGAGAGTAATGGAGGTTGCACTAACTTTTGAGGAAGGCAGGAGTACAAGAATACTAGGGGCTTCTACACAGATAGCTCTGCAATGAAATTTACATAAGTGAGCAAAAGCAAGGGGGAATATCAATTATATGAAAAATGTGGACTTCTACGCTTCAGTCTCTGTGCTCTTCCACATAGAAACATGGGGGGAGGGGGTGGGGGTTGTCACCCTTGTGCCAAGAATGACACAAGAACAGACAAGAGATGAATTGTAAAAGGAGAAAAAGAAGCTTTAATACAAAGGATTCTTCGGCTTATATAGACCGACAAAACACATTTTACTTGATTGGCTAGTTAATAAAAACATTTTTCTCACACACCATCCTTGAGAAGAAAGAAAAGCAGAAAAACACCACCTGCAGATTGTTTATACTAACAAGTTATCACATTCCTACAACTCCCTAAAAATTCTCACAAGCCACCATGAGAAACGATTGCCGTTTCTCTCTCCCTGACCAGGCTGGCATCCACAGCGGGTTGGATGCATTTGCATTTAAAATGCCACTGCTTCTTTTTTCAGGTAGAGAAAACATTGGTTTTCATATTCTTTAGATTGTTTTTACCCAAAAAGCAAATCATCTGTAACACAAGACACGTCTAATTACCTCCAACACACATGCACACAGTTCTTACTCCTATACATCGAAGACCCTGTCATTGATTTTCGTCTGAGAGCTCCCATGAGGTCAATGAAAGCTGGGAAAATGGGACCATATGTTTCAATCTTGCCCTTGGTTGGGTAGTTACTGACACCTTCTTTATCCAACATTAAAACCTCTTCATCACATTTTATGTTTCAAAGATATAAGTTATTTTAAAGTAATTGACTGAGATACTGATCTCTGGAATTAAGATAGGTGTAATTTGCATACACATCTGCTTTGCTATAAATTGCTGGCAAGGAAATGCAGTATCTAAACTTAATCTGCTTTGATTATCCCTGTTGTATTTAATATGTTTGCAGTAAGGAATCTGTGGGAAAGAGGGAGGAAAGGGAAAGGGAAAGGGAAAGGGAAAGGGAAAGGGAAAGGGAAAGGGAAAGGGAAGGCAAGATGCTTCAACCTCTAAATAAAAGCAGAATGGCACTACCAAAACTTGTGCAAAAACCCTTATTTAATTTTTATCTTTTGGATGATAACAACAGTGTAGTTACAGCTGAGTCTCCAGCCATATAAGGATATTTGTAAGATATAATTTTTGATTTAGTTGGATGTTGCTCAGATAGAAGATAAACCAAAGGAGAAAAAGAAGCCCTCACATACAGAATCCTAGTATCATAAAATTGCTTTGGTGGGAGAAGACCTTTAAGATTGAGTCCAGCCATTAACCCAGTACTGTCAGGCCCACCACTAAACCATGTCCCCAAGTGCCACATCTACACATCTTTTAAATAATTCCAGGGATGGTGACTATTTTTTTGCACTTTTGGCTTAGCCAAAATATATTACCTGAAGTACACGGTATGAATCCTTTAATTGTCACTTGTGTAAGACTCACTCAAAGTGAATTAAATCCAGCACTGAAAAAATTTCAGGCTGGTCCTACTTTTATCAATGAAACTCAAGCTGGAATTACCCTGCACCCTGGCCATTTTTAGAGTTTTCTATTGTAAATTAAGCTAAACATAAAACACAGGTTTATAATGCTGGGTAAAACACTCTAAATTGCTATCCAGCATCAAGCAAAATTAGAATACTCTCTTTACTTCCCCACCCCCCTAAAAACAACTCTATTCTTTTGCAGTAAGTTTTCAGATAGTTGACTTTTTTGTATTCAAAAACAAAAACCTTCTAATTATTCTATTTTTAGTATCATTAAAGAAAAGTTTGTAACAGGCACCTAGGTGCCAACGAATTTAAATCCTTATTAGCAGGCACTGCGAAAAATCTGAGCCTCTGCTTTAAGAGTCATAAACT
Source organism: Ploceus nigricollis (assembly GCA_013399945.1). Lineage (NCBI taxonomy): Eukaryota > Metazoa > Chordata > Aves > Passeriformes > Ploceidae > Ploceus > Ploceus nigricollis. The sequence continues at coordinate 860,348 of VXBC01008112.1, read as the reverse complement.
TAGAGAAATAACAGGCAGCCACACAAAACAAGTATGTTGCAAACCAAAAAGAAAGGGGGCACAATGAGAGTTCAGGACACTCCAAATAGATATTTTGAAAAATGACATAATAAGAAAGGCAGTATCTAACCTGAAAGGATCCTTGAGAGACAATATAATCCATTTCTTCCCTATAAACAGGGTCAAATGTGCCTACACTGCTTCTACCTGATGCTTGTCTAATCTAATCTTAACAATGCACTTAATGATTGTGCCCTCAAAACTCTCTAAGCAACCTGTTTCCAAGAATATGTACCCCTTTAACACTAGAAAAACTTAGAGATTTTTTTTAAAATGTTTTACTGTCTCATCCAAACTTGTCTTGCTACACTGAAAGCCCATTTATTTTTGTCTTATCCAGAGAGAACAAAAATTAATATTTAGAGAGACTTGTTTTCCTCTTTTCCAGAATAAAAAATAAAAACCCTCTATTCTTAATAGGATAAAAATAGGTACCAAGTTCTCATTCCTTCAGAATTTAATTTACCCTCCACAAACACCCAAAGATTAATAATGACTTGTGACGGATTCGTGATTATATTTTACAATATCCTGGCACAGGTGTTATGATCCAGATAATTTGTTAAACTGCTTTAAGTGTTCTCCCGTCCGTCTTTCAGCTGGTCTAACTTGAGCTTTCATCCAGTTATTGCCTGTCTACATAGCAGTTTGTCAAGTGATAATCTGAGAAATGGAGCTAAGAAAGATTTAAATATTTCCATATTTTATTTTTCATCTGTCCACAACTTTCCCTCTTCACTGAGTGGAATAGGGTTTTTCCCTGTTGTTGTTTTACTTATATAATATGTATTTTATACTGCAAGGGCTTGCTTTGTTTATCTTCATATGTCTTAATTTTTCTGGACTTTTTCTTTTCTTCCTATTTAATTCTTTACAATTCATCCTCAGTAACTTGACCAAATCTCCACATCCTCTCTTATTACACTTGGAATTTGTTTTTAGCTAACCTTTTTCTTATAGCACTTCATATTCTTTCTCTTCATTGAAATGATTAATATCTGAAGATTTAATATAGCTTCTCAGAGAGCTGCCAACAATTCTTAACTCCTTTTTCCATCTCAGAGTTGTCTCCTGTGATTAGCAATACCACTGCAGCCATAAATTTGAAACCACATGCAGAAACCTAACACAACCTTTGCACATAGCAGGGAATGAATTTCAGAAGTGAGAAATGACTCACAGAACAAATATGAACTCCTTCTATAAATATGAACTGGGGAAAGTCTCCTTTCAGATGGTACATGAATTTGACAGTTTTTGAAATGCATAATGATGGGTTAATGTTACTGCATTTAATCCCAGTAGTCAATGGTGAAGAAAGCATACTTTCATAAAATATATTTCTATGGTGCAGGAAGCTGCATGGAGAATTAGAGCCCATTTAAAGGCTTAAGAGAGCTTTTCAGAAGGGCAAGAGTCAGCCACACTGAATAGCAAGATCTAACTTTATAAAAGGTTCTGTTGTTTGGACAACATATTCACCAGATGTCAGAGTGACGTGCTTTAAATAATAAATTTTAATATTAAGTTACTTAACAGATAAGAGACAAAGGTATGTCAGACTTACATATTTCATGTAAAGGTTTGGGTGTTCCCATGGAGACAGAAATGAGGCTCAGTGAAGTCAGTGCAAAGCCTCAGATTTACCTCAGTGGTCCCTAGATCCACCTTTAATGTGTATGAACAGATAATATGAAGTGAAAAGTTTGACAATAAACATAATCAAAGAATGACTGAAGAGTTCTGCAGTCACACAGACTTGTTAACCAAGTAGAAGTACATGGCAATGCTGCTCAGATATAGGGAAATAAATAAAGTCTGTCCCATAAGTCAGGTCACAGAAAAGAATAAATAAGTGGTAATGTAGAAAGACTATGGACCTGTTTATCCTGTTAGTGTTCAGCCAAGCTATGACTTGGAGAACACATTGGAGAACATATAATTCAAGTGACTTTTATACTGCTGTATAACAGACTGATTAAATTGGCTTATAAAACATTTAAAAACATAGAAAAACTATTACAGATTAACAAAAATGGGAGAGGGAAAGGGAAAAAAGATCTGAAAAGATATAGAGGACTCTACAGCAGATATACAGGAAGTTACACTTCTCAAGTCACTGACACCCTCGATACTTAGAGGTAAGTAGACTTAGAGGTCTGTATAAACTGGTGGCTTGAAAAGAAATTAAAATACCGAAAGGCAAGCTAAAATTTGTCAAGAATATTCATAAAAACATGGAGGCTTGCAGGCTGCATGTTAGGATGTGAATATGCTTTTTTCAAAAATTAAATGGTAATATCTTTTCTACTTGAACATGAAAAAGGTGATATTTAGAGCACATCTTGTCTTCTGGACATCAACGGAGTTCCAGACAGCAACAGATTTCAAATTCCATAGAATCTCAGCATTACTAAGATTGGAAAATATCTCAAAAATCACCAAGCTCAACCTTTGACCAACACCACCTTGTCTACTAAACCATAGCACTGAGTGCCATGTCCAGTCATTTCTTGAACACTTCCAGGGACTTTCTTGAACACTCCACCACTTCCCTAGGCAGCCCATTCCAATGCTTGACGAATTTTTCCTTTTATAATTTCTGCCTGATATCTAACCCTCCCACTGCACAGCTTGAGGCCAGTTCACAGCACGATATCTATTATCAGATAAAGCAAATTAGTCAACTACCCATCCCAAATGAACAAGGAGTTTAGTGCCATTAGCAAATAACTCAATGCAAACCAAAAAGTAAATAATAACAAAAGACAACACAACTCTGGGAGAACAGAAAACACATTGCTCTATCCAACAGTGGCTCAGCATTTCCCCATTAGTGTAACTGCCAAAATGTATTAGTCTTCTCTTGAAAGACAACATATTGCAAACTGCTATACTGAAGCAGACAACTGAGGCACATACAGCTTTCCCTTCTGCAAAAAGTTACATAAACTGCTATCCCTAGGGGAGCACTAGATTATTCTAAACTTGAAGAGAGCACAGTGCTAGGAAATGGTAAGAAACAAATAGGTATTTCTTGGCATTATTTTGATCCACAAATTTTGTCCTAAGGTATTCAGAAATAACTGACTCAACACTTAAGATATTGAGAAAGGACTTGAGTTTTAGAGAAGTTCAGGATGTAAAGGTACTTAAGGCGAAACACCAAAATAATAATGACAGCTAAAAACATTTCCTTTTTTTGTTTTTTAACATCACAGAACTTTTTCGCTTCTTGGCAAAAATAAATAATTTTAAAGCCATTTCTGGGCACGGGATGGTTGCAGTGTGAGGCTTGCACCCAGCAGCTACAGGTGTTTCCTATCCTGTGGCAGGATGAAGGCCAAGCTCCTTTTACTTGCATAAAGTCTGAACTCAGCATCTAACAACATTAACAGCAGTTTCTAAATGTATATAAAACATCTACATTTGCACCCAGGCTTTGCTTTAAGCTGTGCTAGAGATACTTCTGAAACAGAAAGATGATCTTTTAGGTTACTTGCTGCCCTTAGAAGAGTCAGACAGATAAAAATGTGGCCCAACAGTGCTTGTGTAAGAAAAATGGAAGGACTGAAATGTTTTTTTCCTTTTCAAGAGCATTATCTATTATCCAGTCTGTCCACACAAGAGTCATGGTCTACTTTTTACACTTCTTTTAGATCGATTTCTTCCAAAATAAACACATTTGAATTTAGCTGTTCAAAATGCTTCTTTTCAGACCTCTATAAGTTCCAATGCCAATATTACCAGATTCATGACCCCAGAGCTTTGTCATATATTACTGGAAGTATTTACAGTACAAAGGGTTATGGTGCAGGATTTGTAAAGATGAGATAGTCTAACAGTATGGTGGTACTTACACAGCCAGTTGTTTATGAACAAATTAGGAAAAGGTCATACCTCCCATGAGGATGACTCAAGAGGAGCTCAAGGTACTCCCAGAGCACAAAAAGCTGCAGGTTACCTCTTCCCAGCTGACATTTGGCAGCAGAGCACATGCACTTCCAGGCATTTGCATTGCAAAATGAACAACAGGCATATAAATCACCTAAAATCTCAGCTGTTCACCTGACAATGCAACAAAGAGTAGATGATTAACAGCACTTAGCTGTGACTAAGCAAGAAGTGACATGAGATTTACTTCATCTTTTACAGTCAATAGTTCACTTTGGTTTTCATCTCTGCTTTGCTTTGCATTATACTTCGTTAATTGCTTCAGGAAATGGTTAGAGCCTACAGGCTGCCTGGAAATTGGGATGTTTTAAGAGAATGTACTGAAGAGCATTGATTTGAGTGATATGGAATCTATTCTTCCCCGAGGCACAGAGCAACTGACCTTACCTGATTGCACGAGTCAACCACTCTTGCATTAATTGTTTACAGCTGGTGGTTCCAGTTTTTGTCTGTTTTATATATATCATAAATCCTTTAATTGAGAAGCAGCTAGCCAATATGCAGGACTCTGTAACACACTGAAAGGCCTCTGTTATTTGAAACTGTGGTTAGCTCCTAGGCATGGGTTTCATTCTAGTCAGAAAAGTGCTTTCTGCTGGCATATGCTGTTAAAAAAAGCAGTGACATGTAGACTTCTTAATTATGGAAAAACACATCCAACAACACCTTTAGGCAAGTCATTATGGATATATGAACACAGGCACCTACCAGTAATCTCTACTGAACGCAGGTCATCCCTCTAAATATGGTGCTGATACAGGACACTACCAGCACCTGTCTCTGTCTTTTAGCATTTATTAAATTACATTATATCACAATCAGTTGCTTCACAGGGTATATAAAAGATTTGAACTAAAAGTTATAAAATTATAGAATGGTTTGGGTTGGAAGGAACCTTGAAGATTATCTAGCTGCAACTCAAGCTAAAGGCAGGTGTGCCAACCACTAGACCAGGTTGCTCAGAGCCCAATCCAACCCAGCCTGCAACACTTCCAGGAATGGGGTATCCACAGCTTCTCTGGGCAACCTGTTCCGGTGTTCACCATCCTCACAGTAANGTTATAAAATTATAGAATGGTTTGGGTTGGAAGGAACCTTGAAGATTATCTAGCTGCAACTCAAGCTAAAGGCAGGTGTGCCAACCACTAGACCAGGTTGCTCAGAGCCCAATCCAACCCAGCCTGCAACACTTCCAGGAATGGGGTATCCACAGCTTCTCTGGGCAACCTGTTCCGGTGTTCACCATCCTCACAGTAAAGAATTTTTTCCTGATAGCCAATCCAACTCTGCCCTGTTTCAGCCTGAAGCCATTCTCCTTTGCCTTATCACTACAGGCCCTTTTAAAAAGCCCCCTTTAGGTGCTGGAAAGCTGCTATAAGATTTCCCCAGCCTTCTCTTCTCCAGACAGAGCAACCCCACTTCGCTCAGCCCCTCTCCATAGGAGAGGTTCTGTAACCCTTTTATCACCTTTGTGGTTCTCTTCTGGACTCATTCCGGCAGGTCCACACCCTTCTTATGCTTGGAACCCCAGAGCCGGATGCAGCCCTGCAGGTGGGGTCTCACCAGAGCAGGGTGGAGGAGCAGAATCACCCCTTCACCCTGCTGGTCATGCTGCTTTTGGTGCAGCCCAGGATACAACTGGCTTTCTGGGCTGCAAGTGCACAGTGCTGAGACGTGTCCAGCTTCTTGTCAACCAATACCCCCAAGTCTTTCTCCTTGGAGCTGCTCCTAATCCATTCACCACCCAGCCTGTACTTGTGCTTGGGATTGCCCCAGCCCAGGCATAAGACCTTGCACCTGGCCTTGTTAGACTTCATGAGGTTTGCACAGACCCACGTCTCAAACCTGACAAGGTCCCTCTGGATGTCCTCCCTTCCCTCCAGCCTGTCAACCACACCACACAGGCTGGTGCAGTTGCAAACTTGCTGAGGGTCCACTTAATTCCATTGTTCATGTTGCCAATGCAGTAACATTATGTTTTTCCTTTGTTCCTTAGCCAACGGTCTCAGATCCCCCCACAACTCAGGGCTTGACAAAACAACCCTATGCATTCTTTCTAATCAGACATGAAACAGAGACACAAACTCAGAATTGTCATTTAGCACTGCAGTTTTGTCTGAGACATAGATATTTAATGATTTGTTGGGGTTTCATCTGTCATATCCATTATTTCTGTGCTATTATATCTACAAAGCATTTTCAGATGATCCAATAAACTAAGTAGCAAAAGTTCAGTTAATTATTTGATGCAACCACTGTCCACAGAAGAGGGCAATTTTTGTCCTTGCCATTTCAATCATTTGAAATAGATATGGAAAATTTGAGGTTTTAGCTTCTCATTTTGTTTCTGAAGCAGCAAAGTATCAGCCACCATTAGCTATGTGCAATGTACCTGAATACAAATGAGAAAGGAAATTTCAAGTGAATCTTATCTATATCAGTGCTACCAGAGAATGCAGTAGTTCAATACCCATATGGACAAGAACAGCCAAAACAGAGGCTACCACTACTTTTCAACAAGGTAAAGTCCACGTAGTTTAATCTTTAAAAAAACAAAAATTCTACTCAAGTTGCAGTGGCAAGCTGTAACCAATTTGTAGTTAATAGAGATCAATATACATTTATCTACTTCAGTTCCCCATAGATGAAAATTGATGAGAGAACAGTCATTATTAAGAGAGATGTTATGCTGAAGAAAAATGGATTAGGATTGCAATTTTCAAAAGGCTCTCTGTTTACTTCAGAAAACTTGTGCCTGCAAATGTTCATGAGGCTGTGATGTTTTGCACACAAATTTGAGAAGTTTAAAGTAGGATTGGCAGGGCAGGGAAAATTGAGCTGTGAACTGTTTTTCTCTTCATAAGAAACAGTTATGATAATTTCAGCATGTCCTGCTAGAAATACAGGTATCAATACACAGACCAAACTGTGCCATGCCCCCTGGCAGGAGAATAAGTGGTGCCTGCACCACTCCTGCTGGGGGAGGCAGGGCAGCCCCAAATCTCAGCCTGATGGACAAGAGATGCACTGAATCTTCTCCCATCTTCCCTCCTCTCTCATTTCCATTTTTAGTTATTAAAGCTTCAATTTGCTAGGACATCAGCCAGCAGTTTCTCCATAAGTTGCTCTCCCCTCTTTGCAGCTTGTCCAGAATGGATTAGAACACAACCAGGGAGGAACAGCTTTCCCGGACTGCAGCTGGCAGCTGAGCAAAACCACAACTGCTCAGCTGGATTCATGAGCCTGCATCCCTGAGTGGAAAATGTTCATTTCCAGAGTAATCCAAGGGTCTGAGAAACCAGAGTTTTCCCCAGGCATAGGAGTCTACTACAAGTAAATCAGTTTTCTAATAGCAACCTTTTTCATAAGTTTCAAAAATAAATTTCTCAGTCAAAAACACAAGTGTTTTGCTCTTCTCATAAATATTTTGAGAATTTGCAGGTAACTCTGGAAAAGTTTACAAATTCCCATTTTTCAGTTCCAATACCTGTGACTTGATATGATTTTGTATGTAAGTTTAAACAATGTTTTATATTTTTAAGGGCCTGAATATGCAGTCTCCTGGCTAACAAAACCCGTGTTTTTTTCTATTTTGCATACCTGATTTCTGATGCTGTGGCACAAACCAGTTGCATGCTTTGGGAAATAGACACTAACAAAATTTTCTAGTAAGTCTGTGCTGTTCAAAAACCCAAAATAAACCAAAACTCCAGAAGCTTACACATATTCATTTTCACTTCTCACTAAACTTGACAAAGAATTCCATTTTCTGTAGTGAACCCTGCATACCACCACATTTTGAAGATCAAAGGTCTACTTTATGGTGACAGTGCTGCTTGGCTGTTTCATTCCTTTGTAAGACTGACTCTAGAGCAATGGAGGCTCTTCTTTACTCACTGGAATAATGGCATTACGTCAGCATGGATGATATTAAACCTTATCAATAATAAAGTTTTCATGTACAGAGTGAAATAATCACTGTCCTTCCCTTCATGCCTCTTACCCTGAAACTATGGACATATGACCATGAGAAAGAGGAAATGTACAGTTCCATATTCCTCTTTCTTATGGACATAATTCATAACATAGCCAAAAGACATCTAAAACTGACCATAACTTCTACAGCAAAACTGCATGCTGCAGAGAAAATGGTCTCACATTAAGAAGTGTTCTTCATCTGCCTGAAAGTTTTATTCACTTCAGCGTGGGGTCCCAGCATGTCTCTAACAAAATCTTGTTTCAAAAACAACTCAGTTTCACAGACCAATTCTGCATGAGCAGCATCAAAGGGTTTGTCTTGTCTTTGTGATTTACATGAGATTGTCATTTCACGAATGAGAAGATAGGTGGGTATTTCTGACTCCAGCAAACCCAGAGCTCTCTCTGAGTTAATCCAGAGTCATACACATCCTCCATCACTGAAGTTTCCACAGGCTACATCCTTTCTCTGTGCCTTTAATGTTCTTCCACAGATGTAAGTAGGGGCTCAACTTGGCACCACAATCTAGACCTTATTTAATTATTCTTTTGTGTTAGGAAAGTCAGAAAAAAACCCACTTCAGTCCTCTCCAGGTGCATCTCCAGGGCAAGAGAAAGAAGAAAATATGCAGGGAAAAATAGGAATTCATCTGCAATAGGCAAAACTAAATCCAAATCTGTATACACACTGGAAATGAAACTGCTCTGTAAGAATTTACCACTTTTTTTAATATTAGCTCTCCAGAGATAAACTGCCCTTTAAAACATGAATTCTGGGTATCACAGTTAACAATGAGAGAATGGAATTCCAATTACTCGCCTTGGGCACTGTAAGAAAAACTCAGAAAATAAACACACCATTTCTACTGTTTCTAGCAGCCCCACTAATACACAAGAGGCAGAGAGAATTTGTGATACAGGGGATCCCCTTCAAGGTCATGTCACCATAATGTTTTGCATTTTTGTTTTCCTTTATCTTGAGACTATTCCACTTCCAGTCACTGCACAACAGGGCATGTTGCTACTTAAAAGCAACAATTAACCTAATACAGCTTTATTACCATGCTCTGGGAACCTGGGAAAGAGATAAACAATGACTCAAGAAAAAAAAAGCTTTTATCTACTTAATGTAGCAAGTGAGCATATGAACAGAGGCCAACAGGAGTCTCTGATGGAAAGCAACTAACTCTGAACTTTGGTCCAATGCAATGGTCACAAGAGACTTTCCTGGGGACTGCAGCATGCTGAAAAAACAAATTAAAAAGAAGACAAGAGAAGCATGGAAGAGAAGCATGCAGGAAATATATTTGCCTGTTGGATAGAAATGCAATAATAGAGAAAAAAAAGGAATTCAGCTCCTCAAGATGTAAAGAGAGGGCATCATAAAAATTTCCAGAGAAAATGTTAAACTGTAACAAAACATACCAGAAAAGAATGTTTATGCTTAACTAGGCTAAATGTTACTTTATGTTCTTAGTCAACCTTCATCTTTTTCACACATTAACACACTCACCTGGGAAGAGTATGTGTTTGTCTACTTATAGTTATTTCATGGATCAGCTCCAGGACACTTCCCACTGCCAAAAAGGTCCCCAGGGGCTCCCTCTGGCTGGAGAGCCACTGGTGCCTGGGTCACTCAGCCCAGCATCACTGGTGACACTGGGAGGAAAAGGCCATCCCCTCTTTCCATTACTACTCCTCCTCCATCCAGGCAGCACAGCCATTCACAGAACTGTACTAGGAAATGGATTAAAGAAATAATCTGGACTGAATTAACCCTCTCAGATGAGATAGGAGAAACAATGGTGTAATGAACTTTACTTCCAATTATCTGTTGAAAACCTTTTTTTCCTATTTTTCCCACAGTAGAGCTGTAACGAATGTGTAAGCAGACTACGGTTTGAAAACAAACTTTGCAGATATTATGCTTTTTATGTAGATTTGCACATACCTGCTGGGAGTTCTGCTGGGGCTATTCTGAACTGAGTCCATACCAGAAAGGACTATAAAGGAGTGTCTGAAGGAACAAGCTAGAGAAATATGTGTAGTGGAGAGGTCTTCTCATCTTTCAATACAAAAGGTACAACTGCATTGCGTTATCTTCTAGTTAGCAACACTTGCTGAATAATTATATTTTAGTGTACCTTATTCTTCTAATATAACTTTCTTAGAGAAATTAAGAGAAAGCGTGATTGTAGGCAACTGACCTCATCTGCTCCAGCATAAAGCAGCATAATTTATAATCACTGTTTATTATTAACCAGATTAGTTTCTGGACAGTAAGAGCAGAACTCATCTGTTTTTATTCTCCGTGGCAGAGGATGAAGCAAAGAGGACTGGCAAGTCTTAGAGCAGCATGTCTGAATGAGCCATCCCCATCTGCATTGCACAAGGGAAGCTCCAGTGCTGCCTTGCAGAGTCTGCAGTCCAACACCAGAGCCCTTCCAAAATATTTTCGGCATTTTACCTGTAAACACACAATGTTTTTAAACAGTAGAGAGCAGGAAAAGGGGCAAGGGGGAGATTTCTGCTTGGCATAAGAAGAAGTTTCCCCAGGGGCCACCATGCCAGGCCCAGTCAGAAGAGGAAAACTCCAGAACTGACAAAAATAATTTACAGCTCTCATTCACTTCTTTCCTTCTCTCATAAATAAGATAATGGGCACATCAGTGCTGGGATACTCCCATCCTACTTAAAACTGCTGGCATCTCATAGCTAAAGACAAGAATCACATGATGAAATGGGTCATTAAATAAAGCAGATGCTTTTATTGTAGCACATTAACTTCTGTGTTATTCTGGAAAAAATGCTTATCCTTGGGCTGAGTACATGCTCTATTCTTCCAAAGTCAGCCACTGAGCTTAAACCATTTGTCAAGCATTAAGGGAGTCAGCTACACAGTATCAGAGGTCATTGACTGCCTCATACCTTCATTTGCTATAATTTTCTTTTTATTAAGCAATCAAATCACTTTTTTACAGTAACCTGCTCTTGGTGCCTGGCTCCTGTCTCTGTAATGTCATATAGCACTTATGGGACCTGCAGCTGCTCCCAGGGTAATCTGGAAGGTTACCCTCAAGGAAGAGTGGTCCTGGTCAAGGAACCGCTTGGGTTTGGGGACTTTAGGTTTTAGGTTTAAAGTAAACATGCTGTACTTGTATCTGTCATCCCAGCTGATTTTTCCAACACACAGAGAAACACCCTGTGGGATTCACAGAGCGGGTGGTGCAGAGGGGGGTCTGGGTAATGGGACTGGTGCTTTTATTTTCCAGAAAAGACACAGAAAACATCTTAAGAAGGACAAAAGATTGCAACACAGAAAATATAAAGGAAGATAAAGGCATGCTCACATGTTTACACAGCATGCTCAGTGGTAAAATCAGATCCAGATCCTTTTAGCTTCTAATCAGATGGATGCTTGGAGCTTACCTCTTTGTTCTGCTTGAGGAGACTCTGTAATGCTCAGGTAAATGTTCTTCCACTTAAGATGTGCTTTCAGTTTCTGGAAATACAACTTTTAGCATTTCAACTGCTCATATCAAAAGTCATTTTGATGTCAGATCGGCATTGCTCAGCATTGTTTCATTGGAAGGGTTGTTTTTCCCCAGCACCAAAATAAATTTTTCATATCAAAGAGAAAAAATTAATGCAACAAAGGTAGAAAGGAAGTAACTCCACAGAATGGCTGTGCAGTGGGATTCTTCAGACTAACCTTATTAAAAGAATTTTGTATTGGGATGTCCACCCTCTTATTTTTCAGGTTTTTTTAGAATGTGCCTCTAGATTTTGGCATTGCAATGGGTCAGACATCCGTTGCACCACAGGAGCAAGTCACAGATGTGCCACAGTCCAAGGAAGAGACTTAGAAATAAAGGTGCAGCAGCTTCATACTCTACAGCAATGCCCTACAGCCTAGGGGATCCTCATCAGGTGTTGCCAGGGCCACGTGCACATCTCCTTCTCCCTTGGCATGGACACTACAGAGGCAAGTTGGAAAAGCCACTGCCAGGTGACAACACAAGTCCCCTGTCACCCCCTTTTCACCAGGGAGGTGTGGGTAGTGAGGAAAAAATTTCCTTGTGAAAGGGAAGAAGATCAACACAGAAAAATAACTGCAGAAGCCAGAAGCCTGTCTTCTTTTAAGCATCAGTAAGCCAGGAACAGGGGGAACCCTCCCCATTACAGTAATTTGGGTTTCATTCTGCCTGCCAGACCCATTTCCTCACTGCAGCATCGCCTCTCGCAGTGCCCAGGCAGAGGGCAGGGCAGAATGCCTTGTGCCACCCGTGCTGCCAGCACATGGCAGAATTTTCCACCAAAAAGGTGGGAAATTTCCTGCTCTGTCTTCTCTTGAAATAACCTCAGAATAAAACACACTGTTTAAGGCTGTCCAAGCCATCAAGTGTGGAGCTGCCTCGCTGCCTCTCAAGTGACACAGGCAGCCCAGTCCTTACAGGATAGAGGAGTAGCTGGGGATAGGGCAGGATGGAAAGCAGCTGGCCAGCCCAGGAGCAGCCTTGGAGAGCTTCATGTGGTCTCAGCACAGACAGAGAATAAGGGAGTTGTAGGAAAAGAATGGGGGTCAGGGCTGCCCCTCTCACCCACAGCCCAGGGGTCAATGCAGGAGCTCTCCTGGCTCTGCCAGGGACAGAGTTGGGAAACAAGGTCATTCTCATAGCCCTGATTTTCTAGGCACACACCTCCTTTACCTATGCATCAAACTACACTTCCTGACCTTTTCTGGCCCCTTTTATTTTGTCTCCAGTAGGTGAATAAATCACACACAATGGGGTACAGGAGGGGTGGAGGAACAGAGGAACTGCATGCTCCTCTTCAGCATGCTGCCAGGCTGAGCAGCATTAGGTTAGACAAGTCTGCTTCTCCTGTGTTACTCCTCAGCTGAGGCGAAGTAACTAAAAACTGTGGCTTGGTACTTTTTAAGCCCTTCTAACAGAAGGGCAGAGTTCCTGCATTCATACCCTTCCACAGCAAAAAATAATCATACCTTAATCCTCACAGTTAAATGCCTATTTCTCCCCAATATCAAAAACTTTAGTGACTAACTGCAACCTTAAGATTACTCCAACTAGGAGATTTAGTAACTGCTACTTTGGGCTGTTGAAATGTAAATTAAAATCTCTTAAGGCAGTTCTCTAGCAATTTAATTACAGGCTGTGCAGAGTAGTGGCAGAATGCCAGGAAAAAATCTCCCTCTCCTCGCAGAAAAAAGCATACTAAAATATGGAAGCTGGTTTGCAGTCTATTGTGTTGTCATTCACCACATGCTACCTGTGCCAAATAAAGGGCTGGGAATCAGGCAGTCAACAGTAAGTCTCAGAAACATCAATGAACTTTACATGCAGTCTTCATGCTTTGTACTGGTACCAGAAACACTTGACTGCATGAGTCCCTCAGAGATGGAGCAGAAGAGAACCAGTGCTTTACCCCTGTGGGGCACCAACCTAGAGTAAAATGGGTAAGGTTTACTGCAGAAAGGTTGTGTGGATGGGAAAAGAAAATATTTTGTCAAGAGCTGCTGAAATTGTCTAATCCAGGGGCTTGGAGTCACTTTATTTTAAGTCTTTCTTCATTGCTTTTGGAGTCCCAAAGGCCCAAAAAAGGCAGTTGGGGCGAAAGCTCCAGAATCAGCAGTGCAATCTCTTGCTTTACATAGTGCAAAGGGTGCACCCATGCAAGGCGAGACTCAGTCCTTACCTGTAACAACAAGGACCTGGCAGTCCTTCTGCAGCAGAGAGTCTGTGGTTCCTGAAGACAGCAGGGTTCAGCCCGTGCCCTGCAGCATGCTGGCCAGGTGGCTTCTCCTGTGACAGCTGGGAGAAACTTTGGAGAATCTTGAAAGCAAGATCATTAGATGTGCATTTCACCATTGCCACCTTCAACAGCAAAAATAAGTCTGTAATCACAATAAGTTTGTCTTACTGTGGTGCAAATTGAATATGCTGGAAGTACAGGGCAAAACAAGTAATCTGATTTATCACAACAGACACCAGTCCCCATTTATAAAAACTTGAATTTGTGCTGTACAGTTGTTCTACAAAAAGCCTCTGTAAGTCATTTGCTATCCAATAGCTACATTGAGTTATCACAGGAGCAGCCATTACTCACAGTGACAGTCTCAGCACAACAAGCCCCTGTCGAGAGCAGGAGTTTGTGCCTACATGAAGCAGATGAAGTTAATGGATATCCACCTGGCTGAGCCCAGCGCCCGCACGCAGCCACGAGCCTGACTGTGCACAGGGGAACAAATCCACCACAAGTGCATCTCGCCAACAGCAGTTACTCTCTGCAGGAGAAAACTCACATGTTGCTGCTTTTCTTTAGACAAGCCTGGGTTTTGTTGACTTGGAGGGTGGGGGTGTGTTTGTTTGTTTTTGTTGAGTGAGTGAGAAGTAAAAATAACTCCTATTTAACAGTCACCAGGCACGTCAGGCAACATGTAGGGGACAGGAGGCAGGGAGTAACCTTTCAAAAGTGATGAGAGCAAGCTTGGCTTTGATGTGCTCCATCAGACCTGATCTGCCTGGAACACTGGGGCACAAAGATAACCAAAGGCCTGGCTATGAAGCCTTCCTTGGGAAGAAAGGGCCTGTGCCAAGTTCTGGTGCAGGTTAGAGCAGGGGGCTATTCTAATCCAAATCTATAATCTTATCTAATTTACTCCCCAGACCCTCCTATATTATCAAACATCTTAAAAGGTAAGTTTTCTAAAGCTGCTACCTGAGGGAGATCAGAATTTCTTCCATAGCTATGTCTCTTGATTAGAGGATATTTCCTGGCTGCAGGCAGACATTGCTGCATTTGAGCTGATCCCAAAGTATTTTTGTTAAAACCTATCACCAAGCCTTACAGTAAAAAGAGATGATTTATTCTCTAACCAAGAATTGTAAAGAAGAAACAAAATGTACACCAATTATTTTCCTACTGTCGAAGTTGCTTTGTTGTAATTTTATAACTATTTCCTCCTTCCCCTAAAAAAAGTAATGGAATCCAGTGTCTGAAATCAGAATATTCACCTTCTGACTTTTTTACTCCAGTTTTAGGATTTTATATCTTCACTGCATATTAGGAGGAAGAAAACCCCAGTAAGTAGCTAGTGAGATTGATTTCTGGAAATGTCACTTAATCTCTGGGGATTTTGTAGCTCATAATACAACACAGCCAGTAGGGAAGAGTCATATTTTTTGTTCATTCATCTGAGTAAGGAGAAAAAGTCAGTTCCTAGTGCCACGCATTTAGCAGGGGATTAGATGAATTACTACGGTCTGAGTCATCTGGGCCATACCTGTGCTCCATCAGTCTCTGCACACTCTCCAAGCAGGGAGCTGCATGGCATAGTCCTGCACCCCTGCACCCCAGTTTCTGCAGTGCCACCACCCCAGAGCAGCCTCCACCCACAGCCAGCTGCCACCACTGGCAGCTGCTCCAATCCCATGGTGAGTTCTGTTCCCAAAGAGACAGGAGGAAAGACCGGGCTGAGAAAGTCCTCCTCACCACCAACACTAAGAAACATTGCCACTGAAAACAAGGAAGAGAATTATGTCTACCTGGGCTCTCTCGTTTGAAGCTTTGTTTAAAAGGAACACGAGGCAGATGGGGACAGAATAAATCTGCACTAAGAAATGAAGCAGGATAACAAATAAGATGACAACACTGAACTCTGCTCTTCAGGAAGCACAACTACATTCTTTCCTAAGAATATGTCCCTTTAATGATAATACACTGGAAACAGTTCAAAATCACATTAATGTAAAAAATAAGTTCTTACCTTCAGTTTAAATGACAAAGCTCTCTATTAATATGAAATCCTTACTATCCCTGGATGCATATATCTAATTTACAACTACATTATTCTGGGGATTTAAGCTATAAATGACCCCACCTGATGCTGCAGTGCTTTTACCCCCAGAGGGGTGGGAGGGTGAGAAGCAGGTTCTCTTCTGAACCATTGCCAAACACCACAGCATGGCAACTTCAGTACCTGATCAGGCAAAACCTCTTTTTAAAGGCCATAGTTATTTACACAGACAGTGAAGAGCAGAAAGATCAGAGCTCTGTTGAGTGGCACAGCCACAAAAAAATTACACTATGTCTCTGCCCAAAGATGAAGAACAGCACTTACAGAAACCACAGCAAAAGTGGTCAAGTCATCCTCTATCCATCACATCTGCAGCTACCTTTGCAAGGCAGGCGAGATGATGATAAATACGGTGCGAGGGCATTAAAGTGTGTCTTTTTCCTGAACCACAAATAAAGCTGCCTGCAGGATCTGCCTTCCCAGAAATAAATATCAAGGAGAAGTCCAGGGAAAACAAAGGGAGCTGGTTAATTGAGTGATGCCCACATCACACAACAGACGTGATCCTACAGAATGGAGCATGCAGTTCCAATCTGGCACTGTTTACAAACATGATGCAACTGGCATCATTTCAATATTGTTGTAAGAGGTGAGAACACATACAGCCTGGGGAGGAAATAGCATTTTTATTGACTGACAGATTGTGGTACTGCATTACATTGAACATCCCAATAAAAATGGAGTGAGCCTTGCCTAAAATATGGCACTGCACTGTGCAAAGGTTAGCAGTGCAGTGGTCACTTTATCAAGGTTCAGGCTATCCTGCAAAGCTTTGCTGGAACAGCTTTGCTGGTTATGAATGGTAAACATAAATCATATCTCAAAGCTTAGCTCTCCTAACCCCTAGAGCAGGTACAGATATGCTTTTATCAGATTAGTTGGGCTGTTTGAGGAAGCAGTGTAACAAAAGCAGAATCTCTATGTGTGTCTGTGCTGCAGGGCTCAGCAGACACATGGTGCCAGCACAGCTGCTGCTCCCACAATCAGCCAGCCCCAGCACAAGCTGCATGCACCTGTGTATGTACACACAGATAATGTGTGTCTGCAGGCACATGTCCTGACCCTCGAGTCTGGTTACAGCTGTGGCCTTCAAATGTTTCTGGAGCACACACAGTCCTCAGCAGCTGCTGGCAGTGCCAGCAGTCACCCCAGTGCCACTTCCCTTCAGGCTGCACTTCTGGCCTGCCTAAAACCAGATCAAGGAAGTACAAAGCAGATAAAAAGTTCTCAGGCACAAATTTGACACAAGATTTTTCAGAGATCTGAATTGCATCTCTGCTAATTACACATCTAGTTTTTCTTACTCTGACAACTTCATGACTGACATTTCTTTGTCTCAGATTTCTGCACTGATCTTCTGCCCCTACAGCAGTCAGTGCTCAAGTATTCATTGAGTATCATTACTCATCAAATACCATTGAGAGTAAATGTGTAAATCGTGTAGACTAGCCAAATAAGTCTGGATGGAATGACTTTCTTGTCTTGCAAGATTTCAAAGGTCTCAGGTTTGGCTTTTTTTCATGCACCTGGATGAAAAGTGATTTGGAGAAAAACTAGAGATCACATATTTCTCAGAAATTACTACTGTACCAGTCAGAAAATGTATCCCAGATTAGAAAGGTGTAAATTAAATCCCACTTTTGCTTCTTTCAGAATGGGAATTTCCTTCAAAAACCATTCCCTCTGAGAAAGACATATCAAAAATAAGTTTAAAAAAATAAATTTGGAAGTTTCTTATATTTCTGACAAAAAATTTTCTCTGGACTATCAGACAAGGAGGAAAATGTCTTAGAAACATCTATATTTAAACTAATCTTTCACTGAAAGAAGACACCCTGAGTGCAGACAGAGCTGACCATTTCATCACCTGCCTGTGCTCATGTATGTATGAAGGTGGGTGGCTTAAAATCTGTCCATTCCTGTCCCTCAAACAGCAGCACAAGAATGAAGCTCTCAAAAGCCTCAGCCTCTCCTCCCATGCCACTTGTGCTTTCCCTGAATCCAAAATCTCGCTGTTCCTCCCCTGAACGACAATGCTGATGTCAGCTTCTATTGCTGAGCAGCTCAGAGCCAGCCTTGACTCCTAACTGGCCAGGCAGACCTTGAGGCTGACAGGAATTTTGCTGAAACACTAATGAATGAAAAATTGGAGATATTTCTCCTGCTTGTTATGTCAGCAGCATGTACGTGGGCCTTGCATATGTGAAGGAGCAATAAGGAAACATCATCAGAGTATTCACATATCTGTCACTCCACCTCTTTAGACACTGCTAGCTACTGGTACAGCAAAAGCTTTACAGTCTCTCCAGGGTTCATAAATCTATATAACTCCCAGTATCCTTAAACTCTACCTCACATTTAGACAGACCCAGCACAGCATTTCTTTCATGAAATGCAGATTACACAGAGCCATAAGTAAGACTCTTTGGATGAAGCACAGCTGGAATGTATTCTGAGGAAGTAAATATTTCACCACTAATTATGACACTGCTCAGGAGCAAGGACAGAGAACATCAATGTTTAGACAACTAAAAAAACAATATTTACTACACATGGACACCCTTGTTCAGTTACAGCCAGTAATTTCTCCTGAGCTGGGGGCTTTGATAGCAAATGGATGAGTGGAGAGTGGGATCAGAAAATAAATCACAGTCTGGGAAGCTGCTCTCTTAAGCAGGATACACTGATATTTCTTACAGGAGAGAGAAATGCCTTCTTGGCTTCACCTTTGACACAGGCAAGCCTGGTGGGAGCAAACAGCAGAAGGAAAACCCTGCCTCAGGTGTCATGCTGTGCCATGCAGCTCACACTCCATCCAGGGTCACCACTGCTCTTAGTTTTCAGAAGCCTGCACATTCTTGAAGAAATAGTCTGTTTACATTAATAAAATCCCTACAGTGTGTTGAAAAGATGATAAGCATAAAATTGTGCATGGAAAAATAGGGGATAGGATTACCAAAAGTGTTTTTCAGTCTTTAATTTCTTACATAGTCTGAAGAAAAGCTAACCCCTCTGCAGTTGCTTCAGCCAGTTCTTGTTCTTAAAATGCATGGAAATAATAATTTTCAAAAGAGCATTTAAAGGCCACACAGGATTCCAAGCCTTTTTTTAATCTAGAGATAGAAAAACCAGCAAATCACAAGAGATAAAGCTAGAAGGAGCCAAAACTCACTGAAGTTTTAAGATATCTCCAGTAGATCCAGAAGGATTTGGTCCAGAGTTTGCCTTGTAGTCTAATCATCCTAAAGGCTGCTGGCAATGACAGAGTACAATTTCTCTTTTTTCATCGTGAAAGTCACATAATTGATAAATGCTGCCTCATTTGAAAGCTGGGTGCTTAGTCCCTGGCTCCAATAACACTCTGCAGACTTAAGACTGATTAATTGACAGGCATTTGGGATACCTAGGGATAAATATCAACAACAAAGTGAAATGTCAGCAAGAGAGTGAAATATATTGCAAGGCTTGCGTGGATTATGAGAAGCTGTGTTATCAAACAAGAGAATGAAGTCAAGGGATAAGCAAGTGTAGAATCAGCGCATGCAGCAGGAGAGTGATGATTAGTCCAGGGAGATAATTTTGTAAACGTAGATTTAACAGCTTTAGTCAGATGCTCATCTTTTCTTCTATAACCAGTAGGTTTATTCAAAGATCATGTTGGTAGTCAACTCAAGTAGGAGTGGCAACGTGAGGAGAAAAGGGGTTGCACAGTGGAATGGTTAGGTTGAAGAAAAGCAGAATTAGTCTCCCTGCTGCCTGCTAATGATTTAACAACCACAAATGTGATCCATAGAGGGCTGCAAAAGAAGATGTCTTTTGAAATTCAGGACAAATTCATTTCCAGACATAATTTTGACCAAATTAATATATAAAAAAACATTTTGTCTGTCACTTTGGGCACAAGTTGCAATCCTTTTCAGTAAATATATATATATATGCACACTATATATACACACATACACACATATATATATGTGTGTGTGTGTGTGTGCATATATAGTGTATATATATCTATATATCTATCTCAGCAAGTAAGCAATAATGTCCCTTAGGTTAGAATTGTGATTTCAGTGTCACCCAGAAAACAAGCTGTGTTAATCGCCCAGCTGCAGTGCCATGAAAATAAACACATCTATTTATGAGAATTGCCTGTTCTTACATACCTGTTACTGGGTGCTCCAGAAGCACCATCTTACTTTGATAATGAGTCTGGCCAGAAGAGAAAACAAAACAAAATTAAATGTTTTATATTTCACCACAGAGTTCTGCCTACTGTAAGCATGAGCTGAAACAACCATGCATGGCTTTGGGAGAGGACAGGAAAAAAGCAATATTAAGATAATTGCTGTGAATAAACCACTATTCCTTGAGGTGCCTGATTTCCCAGCAGTTCCTCAGGCACAAAGCTGTGTGATCATTGCTCCACACTGCATGTACAAATGAAATGATGGGCTTCCACTTTGCAGCCTCCAAACCCATAAGGAGTCCATGGAGTGATTTTAAGATGTCTAAGAAAGGGGACTACAAAAGCAAGCTCCTATACTCTCTGTATAGGTTGGAAAGGGAGGTTTTTGGCCCACAATTGCTAGAAATTGAAATTCTCTGAGTAAATTCTCTAAACAGCCTAATGGGAATGACAACCACAATCACAAGGCATGACCTGTGGTCTCATAAGACCAGCACAACTGACTGTGCCATCAGAGGATCCCTCAGCCTTTCTGCTGCAAACACCAAGCCAGAACCTGAGAAGCCTTTGCAACAGATATCTTGTTAAAAGTCGTGCCCAAAACTTGCAATTACAACAGACGATAATTTCCCTGCATCCATAACATAATAATAATAATAATAATAATAATAATAATAATAATAATAAACAGAGGCACACAAACTTTGCACAAAGCGCTTCAGTTTTTGGGTTTTATAAGCTTAGAATCAAATGGAAAATTGGAAAGAAACTGCAGTATAGTGAGAGATTACAATCAGAATTATCATAAATTACAATGAGAATAAATGTGTATTCATTTTAAAAATTGTAAAGTCTGATTTCACATTTAAGCTATTGTTTCATTATGACAGCTTTTAAATATCTATAATTACATATTAGTTACTATTGTTCAGACCATTTTATATAAACACATAAGGAAAATGCTCAGAAATAAATCCTAGGCAATAGGATTTAATAATAGTGCAATGCTTCTTCTATGGTAATTACTGGGGTACAAGGCCTATTAACCTATTCAGCATTCCTAGAGGAATTTAAGTCAAAAGCAATCTGATTAACTTTAAGGTAAGGGCTTCCCATCTCTGCTTTCTCTCCCCCTTCTCTGCTCAAATAAATATAAATGTGTATTAGCTATGCAGAAAATCAATGAAATTATATTAAATTTGCAATTCAGCCAAGTGTCTGCAAATTCAACTAATTATTTATATTTTGAGTCTTGTTGATGCTGCAGTTATTGCAAAGCTCAACAGTCCATCTCTTTATTGTAACCAGTACCTGAGGCTTTTACATGTTCATTTCACTAAATTTGAAACACTTTGTGGCCTAGTTAAGTGGCATAGGCAGTTTTCTAATTATTTACCAGAAATTGTGAAAAATGGTTTGATCTCCTGAAATGCATTTTATAAAGTAACATATTTTCAATAGGTGCCAATAGCTCAGTACACATGCTTTATAAATACTTGGATGTTTGGAAAATCATTACTGACTGAGTTTACTTCCCACAGGACTTCTGTGAAAAGCTTTGGTGGTGGCTGAGAGCAGCAGGTCCTTTCAGACTGCACACAGCAGGCCCTGCTCCAGGAAACTGTGAAAATACCCCCAAAAATCCATCATTCTCCCTATTCCAATGGTGAGAAAGCAATTAGCTTGATGTTAGCAAATCTTGACAGGAACAAGGAAAGCCTGCCCAAAGACATTGGGCAACAATTTTCAATCTGTAATATGACAAACATTGGTGCAAATACTTCAAAATTGATTTGAATCCACAAGGAATAGTTCAATACAAAGACCTGCCATCCATGGTTGCTAAACACCCTGCAACATTCATCAGAGGAGTGCAGGTAACAATCTCACTTTTCCTTGGCAGACATCCTGCCTCCCTGAACTGAGCTTTAAAAATGTCAGTGGATTATACATTACTCATTTCCAGTTTAAAAGTGTCCATTATTAGCAAAAATGACATTTTGGTAGAAAGAGAAACTATTTCAATGTAACCTACAAAATTATTTGCAGAGATTTTAGCAAAGCAATTAGGGGAATTTCTGGACTACAAACACTGTAGTGTGTAATGTGAGATTTCATCTTGACTAATAGACCTGTAAGGATTTCCATCCAAAAATACAGCTATGTTTCCCTCCTTGCCACACCACCCTTTAATGAATTATATGTGACATTTTCTTCTTTCCTGTATTTTTTATTAGCACCTTACCCAACTTCAATCCATTTCAATCCTCCTGTTGTCCCACTGAGCAGAACAGATATCCAGCAGGACTGCAGAAAAAGGGACAAACTGATGCTGTATCTACAGGGCTCAGGCGCCACCAAAGAGAAATGCAAACCAAATTAAACCTCTAAAACTTACCAAGTGCTCATTGGGCAGGGGGAAGCAAGGTGAACCAATTTTAAGTTCATACGCAATCATAGAATGGCCTGGGTTGGAAAAGTCCTTAAAGATTTTCTAGTTCCAACACCCTAGCTGCACTGGGACACTTTTCAGTGGACCAGGTTGCTCCAGCCTGGCTTTTAACATTCCCAGGCATGGGCATCCACAAGTTCTCTGGGCAACCTGTTCCAGTGCCTCACCACCCTCACAGTAAAGAATTTCTCCCTAATATCTAATCTGAACTATTCTCTTTCCCTTTTAAACAGTTCCCCATTATCCTGTTACTATGTGTCCTTTAAAAAGTCTCTCTTCATGTTTTCTGCAGGCTCCTTTCAGATACAGAAGGCCACAAGTAGGTCACCCCAAAGCCTTCCCTTTTCCAGGCTGAACAAACCTGATTAGCCTTTCCTCATAGGAGAGCTGCTCCAGCCCTCTGATCATCTTGGTGGCCTCCTCTGGACTCACTCCAACAGGTCCATGTCCTCCCAATTCTGGGCACCTCAGAGTGGGATGCAGTGTTCCAGTTCCTTCTGACTGCGTGGATGATGCTGCTCCTGATGTGAGCTCAGTCTTCTGTTCTGCTGTTTGCGGTAATAGTCAGTTCCGACACAGCCATGCCAGCTGCACTGGGAGGGAACACGAGCACGGATAAACAGAACATTCAGAGTAATTAGATACCCACAACAGTGCAAATAATTTAAATAGGGGTTTTCACACTCTGAAGAGTGGGATGGAGCCGTTCATGGTAGATTTTTAGTGGCTGCATCTGAACCTCCTATTAAAGCAAACAGCAGAACAGAAGGGTGAACTCAAAGCCCACACCATCCATGCAGTCAGAAGGAAGATTTCATTTCCTGCCTTATGTATCCCATGCTGCAGCCCTTACACATAGACCATTCCCAGCCCTGATGGCTGAAGAAGAGGTTATGTTGTGACACAGGAGTGGGAACAGTTCCAGGTGCACTGCTAGAAGCACAAAGATTTGAAGGTAGTATCAAATGGCAGATGGAAATCCAGCATCGCTGGATCAACATGAAATCCAGAACATGACAGAATTAGCAACTAGGAGTGTCCCAAACACACAGAACTTTTAGCATCAGGATGCTAGAGGAGACTATCTGAAATATTTGTTCCCATTAAAATCCAAAGTTATTGTTCAGGTAAAATACACCTTTACATATCATGTGCCTGAAAAGGGAATTTTCATCATTGCTCATTGTTGCTGCAGGCAGATGAGACATTCTTCTCCAGATGTTACACAGGAGGAGATACAACACATGTGGTACAGACTGATGCAAATGGGCCAGAACTGAGGTAAGGAGGGATGGTTTCCTCCACCTTGCAGGTGAGACAGAGAGACAATTTGCCACAAATCGCCAGGGAAATTCGAGGCCACATCTCAAATTGAACATAAACTGTCCCAGGGTCTGCAGCATGGTTTCTGAGTGGCAATAAAGGAGATGTTCAGTGGGACAGCCCTAAGAGCAGCAGTGGAGCTCTGCCTGCTAAGCCAACATGAATCTGATACATTTATTAGGAAGGGAAAATAAATTAGTGAATAAATTCACTGTTGTCACAACATACAAGGGTGTCCCCATAAAAAAAGTGTCTCTGCCCACTGCTGGCATATCACAAAGAGATTAGTGAAGCAGAAAAAGATGGTGTCAACAGCAAAATCTGTTACTGCAGCTGTACCACTCCAGAGCATTAAACTGCAAATTGGGTATTTTCCCCCCTCCCCACAATTTCCTGGGGAGACCACACTAAGAATACAATGAGCAAAGTCCAGATACAGGCTCAGCCCTGACAAAATTTCACTTAACGAAGAGAGGAGAAAGAGGTTTACAATCAGCTTGTAAATCTGGAAATATTTGGCCTTAGGCTCATTTCTGGCATTAAAATGTGGTAGTTTCTGGTAAGCAGGCAAGACTATGTTTTTCTCATCATAACTTACTGGTCTTCCCATCATCTTCCAGTTCACCAAGGCAAAACCCTATTCTACCTACTTCTGACAGCATGTTAACCTTCTCTTTCTGGCAGGATTGCCCAGCTAGTCCCTCTTGGCCATCCTTCATAATGCAAGCTGGATACTGTGCCTGCTTGCAGATCCTGAACACGTGACTCCACAGTTTTTCATTACTGTCTCTGAAAACCATTCTGTATCCTTTTGTAATGCAGGTAGATAAAACTCTCCCTCCAGGCCCTATAATATTTTAATTTTTCAAATCTTTAGTAAAGCAACAAAAACATTGTATTAAGTGACTCTTTTTACTGCTATTTATACCTAAGATATGCCATTTTGTGGGGCATTCATATGTATGCCAGAACAAAGAATTACTAAGCTTCACCCACAGTGCATTGTGACAATGCATTTATTTCTGGCTGTATTCAGCCACCACCAGTGGCTCACAGTGCATCCTGACAGCTGCCACTGGTGTGTGACTTCCTGAGCAGTCCTCGTTAGTACAGTTTCTTAGCCTATCATTTCACAAAAAAGAAATTACTATGAAACAGCTCCCAAATAAGCACCTCTCCCTGCAACTCAAATTCAAGGGATGAGACAAGAGACAGAACATCTGCCAGAGAAGAGGATATTTTGTATGTTGATCAGCAGTGGAGAGCAAATAAACCATGATCTGAAAATAGAAAATTGACTTCCTCCAAATCAGGAGAGCATCTATGCTTACTCTGAAAAGGAAAAGCAAGTGACTGACACTGCATACAAGAGCACCCGCAGTCAAAGGCAAGGTAGCTCCCCAGCCTTGATACTGTTCAGCAGGCAGTGCTCCCTTTCCCACAAAGGCTGAGGTTTCTGGATGATGGAAATACTATCCCTTCAGCGTAGACATTACTTTAAGGAGAAAAGTAAAAAAAAAAAAATTAAAATAAAAAATTTGCCTTTCTGACTTTTTTCATTGGTACCTTTTAGAATCTTGGATGCTCTGTCCTTGGAACTAAGAGCTCAAATGTGGCTGCAGAAACATTTTTTTTTCTTCTTCTTCAGCCTTTTGTCTGGAACAAAAGCATTTGCTTACTGATCTACCTGTAGAGAAACAAAGCAATACTTCGAATACCCATTCCAAATCAGAAACAAAAGATAAAAGCCAAACAAGTGGGCGCCTGCTCAGGGTTCATAAATTTCTTTATGTGACTTCATTTCTACAACAAGCTTGTTTTCCCAAAAGTACTATTTAAACCTGGGAAAAAAAATTCTCTACTTGAAAGCAATTCTGGAATGGCAGAAAATAATTAAGTGACCAGAATACTGTTTTGAACATGTTTCAAGTGCTTATCATGAAGTTTTTTTGAATGTATTTGACTGGAAGCTCTGGAAATAAAAACGAGGGCTATAAAGAGCATAGCAGGAAAGAGAATATGCCAGTTGTTTCACTCCATACACATCTCTTAAGCCTAACACATTAGGGGAACATATTTAGAGTGTGGAAGACAGCTCTGTCATCATGTCAGAGATGAATTAAATATCAAGGTATGCATTTTGGATATTCAAGTATTGAAAAACTCTTTGTCGCTAATTATTAGGCTGCATGTAAAAAGATAAATTAACAGAAAAAGGAGTTATCTTATTCCCTAGTCAACCAAATCTGCCAAGCAAAAGATATTTTCATTTATTTTTTTGGCTGGGTAGTATTTTTGTGTATTACAAATTGTTAACAGTTAGTTATGATTATAAAATAATTACTAAAATATGAGATCCATTTTATGGCATCAGTCCAAAATCATTTGCTACAGCACATAAGCTAGTATATGAAATTTGCTGAAGCCAGGGTTTCACTCCAGCTGTACAATCACAAGACTAGAATACAAAAGAGACCATTCAAATACAAAGATATTTATGAACCTTAACTACCTGTATTTAGAGAATATGAGACCAGCGATGTTCAGAACAAGAGGAAGTGTTTACAAAATATACACAATCCTATTCTTTGGTCAATCTGTAATAACAAAAGTAGTTTATATTTGGGGTATTTCATCCAGTCTTCAAGATCTCTCATAGAGGAGTGCAATGATAAAACATGGGGCTGGATTTGGCTTTCACAACACTGAAATCAATCAAGTACCTGTATGCAGTCCAGAGGGATGATAAATTGTGTTTGTCACACCTAAAACCAATTTTCTGGGAAGAAAAAAGAAGTCTAACAATTTAGAGGAGCCTAGATGCCCTATATTTATTCTTTCCCTGAAAGCCAGAAGTGAAGCCAGAACACATCTCTCCTTTATATATATATATTATTTTTTTTAATGAACATTTTTTAAAATAGAGCCTTTCTTTTTAGAGCTAGATTTCTTACTATAGCTGAAGCTTCTGCTTGAGGCAGTAGCTATTTGAAATGTTTGAAACAGCACTCTGGGCTCCATGTAGTGGCCTAGACTATACTTCATAAAATGAAGTTATATTAATCTCAGCATTTATCAGGAAGCATGAAAGAGGTTAAAACGCCTTAGATTTTTTATGAAAAATCCTTTCTATTATATCTGTTTAATTTACTACCTCCTTCTACATATATATTCTAGTTACAAGACATGTTTAGTTTTTTATTGGTAAATATTAGGACAATATGAGATTTTAGATTAGAAAAAATATGTGCTGTTGTGAGCTCTTAGTTACAGAATTACTTGTTTCCACTAGATCTCCTAGATACATCACTGATCTATATAATCCTAATAAATATTCAAGCAGGTCAGTCCCAAACACCGCTGCTTACCAGGCAGATGATGTTTCTGGAGCTAAGAAAACACAGGAGAGTAATTCTCTCTGCATCGTGTCCAACCACCTTTGGTTATCCCCAGGCAAAATTACCAGGTACACAGAAGCGTTCATGCAGGCTTGATATGAGAGGTGAACTTGTGCTCTGAGCACAAGGTGTGCAGTGAGACTCATTAGCTGCACTGCAACAGTGACCAGACAAGTCTCTGGAGCACTGGGACTGAAAACACAACCTGAAGTCCAGGATGGAAATAAACCATATATAAAATAGACACAAGAAGAAGAAATATGAGAGACACAGAAAAAATCCGTATACAGAAATATCAAACACAGTAAGACTCTTCTGTTTAAAAAAACCAGGACTGCTAGAACCTGCTATTTTGAGAAGGTGAAAACAACAGTTAGTTCTTCTTTCTCATCATACAACATAATGATATGATCAGACACCCAACTTTAAAAAAAAGAAATATTTTTCATATAATACAAAATCGCATCATGGAAACACAAGAATGCCAAGATAAAAAGTGTAAGTTACTTCAAAAAACTGTATAAAATTCACAGACTACCCAAAGAAGGATCACTGCCCACCTGTTTCCTTCATCTCCTAAGCATCCAATGAGGTGCAGCTGCCAGGGATGAGGTATGGACTAGAAAGTTACAGGACTCACTCAGCTTCATAAGGTAGCAAACATTCATTTCAATTCAAATGCTCAGGGAGTAAAAAGCAGCAGCAATAGCAATGAAAATTTAAGATTTGCCCATCAGAATAAACAATATACAGAATAGGCAATAAGAATATATCAAGCTTGTTATTGCCATTCTATGCTATGAGAATTAGAGCTGGGATTGAGAGATTGCAAGTAGCTCCAGTACTCATCACCTGAGCTACAGAGCTACTTTCTAACCAAAGGTCTTTAAAACAGAAGGTATCATGAGTAGTTTGTGTGCATAATATTTACTTATTTTTACTTTGAATGAAACAAACAAAGAAATCCAGCCTTTAGATGCCCTTGTGATCAATCATAAATGCAATTGAGTGCACTAAATCCCAATATATTAAAATAATCTTTATAAATAATTATGAGCTGACACATAAGAGCTAACATGGCTGAAATGACAAATTGTCATCTCATGTGCATTAGCATCATGTGCATTAGCCCAGTGTCACTCAAAGGCAATGTATTTTAACTCATATCAAATTAGAACTGCCAGCTACTGTGGATTTTTCTCTCCTTGAACAAGGTACAGCTGAAAGGCCTGCCAAGAGAAACCCGCATTTCATTTGGAGCAGTCTACAAACCTTCTGCATGCGCCATTAACGCTGGACATGGGAGCACGGCTGCTGCATGTCAAAATGCTTCTGTGGTGGAAGTGCTGCTTTGGAAAACAAACCAGGCTAATAAAAATGTGGTTTATAAGCTGAAAAAAATATTACAAAGCTGAATGAAAGAGACTTGGACAACATCAGAAACAAGACCTGGACTGTTCCGTCTCCAAAAGTCGCAGGCAAAGAAACAAGTAAAGCTTTCTGAACACTGAGAAGAGCAACAGCATGATTAAAGGCCTTGTCAGACACAAAAGCATCCTTCTCTCATACATGAGAAACAGGCACATTCCTGTGCCTTGTGTTGTCGTTGCAATGCCACATCAATAATCCAGAATTAGGAGTCAGAAAGTGAAAGCTTGTGTTCATACAAGAGTTTCTGCATTGTCAAAGATCCTGGAAAAGTTTGTGGACAGGAAGAGAACACAGACAGTAAGAGAGGCACAGACTTCATCTCAGGGTTATTTTGCATATAATTTTATTTCATGTATTTTCTTACTTTGTATTCATCGATTGAAAATCTTTCTTCAGCACCCAATTGCTCATACTGGATAGGCAAGAGGCCAGCGAAGACTAGGGACATAATTAACATCTATTTCAACAACCCACCTCAAACCTTCCATTTATACAACAACACATAAATGTAAAAATAACACTGGTCACAGTCCTTCCCATTTTATATTTTAATCATCTGCCCCTTATATTTGTTACATTCCCTCATTACATCATCTCATAATTTAAACTGTAAATTGTTGGGGACAAAAAATATTCTGTCTTCCATATTCTTGTGCAATGATACTATGAACAAGGAGACCCTGACACCATAGCTGCTTTGGAAATTAATACATGTAACAATATTATTATATCCTTCCAACCTTTTCTTTATCATTTTGAAGTTTTATTTTTTGCTATATTTTTTTTTAGGAGTAGCAATGGAAGCTGCTGTCTGGTTTGCACCTCTTTGCATTTTGCACGATGTGCCCCTTACAGCACACATCTTCCATGGGAAAAGTGTGTTGTAGCAGCAGCAGAGTAAATGAATTCGATAGGGTTTGTCCTTCAGGGGAAGATGCCTTGGTTTTGTCACGCTCTATGATATTTTTGTGGTGCTCTAAAGTCACAAGACAGCAATCCACAGCATGCAGCACCTCAGTATTGTGGTAGAGATTACAAAATGGAAATTGTGTTATTTTGGAAAAGAAATTTTTCACACTACATCTATTGACCAAAGTGCTGCAATTCAAGTGGCTCATTATCATTTTAGCAGCTTCCAGGTTCCCACAGCCTGATGGAGGAAGAAGGTGGATCTTCAGAAGTTCCTGGTACATATTTTTCCTCTTTCCCATTCGTTGAACACAGAACACACAAAAAGAAACAATGGCAAAATGAAGTTTGCCTGAATGTCTCCATTAAGCCAAAGCTATTTCTAAGAGCAAACCTGACAATAAAACCCCATCTGGGGAGTGTTTTCAACTGAAAACCTGCTCAGGGAGTGCACACACAAAAAAGGTCTCCTGCCTACCAAAAGGAAATGCTTGTGGCATTGAATCACCCCCTTGTTAGTAACAGTGAATAGGAACAGCAGCATTGTCCTGTAACAGTGGAACACCATGCCCTGAAATGATCACTTGGTGCTGTTTGGTTTACAGCCAGGTTTAACATCACAATTCTTTTGATAGTGTGATTCTGTGCTTTCTTTGAAGTGAAAATCTATACAGTTTGGGGGATTTTTTTTGAGGTATTTGTATTCTAACAACCATGAGTATTAAATAAAGTCCCCCAGATGTCACCCACAAGACCTCAGTTTTTCTAGGTACCTGATGGCTGTCGGCACGCAGAGCCCATAGCCCACGTCCCATTTACTGTGCAAGCAGTTCATCCATGCAGAAAACAAACATATTGATGCTTTTATCCCTCCCTTTTCTATTCCAAAGCCACCCTGTGACCCCAAGGACCATGCTGGACTCCTTTCAGTGCTAAGAACTGTCCTGAATCATGAGCAAAGCAGGACTGATGGCCAACAGAAGCCTTCTTTACACTAGGAAGTTAAGATTTTACCAGTCACTTACAAACATCCCACTGAGACTAGTTCAGAAGTATATCTTTAATTATTAGAGTTCAGTCTTCCACCTGGCAGAACAAACATGCAAAGTAACCCATGGCTTTAATAATTTACCCTCTGCAACCACAGTTTGGTCATACAGCTAATTCATGTTGTAGATTCTGCTCAGTGAAGCACCACAAATTACCCACACAAGCAAAAAAAACCAAAAAACCCCACCACTTTCAGGGAGTAGTTTTAGGTTAAGCAACATTCAAGGATTTGCATGCAAGACTTTCACCGCAGTGAACCATGAAGACATTAACACCATGATACATTAAATATACCAAATGCATTTATTTACTTAGAGCACAGAAAAGAGCCAACTTTTCATTCCCAAAACAGTCATTCAGCAACTGTTAAAAATTCAGACTCTTCTAAAGTACCCAGGAATAGCATTGTGTTGGTGTTGTTTGATTTTAATTGAAATATTTAGACATTTGGATTTTAAAGGAATCCTTTAACAGTCCAGCAACCTTCAACTTATTGGTTGAAATAAGTCCAAACCAACTTATATCTCCTTACACAGCTATAAACTGAGCATTCAGCTTGTGAATGAATTCTCACATGAATTCAGCATGTGAGATCTGAGTTTTCTAAGCAGCTGGTCAATGCACACAGTACAGCCCACCTGCCTGGCAGATCCAAATTCCTATCCTCAGATGAAACCAGTCATGAAGAACACTTCAGTCTGATAGTAGGAATCTCAGCCCTGTTGAGACATAAGTTAACACCAATTGCAGAATAACCCTTGCTCAGTAAAAGAGGTCTATTCACTTCTTTATAATGTCAATTTAACAGCTGTTAAAAGTGGTCCTTACTAAAGCTTGAGATGCCCTTATGTAGACAATTCTTCCAGATTTATGGACAACATCAGGTCTTAGTAATTAAATGTTCCCTATAGTTATGATGATTAAGAAGAGGACGACTGGAAGAATAACACTGTATACAGAAGCACTACTTTCTGTTCTAAGATTTTGTTGTTTGAAGCTACAGAAAGCTCCTCAGGTGATTTTTGTTAGAGAAAATGATTACTGCAGTCACTCCCATTGAGGAAGACTCAGTTTTAGGTCTACTACCATGAAGAGGAAAAAAAGTAACTTATTAGGAACAAACTGCTGGCAATAAGCTCCACTGAATTAAAAAAAAACTTCAGTAACAGACTGTAATTAAGAAATGTAGCAATTTTTTTCAGTTTAAATGTAATTAAAACTTTTTTTAACAATTCTTTCTTATTAAGATTACCACAAAATACTGAATCACTACAGCTGAAGAGTGCAAGTGAAATTTTTGAAACAGCATTAAATTCTATTTAGGAAAAAAACATTTGTAGAGTTTGCTGCTTGGTGAAAGTAAGATCAACAATCAACTACCCTAGAGAAACTGAATCTAAACTGCAAACTGAGAGCATTGGTGGCTGGCATTACTGCAGAGAACTGGGTTTAGTGCTCTAAATCTGCACAGTAGACAATTTAATAAATATTGAACTTACCAAGTTATGAAATAATCATGTGCTAAGAACACTTCTTGCAAAAATATGCAATTCTGTTACAGTACAGCTGGTGTTATTCAGACATAAAACCCATTTAGAGAAAGCACTTTAGCAGAACCAGTTATACAGCTGGATGCCATACACAGAGATAGGATTTTTCCCTCCCTCATAAGTATTTAAGCACCTTAAGTAAGTGTCACACAGGCGAACTGGCTTAAATAGGTTCCAGCTACCTACAGGAGACAAGTGTCTCTCCTCTGCCATCTAATTTGATACATGCTGGGAGCACACATTGCAGTCAAAAAGAGTGAATATCCCACCAAACTTGCTTGACAGCCAATTTAGATATTCCAGCTTGATGGTTGTGCTTCAGATAATTTTGGCCTTCAGGTTGGAAGCAGTTCAGCAGACTGAATATTCTATTTTCATTCCTGATAAGGCTAGAGGTTTGTTTGGTTTTCCCTCACAACTGAAGTCCCATTTACATATGCTCCAAAACAATTCAGAAATCAAAATAAAACTTTGGCTCTAGAACAGGCATAAATATAGTCATAAGGCTTCCTCAGTGTAATTATACCTCCCTGCTTAGAAGAAAATCTACTTAATTTCTTTACTTATCATTTCTTTTGATGGAAGCTTTAGAAGGTCAAAGGGAGGGGTTTATTTCATATGGCCTATGAAGGTCTTCAGAATTTTCATTGTGTAGGGACTTTTTTCCTAGGTGATGCATGAAAAAAAATTGAATGAAGTTGGATTCTTTAATCCAAAACTACAAAATCCTGAGGTTTCAAGGTAAGGCCTTACATAGCTCATAAGAGGGAGCTTAAACCAAAACACAGAGGCAAGAAATACAAAATCTGTGAATATCAGTGATGGATTTTAAAAGGACATTCCAATGTATTTTTTCCATTGCATAATAAATTTGAAATTTTTACAAAACAAAATTATAACAATTTTTAAATTAATGGTAAAAAAGCGAGAAATCTACTTTTTAAGACTCATTTCTAAACACACCAAGTAGAAATAACCTGGAAAAGGAGTACTGCTTCTTTCACATATGCTTGCACTCCCCAGATTACTATGGCTGCACTACCAACATATTTGACTGTTGTAGCTCTGATTACACACCCTACAACTGATATGACAGGTATATTTAAATAATTCTTTTTTTTTTTTATTTGTATGTTGATTCAGATATTTGTACTTGTTATTCTTGATGTACTAAAGTATTGATGAAACTGAGAAGAAGACCATAGGTGAATACCTAAATCCAAGTGAAAAGTTTCCCTGGAAAAGGAAGTTCTACAACCACTCCTTAGGCTATCATAATAGAGAGAAAAACTGGATCACCGTAGATAAAACCACTCTTCAACAGTGCCTCCGAATTTAACTGAGAGACAATGTAAGAAAACCTTCACCTCCTTCCTAAGCCACAGTTGACAAGGATTCTCCTTTTCTTCCATTCAAAGTCATATAGTAACTGCAATTATTACTTGTTTTCACCTACAGCATGTTAAGAACTTCACATATTTTTAATTATGCTCCAATACCAAAGATCAGCTCAGAATCAAAGTCATTCAGCAGGTTCCCTGGTATTTTTCCACAGCCAACAATTTCTCTGAAAGCCGTAGCTGGCCAAACCACTGACGATTCCAGGACCTGAACATCGAGTGGGTGAATCACACATTTCTGACTCTTTTATCTCTCTTAGATTGCCTCTATATCCCAACCAAAAGCACTACAGTAGCTGCCTGAAGCAAGGACACTTTCAGCTTAGAAGATTAAATTTGTATTAAGCATAAAAATAAATCTACATGTCACAGACTTTAATGGCCAAAAGGGCCAGCCGGGCCATCTACTTTGAACAGCGCAACAGAGACCATTGCATTTCATCCAGTGCATGCATCCATTTGACTGGTTCAGTTTGAGCAGAGACACTTCAGTAAAAATAACTTAGATCAGAAGTTCACTTTATGAGTTTGGCCATTGAGCATGGCAGAGATTTTCTGTTTGCATAACATCTCCCACGATACAACTCTGATCCTGAGTAGAATGCAATATTCTTCTGAAAAAATAAACACTGTGCCATATCTTCTTCCACTATACTGATTTCTTTTTCATTACCCCATGTTCACAAACCATCTTAATTAAAGTTTATGATTATATGACAAAACATCCTCAACTTGGCTGAAAACTTTCAGCTAGAAACACAGCTTCTCATGATGCTTCCATTGTGGTTGTAATTTTTATTCAAGCGAAACTGAGAGTTCATACATCTTCCTTTTTTTTTGCAGCCTGATCACCAAGTCCTGCTCTCCCCTAACTGATACACACAGATATCACCTTCAAGTCTCCAGCTATTGATCTACTTTTCACCCACCCTAATCCTCTTCTAAAGTCTTCCAGTACTTCCTCTGTTAATAAGTTAGTATTTAGGTATCTATTCCTAATATTTCACAGCTATAATTCATTCTTGACATTATCCCAACCATTTTTATACTTGTTTTTCAATCAATTTACCTATATAAACACTTCAGGTTCCTTGTGGGATTGAATTATACCCATTGATCATAACCTTTGTCCAATTCAAACACTGTAAATCCTTCAGCATTTGAGGGATTTAGATAAATCTCAGCAAATAAGTGTGTTAAGGGGTGAAAGTCTTTATTTTTCTGTCAACTAGATACCACAGGTAGAAGTTTTGATGTTGAGATAATACCATTACCAAGAGCAGTTCATGAGTACAAACAGAAAAAAAGTGATTCTTCTGTGGGTTTTTAAAGGATTTCAAATATATATGGATTCTAGAATATGCTATATATGCTTTAAAAAAATAAATAACTACTGAAGTATCATTATGCGAAATACACCCAAAAGAACTACTCAAATATGGAGACCTTGAACACATCTTTCCATCTGAAATTCATTGAATTTTCCTGATATGTACTTGGGGAAAATAAGGAAAGCATCTCTAATTGTTTGCAATCAGTAAGCTTACCTGAAAGCTCACACACACCACAAACTCCTGGGGAGGGATGAGGGGAAGGGTGAAAATCAAAGCAAAAAATCCCCAAAAAACAAAAACAAAAAAACCACCCCACCTCATGGTGGAGATAAGAACTGTCTAATAATGGAAACAAAAATTTTTAAAAATATTATTATTATAATAGTAATGAAAAGGACAGAGAGGAAGAAAACCCAAGAGAAAGAAGTGATGCACAATACAACTGCTCACCACACACTGACTGGTAATTGGTGAGTCTCAAGTAACTCCCCTCAGTTTACACACTGACCATGACATTCTGCAGTATGGAATATGCCTTTGGCCAGTTTGGGTCAGTTGTCCTAATTGTGCTTCCTCCTGGCTTCTTTTGCAGCTGCTCCTTGGCAGACCATGGAACAGTGAAAAGTCCTTGATTTAGAGTACACCCTCCGCAGCAACATCTAAAACATCCACGTGTCATCAACCTTATTTTCATTCTGAGTCCAAAACACAGCACAGTAACAGCTACAGGAAGAAAATTGACTCTATCCCAGCCAAAACCAGGATAAATTGTATGGACTTAAGACTGTCTGAAATGTTTACCATTTTCAAGGCAATCTCTCAAGTCACCTCCATTTGCTCTGCTTTGGCTCACGCTGACAACCAGTCTGCACGCATGCAAACTGGGTCCCTTCTGGAAGAAATTCACACAAAAGGCATATTCTGCACATTCCTCTACCTGCTACTGACCACTCCAGCCACAATGTAAGACAAAAACTAGTCTGAAGTAAACCTCCCAAAACACACAGAGAAGGAATGCCGCGTGCTCAGCATCAGGGGCGCGGCTGCGTGGATCAGCTCCTACGCTGGGTGCCGTGACGGTGGTGGCAGCTCCCTTCATTCCCCTTGCCACTCCTCACCTCAGCAGAGCACTTAAAGCCTCACTCAGTTTGGGAGCTCCTCAGCCTTCCTTCTGCTGAACACCCAACAGTGACATCGTCTTCATTGGATCTTGAAAGGCTTTGAAGTCAGAGACTGTTTATTGTCTCAGATGCTTGCATTTCACAAGCTTTGGGCCAGCTTTCCTTTTGAAACATCCAACTCCAAACTGAACTGGGGTACATTTGAGATTAGAGGCTGGATGGAAAGAAAACTGCTTCCCACATCAGCATGACTGCTGCAGAGGGCTATGTTCTGGCATAGTGCAACCTCTCAGAAATGCAACCAAATATTATCTTAGTATCTCCTTTACTGAGGCAGAATACTGAAGTGTCTTCTCCAGCACAATTTCAAATTTTAGACGTGTGTCTCCCGTTTGTATTCAAGTAGCGAAATACAATTTACTTTAAAGATCCACTTAGAAGAGTTGATACTTGCAAAGAGATCCATCTGCAATGCTTTACTGCAGAATCACATTTTCAACTTGTAAAACAGGGATTGGAATTTTGAGGGCCTCTGGTTATTGGTTTATTTGGTAGTTGGGTTTGTTGCTATTTTTGACTACTGCATAATTCTATCAGGGTGTCCTTAATTTTCAGAACCCTTATTTTCTGACTAAGTATAACTTCAATAGCACTACTACAATGCAGAAAATGTTTTCAAACAAATGATCCTTAGTGATTCTGCCTTTCTAATCTCAAACAGCTCCATAACCATAGGACAAGTGATTCATACTGAATTTACAAAGCAGTTTTAAACTCCTCAGTGTCCAATAGCTCACAAGGAGGATTTTCTTTTTGGATTTTTCCATATCATAATTTCCAAAATATTCAGCTTCCAAAATAAACACAAAACGGTCAAAATGTGTGAAATATGAAAATAAATTTCCATTTGCTTCAAATAGCAACAAAAGCATTAATTTCAATCTTTTGTTAGTTCCTTGCAACTGTATGCCATAATCTGTACATTTTTCTGCTACTTAATTATAGTCCTCCTGACTAATAAAAGGAAAGAAAATATAGTTTAAGGCAATTTGTAGTACTATTAATCAAGAGATGTAAACTCACAATAATGAAGTAGGCCAATAAAGCACAAAGGCCTTTCCCCATACCCTTGTTTCTTGCACTTTGATTTGAGGTTTTTCATTCAGAGGATTTCCATTATTATCTTCATTGTAACATACATACACTTATTTTTCAAAATATTTTATGCTTGAATTTCTAAAAAATAAGTTTATTCTAATGTAGCAATCCACTACAGAATATGTGTACAAATAGCCCATTGCCAACATAGATTTCAAAGCCCAAGCAAAGCTCAGAAAGGAAGAGCTGGAAGTTTAATGTCTACGTGAGCAAGTTATGGCTGAACCAGAAATTACATTTTCCCTTGTATCACCTGCATCCACTGCCTTGATGACCTTGTTGTTCTCCCAGCTGTTTTACGTAAGACCATAAATCTCATAGTGTGTCTGAAAGAGCTTCACTTCTATTGAAAGAATCCATGATGTCCACTTAGGCACCTCCAACTCAGGTATTCAGTAATGCTGAATCAGAGGACAGTTACCACCTCCTAAGAAACTTCAAAGCCCAAAGTTTTTAAACCCTCTACTACAACCCATGGACTTCCACACATCACGTGTGATGATGCCAGAAGTTTAAACAACAGGAGAAACCATCCGTGTACAAAGATCCATGCTTAGCACTTGCATGATTTGTTTATACCCATGGAGCCTCTGGGACCTAAAATCATAGATGAATTCATTCTACATAAAATAACTACTCAGTACTTCCTAGCCATTAGCCACAGAATTATACCAGAATCATTATAAACACAGGCAGCACAGCACGCAGTTGTACACAGCTAGGCTGTCATTTGAGGAACAAAGTTACAGCTAAAACAAAGCTTTGGGCAGGGCAAGGCAAGCTCAGAAAAATGGACATCAGTGAGTCTTCATGTCAAGGCATCCCAGAGCTGGTACAAGTCTCTAGCAATGACAGTACTGTGTCTATGTGGCTAAAGGCTGCACTGGTAGCAAGGTCAGTCTCCAGGGAGGGCATAATGTTGTCTTGAAACTCCTTAAGCATCAGGTAAAATAAAATTGAGGTCTTTTAAATGCCTGGGAGAGTACCCAAACAGCATGCTAGAAAATAGCAGCTCTGCTTGGAGCTGCCATCCACTGCACACTGGTTGCTGCTGGACTGAAAGCAGTTTGTGTGTTGGGCAACCTGGGCTTTGGGAGAATGGGAGGAATTTAGGTGAGCCAAAGCTTCATTCAGATGGCTGTTTAGCTTAGCAGGACACAGGAGACTCCAACCACACTCAGACACTGAGGAAACTTTAAAAAAAATATATGCTAATAAGCTTTTAGCTTCTTCATGATAAATCAGTTAGTAGAATATCTTTTTTTATTATTTTCTTACATACAGGTGTCTAAACTCTGATTATGTTCTCTTCCAAGTACCAAAACTAGCTCTCTAAATTTAGTGCCAAGGTACAAATTAGGATTTCCCTCAGCTCCTCATATCGAAGAAACAGACAGACTCCTCCAGAGGGTAATTTTGATTGTAAGAACTCCTACTTAATTACCATCCCAATATAGCTAAAAAGAAAATACAAAAAACTTTTGCTTTGCAATTTTTTTTAATTAAGATGATACATAGAAAAGTGATCACAAAAGGGGATAAAAATATTTGAACTTTTTGAAGAAAACCAAAAAAAGGTAAGTCAGACAAAAATTACCTAATAATTGTGAAGAAACTTTCATTTCCCATCCTTAAACACACCCTATAAAACAGCTTCCTAAAGCAGTAAGAATAAATACTGGATGCAATTACAGCTTCAATATTTATCTTTCATTTCTTCAGCCTTCTCAAAGCACTAAATGCTTCTGTCTTCCAGATAGTGAAGTGCATATTCCTCAGTACAGGGACAAATTCAGCTAGAGAAGGGAAATAATAAAAGAAAATAAAAATAACACAACACAGCTGCTTAGTCTTCAGTGAAGTATGCTTCCAGTCCTTCCAGTTCTGTATCAGCTTTTGCATTTGAAGAGGTGGGAGCAGAACTTGAATTTATGCTTTCCTGACTATTATTTTTTTGTTGAAAGTTTCCCGAGTTATTGAATTCCTTCTTCGGTTCTCTACCACCACTTAACAGCTTCTGACTCTCTGTAAAGTACTGATTAGGATGATTCAAAGAAAACCCAATGTCATCAACCTGCACATAAAAGGAAAGGAACACCAAGTTATTACACTTGTTTCTAAAACTCATCTTTTTCATATTCAAGAACAGATTAATTAACAATTTAGTAAGTTCCAATGTTGTTGAA
Source organism: Ploceus nigricollis (assembly GCA_013399945.1). Lineage (NCBI taxonomy): Eukaryota > Metazoa > Chordata > Aves > Passeriformes > Ploceidae > Ploceus > Ploceus nigricollis. The sequence continues at coordinate 820,982 of VXBC01008112.1, read as the reverse complement.
GAAAAAGTCATCGGTTTGTAAATAATGTTTCAGTAAATGTTAGCATAAAACAGATCTATTTTCATCAGAAATTTTCTTCCTTCATTGCAGAAATAAAATAACTTTGGCATATTCAAACATTATTTCACACTGTTTTTACTACAGTAAAGAAAAATAACACCCCAAAGCATCTAAAAACACATAAGTAAAATGGCATCTCTTTAGAGATGTAGAACTATTGAACCTACACCTTAAAATGGACTTTCACCATCCAAAAGAGGGAGTGAGAGAAGTCTAGAGTGCAAATGAAAGTGAAAAATACTGCTAGAAGTTGTAGCAACTGCACAGTATAAATCTAGATCTTAAGTATCAGTATGAAAGTGCAAATGGAAAAGGTTAGCTTCATGTCTTTCCCTGGCTTCCCAAGAAGGCATAAATGCAATATTTACAAGGAAGCAAACTAAGACAGAAGCCCCAGAGATTAAACTTATCCTTGCTCCATCAGTGCCACCATCAGTATCCTGACTCTAGATGCACAACCAGTACCATAGAACATTTAGTCTTCAGTGCAAAAAATACAGAAAACTAGCAGCAGATTTGCATTATTACTTTTTACTTAGCAGATGTATTCTTTCAGCTCTGGAATTATATGATAAATGAACATTCAATTAATGCTCATCAAATATTTCAAATCAAAAAAGCTTTCAGTTTTAAAAGGAAGCTATTCTGATGTAATGACCAAGAATCAGAGTTATAACTTCTGTATTTCTTTTGGGAGGCTCAGAAGTTGGAAATGCTTACTTTAAAAGGTGCTTTCACCTCCTATTCAAGGCAATCTGCACCTTTCATCTGTCAGTTCGTGTGAATTCTAGGAACATTTAAAAAAAAACCACCGCTCTTAAAATATATTGAAAGACCTACCAAACATGGGGTACAACACACCATGGAAGACTATGTCATTTACCTGTAAATTTCTGCTCCCACCTTTGTCCCAGAAGGGAGTGGCCAATTCAGGCATAATAAGCAACTCTGCACACACATTGAGTCCCCTGAGGACATACTGTGGCTAATTTAATATGCCAAACCCCATCAATTTAAATTTCAGCTGCTTGTGAATAATCATAAAGCAGAGGATCAGTGTGTGCACTAAATGGAACCCTGATTAAATGCATTACCACTGCCTAGCTTAGCTCCATTAGAAAATGGTGACATGGATAACAAAATCTAATTCAGACACGAATTAGCAACTGTAGTCAGTGACCTTGCTTGAAAAATCTCAAAAGTAACAGTCCTAGCACTCTAATTTGGTATTCAAATGCATAACGAAAAAAAAACCAAAAAAACCTAACCCAAAGTCATCACTGAATTTGATTTTAGTCTTATCTGGATGAGTTTCATCCAGCCAGCTTTCATCCATGCTCCAATTTTCATTACATGGGAACTAAATTACCTCTTTACATGAAAAAAGCTTAAAAATAAGTGATATAGTGAAAAACTGGCTTTCCTTTTAGAACCTCTTAATGAGCTCTGTTTTTTTTAACCTTAAAATCTCAGTTCTCTTCAGACCAATTTAAGAGTCACTTTGTAACTCTTAATTTTATTCTAAACTCTTCTCTCCCTAACAGTCTGGAAAAAGCTGTAGAAGCAGCTCATTGTATGAATGGAGCCTACAACCACGTTTTCAGAGGTGATTGATGGTATTTGTGAGTTTTAATTTGTGGCTTATTAAAAGTTATTTACGGGTTGTTAGTTGAAATTGTTGTATAATTCCATGTATCATTTTTTTCCTTTTCAAACTTGAATGCTACTTAAGTAAAATTCTATCAGATGAAGCTTAGACAACTCTTAATTAAAAGAATTTCACCCATTCAAACCATCAGGTTTTTGTGAGAGCCTTAAAAGAGATGGGGAAAGATTTTTTCATTATCTTAATTTGTGATATAGTGATATAGAAAGAACTCTGTTCTCTGTAATTTTCAACAGGGTTCAGTAAGCATTTCTTTGAATAAAAGTATTCCACTCTGGCTGGAAATTCACAAGATATTTGAACACAAAAATGGAAGTAATTTTTTACATTAGACTGCTCATACAACTTTATGCAAGTTTTACAAAGTTTTTAAGTAATATAGATCAAAGCACATTAATTTTAAAAGCCTCATCATTAACTTAGTTTTAAGTTAGCTGAGACTTACTACGAGAAATAAAGTAGATTTCTCTAACAGCTTGGCCAATTCACTGGTAAATCTATCTGGAATCCACCATACCCAAATAAAAACGTATTTTCTGTGCAGTCAAAACTTTAAGATTTTAACATACAAAAACTTTAAGCTTTTAACCAAGCAAAAAGACCTGGCACTTCAGACACAACTGTATAATCCATCTAAGTAGGTGATACTAACACAAGACTTTTTCTGGATTCAGCACATTTTGCACATATTGTCTCTCAGACAAACTCCAGGTTAATATTCTTGCTACAGCAAATATTGTTTTGAAAATCCTGAAATAATAATTTTGAAGATATAATATCTTTGGGTCTTTACCAAGAAATTTTAAAATGACACCTGATATTAGAGAAAAACCACGTGGAGCAATCATGGTGCTACAGCTTTCCCTTCGCTCACTCACTGAAGAGTTAACAAATTTCCTACATGTATCTTAGCTCCTGCCAGGTCCATGCACTGGGCCACACAAACGACGTCTGCTTTTGTTCTGTGGTTGTGAAAAAGTGCAACCTAAGTTCAGGAGAGGTGTTGCACTGAAGTTAATAAGCCCAGGTTACACAGAATACACAGAGCATCAGCTTTTTGTTAGTCCATGCTATTCAAACCCGTAGCACTGAAGTGCAAGGACAAAACCCCCATCACCACCCCCCCAAAAAAAATATCTAAACATTCTCACTCTAGTCCAGCTGCATGTATTAGCACAGTGTTGGTGCCAAGCACTAGACTACTGAATCTGACCCAGTGAACTTAGAGAAATAAAATCTTTAACAAGTCTCTGTCACAAAGTCATTCATAGTCAATCTTACCCACATATCCACTATAACTTTTATGAATTGCAGGCAACACCAACAGCTCTTCCCAATACAAATCAAATACTTTCTTGCTAAAATTTTTACATAATTTAGAATTCTCCATGTGAGCAAGTCCATTACTTCCATGCAAATTTTACTTAAGATTGTTCCCCTGCTCAAAGAAACAATCGAAGTTATGCTAATTGATTCTTCTGAAATTTCCTTCAATGAAAAACTCTGCTAGTGATATACAGGGAAGCAAAGGTTTGATCACAAGTAAAGGTCACCAACTTCAGAGACACATCTTTTACCTCCCCATAGAAAAAAAAATTTAAAATTAATAAAGCATATAGTTGTAGAATAGAAAAATCAGTCCAAGCAGGCTGGTAACAAGTTGAGCAGCTAAATTCTGTAATAAAATCGCCATCATAAGCATGTGCCATTCAAACTACAGTGTCTGTATATTTTGCTTTCTCTCACTGAAATAATATCAAGTGCAAAGCAGAAAGATGATTGTGAGTGCAAGCAGCAAAGACGTTTATATTTCCACAAAATTGATAAAAAATAATGCTTTTCTGGAATTTCCTGCAGAAGAATGGAAAGACAGCTTTCCTAAAATGCATAGTAGTGATTTATTTTTTGATGAATGTTGACCTTGGGGTCTATAGTCATCTTGAGAAAATATTATTTCTACTGACATGAGCTTACACAGAGCAAGTGTTACCTAAATTTAAAATTGTATATTATTTTGAATTTCCTTCCAGATTATTAGACTTGTTCTTACAATTTCTAAGACTGTAAGACAAAGTGTTCCTCTTAAAATACAGCTGCCAAAACAACACTGGACACAGGCCCAGGGTACACCTTTGCTATACATTCATACATATGACTGCTGGAAATATGTAAAGACAAACAGTTCCACTTAAATCAATTGTGAAAACCGGTAAGAACAAAAATGTCAGTGGTAAATGCCTCTGGGTGGGTCATCTAATCCTCATCCATATCCTTAGTAAGGCTGTTCCATAGTCTGCTGTTAGAAAGGGATGCTTCCATTTTTTGGTTTGTGAAGAGAGGGGGTTTTTTTGAGGACAAGGAATCTTGAAGCAGTGCAAAAGCTGGTTCTTTGAATCAAGAAATCACACAGGAGATGGAGTGTGGCCATTTGTTATCTCAAAAATTTTTGGAGAAAATTTTAAGACAACTTTGCTTCCAGTGAAGCAAATGGGAAAGGTCTGAGAATGCTCATCTTGATTTAAAAAAATAGTCGCACATGACTACAAATGTGAAAAAATACCAAATAAAAATTAACAAAAGGTACCATGAAAATGCTGGGAGATTAAATTAAGAGGTTTTAGATACTTTCCCTTTATTTTTAAGGTGTATCTAAACACATCAAACTTGCTCAGTGTATTGAAGTCTACAAATTTGATTAAAAGCAGGATATTGAAAAAGCTAAATGACTTGAAATAGGTAAGATTCAACGATATTTGACCTTTTCAGGAAGACAGCATAATATTTTACAACATCTTGTAATATTGAGGGTATTAATAACATCAATATATAAATGCAGAAAATTACAAAGGAATATTTGAAATTACTGAAAAGATAACTAACAAGGCAAAACAGCTAATGATGGATGGGCAAACCGAAAATAGTCTCTGGGCTTCATTCATGATTTCCAAGGCCTTCCTCAAGACAAAGTAGGTGATAACAGCTGAACAAAGACTAGTAGCTACTCACATCGTGCGTCAGCTCGAAGTACTTCTGACAGGCCAGCTGGTAATGCATGCCCTTCACCAGCTCCAGCACCTGCACGGGGGAAGAGCAATGAGACAGACTCACAAGCAGCACACATTCAACTTCCTGATACTTTCAACAAAAAGGTATTCCACAGCAGCCTTGTACAACAGCTCATGGACATTTGCAGCACACAAAACCTGTGAGTCCTACAAATAACTGACAACATTTTAAAATGCCCTAGCTATGTTAAAAACAAGATAAAACCACAGGAAAGTATGCCCGACCCTTAAAATGTAATTTCAATACTCTTAACTTCAAGAATAAGTTGAATCTATATTTTGGTAATATCGTTGTGACAGTTATTGTCAAACTATCATATTGCAATATCTCTTCTATAATTGCAGACATAAATCTAGGAATTCAAGTGGTTGAAGCATGAAGCAATCAAGGACATGATTTGTATTTTTATTTTCCACATTACCAGTTCATGCAGATGCACAGCAAAATACTAGTGTGCTCCCATCAAGAAAATTTAATGCAAATCCTTTAGACAAGTATCTGTGAGAGGGGAATGCTTTTACCTTCAATCAGATTTGTCCTTTTTGAAATGAAGCTATTTCTAGTCAAGCTCAGCAGAATATGGCAGTGAATAGGCTGTTTTGAACACATATTAAGAAAATCATGCCATCTTTTGTAAATACAATTTGCTTTCCAATTCTACTTCAGGTAATCTCTTCTGTGCTGCATGAAGTCCTATTCTTATCACCAGAATGCAATGCTGGTTGAAGTATTTTAAAGCTGCATTACCTCCTACCTCCTTTATATAATAAAAATGTACGCTCTCTCTGGTTATCAGAGAAAATTGCTGGAATTAAGAGATAGCCTCAGTGAAAGGAAAAATAGTTTTCAAGAAATGCTAATTTCAAGTCATTTCCCAAGGTTGACCTTTGTGTCAAACACAGCAATATACAGCTTAAATCCCTGCTGTACTCATTATCGGATGGTGCCTTGTATTTATTGACAGATATATAAATAAATTACATTTGCTGAATGGATAAAAACAGCAACACACTGCCAGGAAAGTACTTAGCCCCATTATTTCTCTGTAACAGCCCAACTGATTACATTTCTATCCCTCTTGCTACCTCCTGTTAAACGTTCTGTAAAACACAAAGGCCAAGGCCAGCTAGGCAATGAAGTCTGAAATCTGCCACTATCTGAGTACATACATATATTTCCATTTTTTCTCCTCTCTCCTTGAAACTGACTGGAAAAATTAGTAGTTGAGGATTGAAAAATCTCATCTATTCTAAACAGTTCAATTTCATATTGCCTTACATTTGCTTGTTTGTTCCTTACAATATAATCTACGCCATACAAAAGAGCCATCTCTATTTTAAAGAAAATGCTAACCATGTTATACGTACATACTTTCTTAAAAAGTATTTTCACCTAATATGGAATAATTATCAGAAGACCTATTTGTCTGTTGGTTAGTTAAAAGAAACATTCACGATATTATATAATATATATATAACCTGAATTTTCCAGTTGAAATAAGTCAGCTAATTCAATCTAGTTCATAACTACTTAAGATTTTCTCAAAATTCTTCTTTTTTTAATCAAGATTACATGTAATAAAATTATATAAATAAAATGTTTCTAAATTTAGTTGTAAATACATTTTAAATCACAGCACCTTAATCGAGCAAACAAATTCAGATAAGCACAAATTCTTAGTATAAACCCTAAGAGATAAAAAAAGTTAGTATATATGTAAGTTTCAACTGGCCACACCATGGGGGACCAGGTTCCCCTTCTGCATATGTGAAAGGGAGGGGGAATAAGGGGCACATTTAACATATTTGAAGAAGAAGAGCTTTAGTAACTTGCTTTATCAGGGAAGAAGTTGCTAAGAGGAAACAAAAACGGTTAAACACTGCAATAGAATGAAGCCCTGCTAGAAAGGAGTCCTCTGTGTGAGAGAAACTAACAATCCGCTATTAAAACAAAACAGATTTACCATCCCTAGTAAATATTATCTTTTCTACTACATTTCTACATCTATCTTTTCTACTACATGTCGATAATGAAAGCAAGCTTGCAGCTGTTTTTCCCTAGTATTTCCCAGAAACAGACCTCCACTCAAAGCTTAATTCACAGCAGCAATCTTTTGCCTCTATGTACATTAAGCCATTTACACTGCATTGCTTTATTTAGTAAGTAAAGGTACACACTCAAGGACTTTTCCTGTTAGTGCTTATGTGCCTTTTTCGTCACTGCCACCTGCAACTTGCTTTTCTGATGTTGCTCTACTGACTGCTAATGAGGCTGAGATGATGTTTGGCAGATGTACGCAGCCACCTGCTTTTATAGATCCTCAGCAGTCAAAGTAAAGATGTTGAATAGCAGGACAGTTGGGGCTCTATAATTATCCTCTGTTATTTTCAACTTACTCAAAGTGAGTTTGGGTTGTGGTTTTTTTACATTGCAGAATTAACTTATCATGAAAATCATTCTACCATAGACTCAGTTATGTGTGATTAATTTCTAACTTTTCCTGGAAACTTTCTTTAGCTGCAAGGGAAAATATTTTTATGGACAGCAATAACATAAAACTTTTTAAATATTACATCAACAGGGAGAGAGCTAAGGGTTTTTTCACTGTGGTGGTCTTGTGGTGGGTTTTTTTGGAGGTTTGGCAGTTTTTTGTTTGGTGTTTTGATGGGATTCTTTTCATCCATAGAAACATACAGCCGTATCAGAGGCCTAGGCACCAGACTGGCTTATTTATTTCCTTCTCTGTGAAGAATCTCCAACCCACCAAAACACAAAATCTGTTGAAGGATATGACACAAAGTTCAGTGAGTGACTTAATCAAAACCTTTAATTTAACCCAGTTACTGGAAAAAAAAATTAAGAGAAAAATTCTACTAGAAAGAACAATCCTTCTTCTGAAGTTATCTGCTGTCCATCGACATTATTTTCCCTTAAAATGCTTTTATTCCTAATAGAAAAGCAAAAAGAACTAGTCTAGACCCTCTGTTTCTCCTGTTTGCAGAACCAGAAATTTTTACTACTTTTTGCTTTTCCTATTATTATTGACATTGGGCTTTCTGAAACAAATAATAGATATTTTGAAATAACTAATTCAAAGACTATAATTTCTATCTCTCTATATGTAAGATGTGCAGGCAACACATTACAGTGCATTTAGTACAGCATCACAACAGATATATTTATTCATAAATATATTAATAAAATGAATCATAAATAATAAAATGGTTTGAGTTGGAAGGGACCTTAAAGATCATCTAGTTCAGACCCACCTGCCATGGATGGAGACACCTTTCAGTAGACCAAATTGCTCAATGTCCCATCCAACCTGGTCTTGAACACTTCCAGGGATAGGACATCTACAACTTCTCTGAACAACCTGTTCCAGCGACTCACCACCCTCACAGCACAGAATTTCATCCTTATATCTAATCTAAACCTCCCTCTCTTTCAGTTTGAAGTCATTCCCCCTTGTCCTGTCAATACATGTCAATACAAAATGCCTCATATGTAAAAACATAACATATACATTAATCTTTATATTCTTCAAATTGATTAGCTGTTATCAAACCTTTTGAAGTCAGGATTTTACCTAATTAGCAGTATACCAGAGAAATGAAAAATTATACATTATAAATTCAAATGCTATGCACTTACACATCCACACATCAGATGCTCAGCTAATGCTTCTTTCTCCAAGAAGCATTAAAAAAAAATGAAAGCTACTATGACAAATATAGACTAACCTAAGGAAAATGTGAAATTAATACAAATTAAGTAATTCAGTTATTGGAATAAACATCAGGATTACCTCTTTGCTTTGAGCACTATGATAACTAGGCAAGACCTGTAAGTCATCTGCTGCATTACTGTGAGACGATTACTTCAGCAGATACAATCCTAGACAAGATACAGCCTCAGAAAATCTAGACTGGAACAACACGTTGGATCCAAATACTTCATAGCAAGCAGATCCACATATTCAAATGCTTTGATCCCTTTTTTCATTACTGACAGTACTACAAAATGAATGCAATGAAAGCCGTCTAATGCTCAGACTGACTATTGAAGTCATGTGAGGTCTGGCAGTATTTGCTCTTTGCCGTCATCACATCGTCTTTCCCTTTTCACATCCAGTCTTGTGAAAAAGCCCTTTAGGACGGGGTTTGTTCCTACTATGCAGCAATCAAATGCTTTCTCTCTATTAGAAAAACTCAGAAACTCTTACGAACCTTAAAAGAACAGGTGCATGTCAAGAGTATGGACAGCCCCAGAAACAGAAGGCTGAGAACAACACTAGAAAACTGAGCATCTCAGGTAAAACCACAGCCATTAGGGCTAGACACCACTCCCCATTGTGGCTCACATAACAGCCATGAGGAACAAGTTTCAAAGACAAGGAAGGGCCTTGTTTGTGGGTTTGGAGGGAAGATGTGAGTACTCTAACCAAAAGATGAAAATCCCAGTGGGGGACAAATTCATCAGTGTATAGCTAAATTCAAAATAGATGTTTGAAAAATTATGCATCATTCCCAGAATTTTGGAACAGACCAAGGAACGAGCATAAGAGGTCCTGAGCCCCAGAAAAAACATACCATTTATTGAAATACACAGCTGAAAAGTCAAGCTCTGAACCATTCATTAAAAATAACTATCTACCAGTTTGTAAGGGAGCTCTTCTTGGACCTGGAGTTAACAGGAAGTCTAAGAGTCAAAGGGTATGGCTTGAGTGAATACCAGTCTAGTTACATGAGACCATCGAAAGATTGGTAAACCATCCATTCCTAATATCTATTCACAGAGCTAAAGGAAAAAAAACATTTCTGATACTCAGCAACCATCATCAACATCAGAGAAGACTCCTAAAAGCCCTGTCTGGACTGAAGGATCCTGACCTGCTCTTAGTCACACAAACATTAATGGACCACAAAAATGGAGCAGAAAGGAGAGGCAGCAATAATGACAACTTGGAGACTGATGGCAACTATTTTTCTTCCTCTTCTCCTACTGGATATCTCAAAGACCGTTTAACGTAAAAGATCGATTTCTCAGAAGCCAGGAACAGCCAACATTTTATTTTATTTTTATTAGGTTTTGCATGAAGGGTGTATCATTTTGGGGTTTCTTTGGTTTAACACTAGGAGTGGACACTGAAAAGCCCTTTACCCTAAATGCACTTAAACACCACAAAAGTCATGGACAGGACAACATCCATTTCTGGGCAAAGAAGATGTTGATGGAGACAGTTTTTCTTAGTCATTTTTGGTAAGAAAATATAAGACTGCTAGTAAATCCAAATTCTACTTGAAAAAAAAAAAAACAAACAAAAAACCCTAAACACATACACACACAAAAATAAAATCACAATTCACATTAAATAAGGAACCACATTAAATATGAAGATACTGCATTACTGTGCAAATTCACTGAAGAAATAACCTCTACTAAATCCTACCCACACATACAGCAAGGCATCTAAGCCAGTAAATCCTTGCCAATCTTTCCAATGATTAGCAGGATAAAAAATCCCAGACCAGCATCAATTCTTGATAGATATATATATATAAAAAAGGAAAAAAAGCCAAAGGAAAATATCTCTAGGGCCTGTCAGATACATAGATGCTTATTGATATGAACCAGAAGAAAATAGGGAAAAAAAGGAAAAATACTCCTACAAAAAAGTACGAGTATTTCAGGAATTTGTCAAGAATTACTACAGTGAACAATAAACTCTTTAAAACTATTCTCTTTTAATTTGTATCTTAATTAGTCCTTCCAAGGGAGACTGCTTTAAGTGGAACTTTCATATTCTTTTCCATCTGGTACAACAGTCTGTTGATGCCTGACAAACAATGGTGACATTCCACATGAACTAAAGACAACAACTTAAAACAGGTTTTTCCTATGGACCTCAAGCAGGTTCCAACCAGTTAATACACAGAACTGTTTGGTCTCAGCTTAAATCTCACCAGTACCTCTTCTTTCAATGAAAATGATGACATCCTCTTACTGCCTTAAGCTCTTGCTAGAGAATGCAGTGGGAGACACAGTTCTTCAGGACACATCTCAAAGTTCCAATTCCTACATTGTTTTTGCTATATAATATAGATTTTAATTTAAGTTTACATTTTTTAAAAGCTGATAAAAATTTCTGCTTAATTCTATTTGGTTTTATGTGCTTTTGTTGTTCAGAGGAAGTTGGCACAATAGATAATGAGGAATGTATGGGTTTTAGAAATTTATTATAGAAAAGAATTACATTTGTGTACTGACTACACAGTAGTCATCCCCCAGTCACCGCAAGAATAAAAATAAATTCTCTAAAACACAGCCAGATTCATTTAAACTTCTTTTCTAATCACAGTGCAGTAAAAGAAAGTATAAAAAAATTCTGGATTGTATCCACTATTGGAATAAACCTCCTCACAATATTAAACAATAAAAGGTGGTGGCAATAATCATCACATCAGTGGGAGCACTGTAGCCAGAAAGCCAAAATTCTGGTATAAAACTTATATAAGAAGAAATATTTCACAATACACAGTGACAAATTGCATATGGCATTCCTACATGAATAGAAAGTAAAATTGAAAAGCAATGCCTTATTAATGAAAGTGTCAAGCAAAATAAGCCTTACCTGAGCTATTCCACTGGGAGGGATCTTGTATGACTGCAGCTTTTGCTTCAGTAGCTCGGGATCACTGTGGCGGAATGGGCACCCTGACAGTAAAAAATAAGGAAGCTCACAAACAAGGCTGTTTACTCAGGAGTTAGTGCAGTAAGGCACTCAAGAGACCAGCTAAGCTGTTCCTAATTGTCTAACAGCTTATTAATAGGAAAGTTAATTACCCATGTGTACAATTGCCTTTTTTTTTCTCTAAATAATTACTTTACTGCAGAGCTATCAGGGCACCACAGGCTCAAGAGTCACATAAAATACCCCACTATAAATACACCACAATTCTTATTCACTGACAGGAAAAGAGTTTTAAGTTAGTTCCTTACTAACAAGGACAGCGTTGGTACATTTAATAGCTACAGGAAAAAACCCAAGAAAATAAAAGTAGTGAGAGTCAACTGGTCCTTAAAAGTATAGTCTCTTGTAAAAATATCACCTTATAAAAGGCTTAGAAAGTTCCACCACTTAGAAAGCTAAGTGGATTTTTTTGTCCTAGAGTGAGTTTTGAGACACAACTGAATGAGTGACTTATTATTAGCATAACAACAGTGAAGCAAGTGTATGTTTTCCATGTTTAGTCATACAATTGTAGGAGTTTTTAAAATACCCTAGCAAACTTCAGACTTTCTGTATGATTGAATTCATATCTCAGAACACCTCTTATTGGTCATTTCTTAAAAAATCTGCACATTCAAAGTCTCCTTGAGTTGCATGACACAACATATGTAAAAACAGCAGTTATCAAGTCTGATCTAAAGAGAATAGTTCAAGACCACTATGGTCTGGAAATTAAATACACAATTTAAGAGACTACAGGAGGGAATAACTTATCTAGCCAAGAGATTCTGCTGTTTGTAAATGCTTGGGGTTTTTCCCTTTAAGGAACTCACCATGATAATCCCCTTGACTTGGTGGATTGGACATGATAATCTTCATGCAGCTGTATGGGGTATAATCAGTCCTCTTTCCTTCTTTCCCATAGCTGTGGCGAATGCTGTAAGCATATCCTTTGTCAAACTGAGTAAAAACAGAAGAATAAACTCTTATAAATTGGGTCAGTAATTCTACCTTCTCTGCAAATAGAAATATTGAATAACAAAATAAATTTTGCAAACATACTCAAACTGAGGAAAATAAAAACCTAGTTGCTTGCTGCTAGCTTTGAGTTTTATATTACACGAACTCGCATTTGCACATAAACGTGCTTTGCAGACACAACTCAAAAGAAGTGTCGAACTGCACTGTTTTTAGACTTTTCAGCTGATTCTGTAATGGCTTTAAAGATAAGATAAGGATCAAAATTTTGGACCCACAGTATTAGTAAATGGAGAAAACATGGTAATTTAAAATCTTTCACGAATGTCCATCAATTGATTGCCTGATCCAGGGAAAAAACAAATAGAAATTCAGATTTCTTTACTCAGGTTCATGTTCTTGTTCTCCCAAAGTATAATGTTACACCTAGACTTTGCTTCAGCACTGAAGTTCAATTCTTCAGATTCTAAAATGATGTATACTTTGCTTGTATAAAAAAGATTTTCTTATGTCTACCAATAGACTACCAATTCCTCCAATAAAATGAAATCTTCTAAAGTATACAGATGTAATCTAACATTTATCTTCACAGCTGAGCACACAGCTATCAATGTATTATTTTAGATAAGTCCTGTGGAAACCACTCAATTACATGAGTTTGTGTCATTTTTTATGTGGTAATAGGTCACATAAAATCTGTAGAGGAATCAGATTACTTAATATACAGATTTCATTAAATTGCATTAGTTACTATAAGACATCAAGGAACATTTTTTCAAATAACATCCTTTAAGATCTAAAAGCCACAAATATGATAAAATAATAAAGCATCATATTTAGAATTACACCTCTTCAGTTTCTCTTTGCCTCAAAAAAGAACTATGACAATACATAAAAGAAACAACTCTGCTCTTGCTCAATTCAAAATTATAGCATTAATCTCAAATTCTCCATCTAAATATTAGACAATTCCTATAAGAATTTTTCTTCTCAGAAACCATTTTAAATTAATTTTTTACTCTGACTTTGGTATTTTACTAATAGAAGACAATGTAATATACTGAGAAAAATCATTCAAACATACCACTGCTAACACTACTATCTGCAAGGATACTCTCATTTCTACTGATAAAAGTAGTTCCCTATTTGGCCTGTGGATGTCTAAATAGTACTTCAGAATATTCGTATACCTATGAAATCTCTTGGCTGGCCTAAAGATGACAAAAACAAACTAGAAACATAAATGTATTTTTTTCCAATGATTTTGAAAATATAGTTAATTAAAACTCTATAACATAATATTTAAATATACATGATAAGTGTGTATAAAATTATACACAAACTTTGTGAATAAAATCCTAAATTGCACCTGAATCAAACAGTAAAAAAGAAACTTCTCCATCAAGATGCTGCTCATAATCGAGTCAATACAAGAAGACTAAAATTCAGCACTCATCCTAATAAGGCTTAAGACATCCAAAGCTCTGAACAAATATTGACTAATTAATCCATACTGTGCATTTGACAAAGTGACTTTACTTTAAAAGACTTTTTAAAAAGCAAGAAGGGGAAGAAAAGAGAGAAAATAGCATTTAGCTTTTAGCATAGCCACAGGCAGGATCAAGCAGGTGGGAATACTCCTTCCTATCTAGTCGACCTTTTTGCTCAGGAGATAAAAGAACTGGTTGGTTGAATAGCAAATGAACACCACTTTTTCTAGCAACAAAGTCAGGCTTACCAACTCATCTTTAGAAAGAATTCTCTGGGTGTGTGCTCACACTTGGAAGGGCCAGGGAACAGCTCCCCACCCCTTCACAGGGCACCAGCAGCTGCTGGCCAAGTCCTGCTGCTGCTCCTGTTGGAGCTGCAAATGATCTGGTTACTCCTGAGAAACAGCAAAGATCAAATACGAAGATGTCTGCATTTTAATTTCCAATCTCTGCATGAACCTGTTAAACTGAAGATGGAATCTGGGATCCTGCAGCCACCTGTTCTTCTACCCAGAAGCTCTGGAATATTTCCTCCTTTTCAAAAGATGAATTAAAGCACATTTAATCTTCTTAACAAAGGATATTTGAGCAAGCAATTAAGTTAGACTAATTTTTTTTTCCCAAGGGTAAAGCAAATCATGAATGCTTCAGGATGTACTGCTTAGTTTTCTAGAAAATTAACACCCCTCTTTAACAGCTCTGTATACTAAAATCTTGAGCTGTACTTTTCACATCACTTGTCTCAAGGCCCACAGAAATTACTTTTAGTACCTAACTCATTACTTTATGCTGAGAAGCAGCTCTTGCAGTGAATAGAAACAACAGCTACATAATAACACAACACAGCCTTGGGACAGGTTGGATATTTTCTCACTGCTTTCTTGTAATCCTGTTTGATTCTCTCTTTTTGTAGTGGCAGATGGCAGAGAATAACATAGATACGTGGCACAAGTTGGTACATTACACACATCACTGAGAGCTCTCTCATCCTTGTGATTCAGCTTTTCTTATCATTGATCAAGGAAACAGGATTTTAGCAGGGTCAATATCTGACAGGCTGTGTGGTCATCCTCAGTGGGAAGAAGTCATGAATTGGGGCATTTCATTACAGAAAATGCATCCTGCAGAACAGCCTTCTTGTACACTGGGGAGTAAACTCCATAGTCAGCCTCATTCTTTCCTAATACCATTACTCTAGGATGTGCATAAAGGAAAACAAAAAACCAAAAACCACGAGGAGCAACCTGTTTTGCTAGAAAAAGCACCAAGGTAAAATTAGACATGTCTGAAATCTGCAGAAACAAGAAGGCAGAGGGATCTGTTCCTTCCTATTTATTCTAATGCTCCAAATTGAAGTGGTTCAATTAAAGTACAAAAATTGAACAAAATAAATTACAGACAGAACATATCATGCATGTAGATGTTTGCAGGATCATTCTAATTGCTTCATTTTAAACTATTTTAGAGAAACAGCTTAAAAACCTGCAAAACTACTATTACCAGCTATTCTGAAAGGGCATTATGGCAACAACCTGTAAAAGGTCAGACACAAATTAAGTAATTTGAAAAATCACCAAAAAAATTTGGTGATTTTGTATGACATTTTGAGGGTCTTATTGAACCCTGATATGAATTTGCTGAACAGAAATGATACCGCAGGAGCAAGTACATTTCCCTTGTACTCTGTGTGACAGTCTCCACTGAGATGAAACGAACACAAAACAAAAAAATTATTCATAGAAAAGCTGGCTATGTTCTACACATGCCACCACAGTTGTGCTAAATATCAACAGAAACTGCCAAAGTTATTATGAAACAGTAATACTGAAGCAACACCATTACACTATTGAGATGACCTACTGCTGGTCACACTTGACAGCAAGGATTCTCTCCAACATTTTAACTGTATGGCCCACATCAGGACTATCTCACCTACTTCGCCTCTATTTAGCTCTCTGAGCTTTCTAAAATCTGCAACACATTTATAATTTATGTGTGAGGTGAATGGGCCATGGCTTTGGCAAGGGAGAAAGAGATCAAGAAATGTATCTCGTTTAAGCAATGAACTGATTCACACTGAGGCCAAGAAGCTGAGGCAAAGGCAGCCCTACCAAAAATTGGCACTTGGATCTTGGAATGTGCAAGTCCAGGCATTAGCAGCAGTGTGAATTTTTGTTTAAAAAAAACTGTAAGTCAACTCTCCAAGCTTTAACTTGATCACTACAGACATAGTTTTTTAGGGACTTATGCACATGATGTCATCAGCAGAGCACTTCAGACCAGACAAGTGGGTAGTTCTGAGGTTTTATGCACCAGTGTCTGCTGTAATGAACTGACACGTCCATTGTATGATACTGAATGTGCTAACGGTGATACTGGGTATCTTGGTGACACTGAGGCTTTCTTAGACAACTTCTCCCTATAAGAAACAAAACTCTGCGTACTGATAAGTGGGACAAAACCAGTAGTCCAAAGCCAGAATCAAGGAGTCTTGGGAGACAATTCACTTGGTATAGATAAGTGTACTGTAGCAAAGAACTTACCTTTTGCTTTTATGTGGTACATTCACATGAGTATCAGGGCAATGCAGATTAATTTGTCTAACAAATGTTAGTTAAGACACAGGTACTGTACTAGATAGCCTTCATTAGAAGACACAAAAGTTATAAATTATAGTATAAATAAAAAGGGATATATAGATACAGACATCTAAAAGCTATACATTTGCAACTGGTATAGCCTAACACCAGATTCCCATATTCCAGATAGGAAGTTCCAGATAGGAAAAGCTTTTTTCAACAAGTTCTGATCACAAAAATGCATACAAGATCTTTAGATATGGAATGAGGATGTAGCTCAAAAGGACCATTTGGCAGGTGTATGCTCTCCTTTGAAGGAAAGTTTTCAACAGACAGAGCAGGAAAGCATGGGTCACGTCTGCCCCACAATTATCAGTTTGATATAACAGAATACACTTTGAAAAGAGAGCTACAAGAAATGACATTCCCTAGCCACTCCAGTCACCGAACAATGGGCATCATGTCATCACTGACAGCTACCTTCCTTGTATCACTTGCCATATTTGCAGATTAGTATCTGTAAATATAACTAGGTGCCCCATAAAATTTGTTATCAAATCTGATATTCAGCATGCATATTAGGATGGAAAATAATTTGCTGAAAAGTCTTGCAAGCCTTGTATGCTCAGGTTCACACTTCCACAAAACTTTTATGTTTCAGTTAAAACTACTTTCATATATACTGGGAAATTTATTTATTTAAAGTCTATTAACTAAGCAAAATGGTGCACTAACTTTGTCTAGCTTCTTGGCTGACCACCTGATTAGTTCCAAGTCTGCAAAATTCAAAGAAGCAATGGCTTAACACCTTTTTTTTTAAAACAGTTATTGGGTAATTTCCTGTCTAAAATTGTTGAGTCTGTGTAGATAACAGCTTCAGATTCATAAATTTATCGCACACAGTCATGTATCTGCTGAAATAATTGGTTCTCTTTCTCATTCATTTCCTAGGCAGTCACTCAAATCATTACTGTTGACACTGCTTAGTTGGCATATCTTTATCCAAGCAACTTTTCTTTTTTTAAGCTCATTCTTAAAATAACCTTAACTTGAGATTATCTTTTTGCAAGCACAGTTGTATTTAGGAGCACAAATAAATGCTTCTTTATCTGCCAACAACAAAAATTTGTCCTAAATTACCATCCTGGAGCCCAATTTCTACCTCAAAGGTACAGATCAGAGACATCACCTAAAACCGAGCTGGAAAACTGCTACACTGTGTAGCAGTCAGCACAGACCAATTCACAGCAGTATAAAAAACCTTTTCCCCTCCAGTTCCAGGATTATCAAACTACATGAGGCAAGAACCACTTAGCACTGGAGATGGTTTCATCTACTATAAGAAAATCAGAAATTTTTTATATCAAACACCTTGTATACTACCCATATGAGCATAAAGTGTGTGGCTGCTGAACTAGCTAAAATCTGATACTGTAGGCTTTTATTTTCAGCAGTCTAAGCTTGCCTTCATATAATTTAGCTAAATACACAATTTAGGTACACAATTTTTTCACACATTTACATGCACCAAGACTTTGAAAAGGAAAAGTAAAACATAAACCACAGCACGCTGTCTTCTGCCTCAAGACACTGCATCAAATTATCAGCACAGCGTATCTTAAAGCCTCCTCTATAACAACTTAATTTTTCTTCGGCACGTGCTTGGTCACCTAAAAAAGATTTTATTAGCTACTTCAAAACATTGCAATATTTCTTTCTGTATCTAAGTTATTCTGATGGTTTCAGTTGGGCTAAAGTTAATTTTCTTTCCAGTAGCTGGTACAGGGCTATGTTTTGGATTTAGTATGAGAATGATGCTGTTAACACACTGATGTTTTGGTTGTTTAGAATTAGTGCTTACTCTGAGTCAAGGACTTCTCAGTTTGCTAGGCTCTGCCAGTGAGGAGGTGCTTCAGAAGCTGGGAGGAAGAACTGACAGGACAGTTAGCTAAGGGATATTCCACACCACAAAAATCATGCTTGGTACATAAACTGCTCTAAGCTGTTTGGTGCTGCTGGTCTCTGCTTAGGGACTGGAGGGGCATTGCTCAGCACATGGTGAGCAAATTTACGCTGTAACACTTGTGGCTTGTTGCAGGCGGAGGGGGGGATGTGCTGTGATTGTGGCAGGGGGGGAATAGAGGGAGGGGGTCCTCTCTCTACTTTTATTTTGATAACTAAGAAATTTCAACAGAAGTAGAATAGTAACTAACTACATCTACAGAAATAAGATTCTACTCCAAACATCTAAATCCAGACACCTCTCATTATCATCAATGGTGGTCAATGCAATCAGAGGAGTCTGGGGAGGAATTCCATTTGCTCTGGAGGCTCATTACATAAATCATTCTCTAGACACTATTGACTATATAGGCTAGATTTCTATTGGTCACAATGGCAGTTTATAATCCAAGTGTAAAGAGAATGTATACTAAGGAGAAAAGAAATTTAGTATGTCTGTATCAAAACCGAGAGAAATCCATACTTACATGTATACCACAGCACCATGACTTACAGAGAAGATGGATGAAGACTGGCCAGGGACCCAAAGTCCAAAAACTAATTTCCTACTGCTAGTTCAAGCTCTATCAATTCCCTAAACAAGAATGCTCTCATATGATGTTCTATAATTTTATTTGAATTTTACCCTAAGCCTCAGATTTTCAAGCATGACAGCATCACTCAAAGAGATTCAGTGACTGAAAAACATCCCTTCAACCAAAGTGACACAGTTATCAAAATTTGATACAACTGTGACAAAAACCCCTGCCTTTTAAACTGAGATATGGTTAAACCTCTTGGACAAGGATCAGAGGCAGAACAAAACGATATTAAGTACCATTGATATGTTTCAAGATGTCAGGAAATCCTCAGTATTAATCCTTGCAAATTTTTTAAAAATTTATTTATTTTCTAGATAAATTGATCACTGGAAAAAATAATTGAATAATTCTTAAAATAACATTACAAGGAGACTGAGTAATGAAGAAATTTCCTCAGGCTGACAAGTATTCCTTATGTCTACCCTAGAAACATATACACTTAGCTTTTTTGAGCCAGTCATAAAAGAATGACAAAAGCAAGGCAATGAAACACAAAACAGTACATGAATAGTTGATGTTTATTAACCCTCTTGAACATAGCGTAAACCAGATATTGGAGCTCTCCTAACAGCATAATTTGGCTCAAGATCACTGGCATTCTCTCTCTAGAAACTCTGCTGTAAAACCAAATTTTTTTATTTATTAACAGGACAATAAAAGACAAAATCACATTTTAAGATAATGATCAAACAGAAGTGCAGAAAACCAGGTATCAGCCCTTGCTGTCATAATAAAGAGAACTGATTACATACAAAGAGCATTTTATATTCTATCTTATGCAAAGTGCACTATAATCAAGACATATTTCAACTCTAGACTGCAATTACAACAGGAGCCTTTCTGCACTCAACACAGCTTGTTTCAAAAATACATAAGACTATTTTCCTATCCTTTTAGGTTTTTTCTGGCTAAAAGATTACTTGACTGCAGAGAAAATGGGAACAGAAGAATAAAGAAGCTCCACTACCAGACTGCTCTGAACTGTCTCAGAAGAAGTAACACACATCTCATTTTCAGTGCCTACTGTAAACTTCTAAAAACAGGGAAATAACTGTGGTACAAGAAGAAGCCCAACTATTGTAATTTTTTTTTTAAATAAAGTTTGTTAGAATTCACTAGTATTGTCCCAGTTCTCGTGACCAAAATTCAACTCCATTAAGTACATGAAATTAAAAAAAAAACAAACAAACAAAATAAATTGGAATTTAAACAGCAAAACTTGCCATAAAGACCACATGTTTCCACTCCTTCATGTACAGCAGGTGACCAAAAGGGAAACAGGGAAACAGAAAACAAACGAACAAACAAAAAAATCCAAAAGCCCAAAAAATCCACAAAAAACCCCTTATTTGAGGACATTTTGTTTTTCCTTCTTTATAAGTGGACTTAAGAGAGGATGCAAGGAGACGTAAAAGCCTAGCACATACGACATTCTATGGAATCCAGTTTCACAACTAAATAGCATTGTACATTTCATACAAAATTAGAATCCAACCTTCTTTCAAGAAGTAGTAACACCTGTAACGTTGAAATACTTGAGCCCTATCATAATTTCCCTTTCCTAAATCAATATATTTAATTTCCAAAACATAAATTGCACATAGAACAAATAATGTATGAAGAGCTGTTCTGTCTTTATTCATGAGATTCAACAGATTTTAAAGACATGAGGCAGAATGTTAAATCAATTCTGAAAGCAAAAGTACATTTTTATTTCCATCGTGCTTATTGTGATATATCAGCAGAGTGCACATTTGATACAATATGCTGCTTTTCTGGATGACTGAATATGAAACACAGCCATGATTTACTGGCTAAGTATAGACTGAATATGACAGCTATATGATGTTCCAGCAATTACAAGGACATTATCAAAAAAAAGTATTCAGAATCCTGGGTTTTGTTTTTGAAAACGGTTTATACATTCCAGGATATCTGAATGTTTGATAAAATTATTTTAAAGCATTATTTCAACTAAGAGTATCAAGATTAAAAAAAATTCTATCAAAACTGTTCAAAAAGCACAGGAACAAAACTGGAAGAGACCTGCTGTGTCATTCAGCTTGTCCCGGAAGGTAATAAAAAGATATGGACGAAAAGATTTGCATATCAAAAACTACTAACCCCTGTCTCAGGACTTGGGGTAAATATCCAAAGAGCTTAAATACTTTACCAGTGGTGTGTGCAGCAATATGCAGCAGGCATTTTTCAGCAGATGGTTAGAGCTGTATGGTTAAGAAGGATTCAAAAGAGTCTGCTAAAAGCTCTATATTTAGTGACACTCAGATACTTCATTATCCCTAAACTTAGAAATTTATCAGCTACATAGTCAAATCCATCAATTACTTTTCTTAAAATGTCATGGAATGACTCTCTTGCTGCTGCTGCTGCAAGGGCCAATAAAACAGAAACTTCTTCTGACAAGTACAGTCCATCTACACTGATGATGAAGTGTAAGGACTGACAAGTGATTCAAAACTACAAAAGGAATCTTCAAAAATTAAAGGTCTGGCTTCACCATTCATTTTTATACATGCAGTTCTAACAAGACACTACATCAAGGAATATCTACAGCAATATGTGTTGCTGAGAATAAAACAAGTCATAAGAGAGCAGATTCTGATCTAAATTAGTTTTAGTACAGGAAAGATAATTATTGCTTTCACTCTCTTCACTGCAAGAACCTTATCACCAACCAGCTCATACATTAGATTATTAAATGCAAATTTCTGTGTCTAATATGTAACAACAAAAAGTGATCCTATTTCTTTTTATGGTAGCTAGCACACTTAAACATCACTAAAACTATGCCAGCACTGTTAATGTCCTAGAAGAGAGATTAAAGCTAGAGCTCTTCTCTACCCCTAAGACATGCCACAGGCTGAAAGACTGCCTAAAATCTTCCCTTTTAATATAATTCAGAAGATGAAAACTGAAAATCATACATTTTCAACAGGTTAAAAAAATACTGAACAAATTAAAGCACTTTAAAGTGCATAATCATAGGCAAACACCAGCATAACTTCGGTGTTACAAAGACTGCAGAGTTCCAGTTTCCTAGAATAATTGGGAAAACTGAAAAGGGGATTGAGATTGGAGTGAAAGAGCACACATTTTTGATATCATTTTATTACAGTGATTCCTCAAATATTTATGTGCACACTGTAGCCTTCATGTATATTACAGTCTAATACTCATTTTCTAGTACCTTATCTTCAGCTGGGATTCATTGGAATAACACCATTGAAACAAAAATATGGTGAAAAACAATGGGTCTATACCAGATCCATTTCATTTAAGAAATACTGCTTTAAGACTTTGAATCTATTATGCAAAAACTAGTGCTTTTTAAATTAGAATTTTCTGTAACAAAAATACTATCTTAAGAAAAACAGTTTTAAAATGAAAGTGAAACAGATTTTTGTCAATATTCCTAAGCTTAGATAACGTAAGACACTGATATGATGATTTTTGGCTTGAGAAAGGAAAGTTTCAGAGGGAAATACACAGAAATATGGTTGAGTTTAATATGCATCATTAGCTACAGGGCATAATTAAAACATAATTATGTCCCAAAGACATTTCTTCCTTAACTTCCTTAACTTCACTGATAATCTTGAAAGCACCCTGGGTTTAAAAGGTCATGCAACACTGTTTAAAATAAATTCTTACAAGTAAAAGGTAAAAAAGGGTTTGCTTTGTTCTTATGCCTTCTAGTGCTCAGAACTGCCAGTGTGTCAGTCAAAAAAGAAATTGTATGCAAACTGAAAGAAAACAGTATCAAGTGAAGTTACAGATTATTCCCCTGCCAAAAGGAACCAGTGCAGCATCTACCCTTGGAAGGGGTGTGCATGTGTATTTATGTATTTATGTTTACATAAAGTTCTAAGTTAGCAGTACCTTTTCAGTTTTGATTACATATATAGCATATGGGCAGAAATGGTGAAAAAGAAATTACTTTCATCTTACTTTCCTGAAATAAGTGGAACATGTACTCTTATATTCACATCTGATTTTTCATCATCTGACCTCTTATGTGTCAACCAGAATTATGATGTGCTTTGTTTACTTGTCTAATTTGGAACTAAAAGTAAAACAAACTGTAAGATAAACAGCCACAGAACAAGTCTGTATTTCTTTGTTTAGTAAAGAGGTTAGAGCAGCAATACCTACAAACGTATTTGTGTGAGAATTGTGAACAATGTAGATGTTACTGGTAAATCTCTTTGCAGCAAAGTCAGAATTTTTTATCTATCAGGAAAGCAGAAATGGTTATCAACTGCTTTGTAAAACTTGTACTATTAATCACAGCAGGCAGCAACATCCACAAATGCAACATGGCATGTTATTTTAATGACAGCAATTCCATGCCATTATTTATATCTAAGTCCTAATAAAAATCATTATCTGATGCAAACAACTTTAAACAATTTTGATTTGATCTCACAATGCTTAATTAAATAGCAAAAAACCAGCTATCTCTAGCTCTGATTAGATGAGCTAATTTTCTGCAGTCTTTCAAGAATCACTGTGTACACAAGACTAAACACAAGTAACACTGACAATGCTAATAGGGACTTCCCTCTAGCCATGGTTATATCTTTATAGGCATTGCTAATCATCTCTACTTCTGATACATCAAGTAAGGAATCTTGTCCCAGTTCCTTCCTATGATCTGGCAGAATTTAACAGAACTCTGCAAGAAGTTATTGAAGTATGATCACAAAAACAGAGAATCATTTATGTTAGAAAAGACCTTCAAGACTGAGTCCAACCATAAATTTAACACTGCCAAGTCCACCACTAAGCCATGTCCCTAGGTACTCTCCTCCTTGGAATACAATCAAATGCAACCCCTGTGAGTGTGCTTTCTCAGTCCTCTCACTTCAGAATCCATTATAGATCTCCTTCCTACTGCTGTAGTCAGTAGGCACAAATTTGACAAAACCAAACCATGCAGACCACTGTGTCAGTAATCCACCAACAGGACTTTGACAAGCTTTCAAAATTCTGAAGCACTCCACAAGAAAAGGGAACAGAATGCTAGCAAGCATAAGCAAATGTGCCCAGGACACACAGGACATGAAGGAAACAGAGGACAAATTCCCACCTATAAAACACAACTTTAGATAATAATATATGACAGCAAGAATCTTGCGCAGACTTAACAAACATACTGTGATAGCTATAAAGCCAAAACCAACACAATTTTAATGGCAATTGAAGCTTATTTTCATTCAGCTAAAGAAAGATCTTACAATTTTATGATTCTATGATTCTAAACTCCATGGCCAGAGGACAGAGGTTTTCTCAAGAAAATCCTACTTGTCAGGCTCAGCTCCAACTATTCATATGGAAAACCAAAGGGTGAAGAACAAGAGCTGCCCACAACATAAGTCCTCAGGATTTTCAGTTATTCTAGTCTTACTCCTCACTGCTAATTAGCAAACTACTATAGCCAAAGGAAAATAAACCAAAATCTTTTCCCAGATACAACCAACGAGAATACTACTAATTCGGCTTGACTTAAATGTAACACCAGTAATCCATGTATTTATAGCCTGATGTCATGCTTTTAGTCCTCATGCCTGATTGTATAGATTTTTACTATAAAAAAAATTCACTCAAAACGCCTCTTCTGCATATTGCTTATTAAAATACAAAGGGACCCAAGACTATTCTCTTCATCAAGGATCAAGGTAGCCTGCTGATCTCAGCAGCCATCTGTCTTCCTGTGAATATCACCTACAAAAACAGTTATGTCCCATTTGAACAACACACCTCTTCTCCTCCAGGCTGCAATTTGTATGTGAAAAAAACACTGAGGAAGTTACATAAAAGGAGTAGATCTCCTGATATTTGACTCACTGATATTAAGCTGATTTCTGGAAACTAACATGAATAATTTTTTAACTTGGTCTTCAGTGTATCACTGTCTCAGAGGCTGTTCAATTCCTAACAATCATCTCAACATATAACTCAACATCTTGGTTGAATCACTTTGCAGTTATACACAAATACTCTGATTTCACAGACTTGGCTTTCTTTTCTTTACCTGGCTCTTTTCTTTAGCCTTTGGGGTTAAAATTCAAATTAAATATTAATTTTTAGTTCAAGCCTATATGTATGTATGTAGGCCTTGGACCATCTGCTTACTGTCTTGAGACCCCTAACAGCTGCACTGTTTTTAAAAAATTACTGTATTTTCCTTTGAACTTGCATTGAAAGAAAAGATTTAATGTAAATTAAACAGTACATTTGGGAATAAAAATGAGTCATGCAAATGAAAAATGCATTTTCATGTTTCTTCTGACAATTAAATCACTTTAAGCCTGTTATTAAAGAAATTTCAAGAGCTAACTTTGTAGAATACAAAACACATTTTGAAACATACTGTTTGAAACATACAGTTATACTACATAAATATTGCCATTCAACATATAATAACGTTATGAATGGAATGCAATTTTGCCAAAACATAAGAAAATTTATTCACTCAAAATCTTTAAAATTCACTTGTTCTATTTCACTACAACTAGAGTATGAAATAATAAATTCCAAATAATTGAAGACAAATACAGATAGTAAGTGGCGCTACTGAAGCTAATTTTTACAGTCATTGGTGGAAGGAAAAAAAACTTTGTGATTTTATAGTAAGTTTAACACAAAACCACAATTTAATCAATAATGTGAATATCTAGGCCCCTGATAACCAATGAAAGCAACAACAACATTCTTTACTATATTAACACTTTGTTACCATGACATAGTGCTTCACTGCAGAATTCAGGAAATAAAATCTTGCTGCCAATATATGCTGCAGTTTTATTACTATTTTGTTTTATATATCCTAGAAGAGAAAACAATACCTTCTTGAAGTTTTATTTCTGTCTTTATACATCTCAGGAGAATTCAAGCCTGGCCACCTATTTACATTACAGTACTACTGACGTAATGAGATTTTAATCCATATAGAGGCATTTCAATTTTACCTTTATCTCTTCGATGTTAAATATTGTGGCTTGCTGTCCAAAATGTCATTCTAGCCTGCAGATTTGCAAAGTTTAAATAATTAAAGAATAAAAATAGCAGATAACATTCAATTAGAGAATTATAATTAAAAAGATGAGAGAAGAAAGATCCTTTTCTGATTTATGAATCAAAACTTTCCTAAAATAGTAGCCATCAATACCCAATATAAAGGGGGCAAGTAAGAAAAAAATCTAAGAGCAAAATAACCCAAAATCTCTAAGAAATGAGAAAGTAAAATACCAAACCCAAACGTAACCAACTGACTAATAGAGAAAATATTCCTGAGGATTTGAGCGGGTGGAGGTTGTTTTAAAGAACCATCATATCATCCAAGCATTATAAACTGCACTGGGGATAGCTGTAGATGCTTAAAAGCACTGACCTGAAGATTGCCAAGTGCCTTCTTCTACTTTCACTTAAATACAAAGGCTTTTTGAATAATATAATTGTATAGATTTACAACGTATTAGAGCATAAACACTTCTAATTTACATCTATAAATTTTATTTGTTTATTCCATACTATCTTGTCTCCCTCTTGTGGCTGGCTCGCTCTCACAAACATGGGCTTCTACCTGGATTCAGCCCTTCTGCAGAATCACAGGGTAATTCAGGCTGGACAGGACCTCAGGAGGTCCCTAGTCCATGCTCTCCCTCAAGGAATTTCTGGTTGGCCTTGGTAGAAACATTCATCACCAGCTCTTTGCAATCAAGGTAAAGGCTCACTGTTGAATCCAGACTCAAGAACTTCCTAAAAGATCATTTGGAAAAGAAATCA
Source organism: Ploceus nigricollis (assembly GCA_013399945.1). Lineage (NCBI taxonomy): Eukaryota > Metazoa > Chordata > Aves > Passeriformes > Ploceidae > Ploceus > Ploceus nigricollis. The sequence continues at coordinate 793,998 of VXBC01008112.1, read as the reverse complement.
AAGAGCCAGGAAAATAAATTCTCAGGAACTATAATTTGGGATGTACTGCCATCCCAAAGTTTCATTGTTTTTTAACAGAGTAGGAGACATATTTCTTTGTATATTGATGCAGTATATGGCTGTTACATTATCTGTCCTCAGCTTCACACATGACCACCATGTGTGGAAGAAACATGTAGAGTATATCGATGATCAACTGAAGTTCGAAAGCTTCATTGTGAAGGGTTTACTTCTTTACCAATAACCAGACCCTGAGCAAGGTTGAATTTGAGTGAACTTTTTTTTCCTTCTTCCAGCAAAACATCTGTCATGAGGACCTTCACTGGCAAGAAGGGTTGAAGAGGCCTACCTCAGACAACTGGAAAACAATCTGCTCCTCGCCATTTGCAATCAACTGAGATAGAAAACAACATGCCCTATGAAACTACAATAAGTTTATCTGGAAGACTGAGTCAGGATGAATAAGAGGCTTTGCCAGCCTGAATGCCACCACATCTCTAAAGAAAGAGTCCTAGAACACAGGGGCTAAAGAGCCATGTCTCATTTTCCATAAGAAGTCACAAAGACAAGAAAGCTGTTCTATCACAAGGATAATTTTGTAAATATAGTAATACTTCAGTTTTGGAGATTTATTGAATAAATAAACCCCCACAGTCTTGCACAATTTTAAGATGTGCTTCAGTAGCATATGCAACAATAATTAAAACTAGTGCAATATCAAACTGCAGTACCAAAGGAATTACTTTTCAACATAGGAGTGTATAACCAGCAACTGTTACTTCTGCACAAAGAGGTAAAAAATCAGAGTACTAGAAGAGGGCATTTTGTACCACCATACACCAATAACTGCTAAGAAAAAAGAACGTGTATCACAAGTATATGTAGCAATGGAAAGCAAAAAGTGAGGAGCTGCCTTAAAGCCTTCCATCTGTATAAAAATCTCAGAGCCAGGCTATTAACTAAAGAAGTAACTGAATAACACCTTAAAGAAACTGATTCTGCATTCCTTCTTTCCTTTGTTCAAAATACTGCATTATCTTTCAACTCCTCCTTTTCACATTCACAGGTTAATCATACAAAAATAAGTGAAAACAGTAACAATCTCCACTACAATGATATCTGTTAGAGGACTTTATTTTCAACTATGAAAGCATTTAGACATCTGCACTCTAATTATTTAATTTGTTTTGTCATCTTACTACCTTTGTGTATTTTTAAATCACACCGGAGTTACATCCCCCCACCATTTTTTTGGTGGTTCTTTTTTTGGACAAGGTCGGGAGTTACTTTTTAGGCAAGAATAGTGAAAGAATCTATGAGAATCAATATCTGTTTAGAGTAAGATTTCAATTTATAGAAAAAAAACCCCAGTCTTAAAATAATACTGAAGTTTTGAAGCCAACTGGTACAACTATTCATACAGAAGTAATGCACCTACTCCTATTTGACAGTTGATCCTTCCATCTGAAAAACAACAATTTACCATTTAGGCACTCTTAACCTAGCAATCTGCAGAGTAATTTTAATTGCAGTGCCTAAATTAGAAAATGTTTTATTTTGCATTCTGCATATGTCCCTGTTGTGAACATGCCAATACATGTCCATTCCCTCCCCCACTCCACCAACAGAGCATCTCTACCTTCTTTCTTTGTAGGTGTTACTTGATTTTTTTCCCCACTGACTACATGATTTCACACTTCATTCATACTTCACACATTCCTCTCTAAAGGTAAAATATAATTTCTTAAAAGCTTTTCTACAGTGTTTTTATCAGTGAGGCCTGAGGTATGCCTGAATCAGTTAGTCAGAGCACAGGAGGAGTTCTTTTTGGTGCAAATTGTCCATATGCCTACGCTCAGCCTGGAGACCACGCTTAGCCAGTTCACTGTTAATGTGTTCATGGTAACTTCCTTCCTGCTGAAGACTGAAGGTGTCTGCCAAGAGTTCTTAGGATTGAAAATTGGCATAGATGTTGCAGCTATTAAAGACAAAAATGAACAAACAATTTTGAAATCATAACAATTTCCAGCAAATTGAACACTCCCTCTTTGCAATATAAGAGTCAATAGGTAATACATCATTAACCTTCATCTTTACAAAGTATCATGCATATATCTTCACAATGCTCCAGTAAAATGAAACAGTATAATTAATTATCTCCACTCTACAGGAAAGGAACAATGGCACAAATGCCAGAAAATAAAAGTGTCAAAGGAAGAAAATAGAAATAAGAACTGTATTAATCTTCGTTTTTTCAGGACATTAAACATTGTATGACACTACTGTGAAAAATCACAGGCCACCAACCTCAGTTAGAGACATGAAAAATTAGTTTTCTTTTTAATTCAAGATTAAAGCTGGTTATCTAGAACTTGAAAAGAACCAAAATTACATGGAAGCAGCAGCTTGCCTGTGAAAAATACAGTAACCAAACTCCTTATTTGATTCACAATATGCTTTCTAATTCTTGAAGCTAAACAGAGGATCAGCAAACTTCATTTATTTCTAGGGCCTATCAACAGAGATGCTGTAATAGAAAGTCATAACCCTGTGATTGAAAACAGGATCCAAGCTGCATACATGTCTTCATACATGGCCATGTACATATTTGGCCAAAGCACAAATAGGCGGAATCAGATGTGTTCTAACAATATTTTTTGAAAACAGAAAAAACAAACGTGTGGTTTTATACTGTTATTGTTTCTAATAGTTTAATTATTTCAGTTTCTTTAAGCACAGAATATGGCAACTGAAAATTCTGGATTTTCCTGAATTCAGGTAGTGTTGTGGGTTGACCCTGGCTGGATGTCAGACACTCACTGCCCTCCTCAGGTGGACAGGGGTGAGAAAATATAACAAAGGACTCAAGCACATGGAGGGATCCCTCATCAGTTACTGTCATAGGCAAAACAGACTTGACTTGGGAAAAGTCATTTATTACCAATCAAATCAGAGGAGGGAAATGAGAAATAAAAACAATTCTTAAAACAACTTCCCCTCATCCAGGTTTGACTTTACTCCTGATTTTTCTACCTCCTCCCACAGGTGGTGCAGGCTGACAGGAAATGGGAGTTTACCACACATTTCTGCCACTCCTTCCTTCTTGGAGGGGGACTCCTTACACTCTTCCCCTGCTCCAGAGTGGGGTCTCTCCCACAGGAAACAGTCCTCCATGAACTTCTCCAATGTTGAATCTTCCCACATGCTGCAGTTGTTGACAAACTGCTCCAGCATAGTCCTTTCCATGGAGTGCAGCCCTTCAGGAACAGCCTGCTCCAGTGTGAGTCCCTATGGGGTCACAAATCCTGCCTCAAACCTGCTCCAGAGTGGGCTCCTCTCTCCATGTGGCCACAGGTCCTTCCAGGAGCCTGTTCCAGCATGGGCTTACTACTGGGTCACATCCTACTTCAGGCTCTGCTCTGGGATGAGATCCTCCATGGGCTGCAGATGGATCTCTGCATCCCCTGGTCCTCCACGGGCTGCAGGGGCACAGCTGCCTCACCATAGGCTGCAGGGGAATCTCAGCCGTGGCACCTGGTGCACCTCCTCCTACTTCTTTTGCACTGATCTCGGTGTCCGCAGAGCTGCTCCTCTCACATATTCTCACTCTCCTCTCACTGGCTGAAGCTGATATTGTGAGTTTTTTACCCCCTTTTCTTGAATGTGTTATCCCAGAGGTACTTCCCCACCACTGCTGATGGGCTCAGCCCTGGCCACAGGACTCTCTCTTGGAGCCAGTTGGCTGTAGTTCTGTCAGACAATGGGGGAAGCTTCTGGCAGCTTCTCACATGACCTAACCCTCTAGCCCCATTCACTACCAAAACCTGGCCACATAAACCCAATACAATGAGTAATTAATTGGCATTCCACAACAAAATTTACTGCCAGTCTTCAGACATGTTCTTGAGACCTTTGTAAAAAATGCATTTTGAAGGTTTTTTTAACAAACTAGCTATCTCCTTTTATTACATTTATATGTAATGTAATATTTTTATATTACATTTAAGGAACTAGATAAACAGAGGTTTAGATATTCATTCAAATCATACTTTTAAATCCCCTTCTCCTTCCCAAAAAATTTGTAGACAAGTTGATCTATCTTATGGGTCTTGAAAAAGGGATATGTACCATAATTCATTTTAGCCAACTTTATTTTTTGCCCTGTATCTTCTATAAATAGCCATGGCCCAGAGAACCTAAGGTAACAAAAGATTGTCTACCAAGCACTCCAAAAATGCTTCACGGTACTCTGGAAGGCTGGGATCTCACAATACTAAATATAAAGTATCACACTCCACACAAAACTGAGATAAGGTCTGAAACTCTGCTCTAACACATACCACAGGCCAGGCAGGGAAGGATGAGAGAGGAAGCCTGCTTCATAATACCTGAGCTGTTCAAGGTAAGGAGCAGTCCACAATCCTCCAAAAATTAGACATTACATCTTCTTCATCCACAATACTCCCAAAAATATTGGCAAGAGTGAGACTAATGGCTAATATGTCAGTAATATCTCCCACTGCACTGAATAGTATTTTCCCACTATTTCCTTGAACATATTCTTCTGTCTTCTCTCCCCAGTTTGTTCTTTCATTCTTCAACTGTAAATTTGCTAAGGCAAGACTACTTCACACAGAGCTGTCCAACTAATATTTTTTTTTAATTAAACAACAAGTCTAACCTTGTCTTTCAGACAGTATTGGCTTTGGTCACTGATCTGCTTGGTGAATTAATTTAGTTACATTGTACCTGTACTTCGTAAAGGACACTGGTTTCCCAGTAATTTAATGGTAAGGTTTTTCTAGTCCACGTTTATAAAAGCCTCTTCATGCCTTGCCTTTTTTACCTATAGTTCAGGTCAATAACCAACAAAATTACTAAAACTATAAGCAAAGAGTTAAAAAACTAAAACCCTCTCACCTTTAAAATATATTACTGTACCTTTTGCCCAATTTTCTACTTCAAAAAGCATCTATTCAAATCTGTAGTACAACATGCACATTATCTACATCCCCACATTTACATATTGAGATACTTTTCATTAGTTGAATTACCTTGTCTGCATCCACTTTTCCTCTGATAAATTCTTTCTTCCAAAATTCCAGTGCCTGTTCCAGAGTCAGGCCGATGCCTTTCAGGAAGAGTCCGTACTGCATCCGGCCCCCGTGACGGAGGTGGTGGCTGTCACGGAGGGCTCTGTGCAGCTGACGCATGCACAGAGGGAATGACTTCACAGAGAGCTGACAAGAGAAGAATTTCTGCTTAAGGCATACTGATCATTTAATTTGTAGGATATGTGTTTACTGCGATTATTAATTAGCTCCATTTGAAAATGCCAATGGATGGAAGAACAAGACAGGCATGTACAGAGAGCCTTGGGACTGAATTCATAACACAAGAGAGTCCATAAACTATCCAATTCAACAACCATCTCAAGAAAAAAATCCAGAGGACAGAGTAATACAGCTGGTACTATCAGACTGTCTCCAGCTACAAAGTTAAACAGGTTTAAATTGCTGTGGAAAAATATACCCACACTTGCATTACAATATTTCTTGATTCTGCTTTATTTTAGCATCTGGAATGGCAAAATGACCTTTTATAGAGTTTTGGGGGTTGGGGAAGGGGAGGGGATTTTAATTCACTGCCAGAGAACACTATTTGAATTCACTTCCAGAGAAACACTATCATGGTTAAGATGGATGCTGAAAACACATGATTCCTAAAATTGATATAAAGAAGTAATAATATGTTTTGAATGGATTCTGTTACTTCCATTTTATTTACTTCCTTGTTTTCAAAACCCTGCCTGGAAGTCAAAAATCAAAAACCAGCATAGGAAAGACTAATACTGCAACACAGTAATCATAAACTAAACATCATGGTTTGCAAGATTGTTAAATAAGAAAATTTTGTTGTATTCTGCTTATAACTATATTAGGTATTTGTGAAAATACACAAAATTGAAGAGCAAATTAAGCATTTCACTGCAACTTCGCTCTGAGTCTGAATCCTGATTAGATGCATTTTCAACTAATTCTGCTCTGTCTTGAACTTCAACACAATTTCGTTCAACAGTTACAAAGCAAATATGAATAAAAAGAAGATAAAGGCTTTATATTAGTTTGTACATAGAGTATTTAAATTTAAGAAGTTATACTTCAACATCCTATATAACTCCAGAAAAAACTTACAGCATCAATTTGCTCTAGAGAAATTTTTCCAGTGTTCTTTTGGACGCTGTAATCTGGGCCAACATAAGAATGGCTGAAAAAGAAAGCAAACAGTATGGCATCATTTCAAGCAGTTCCAAAATATTTTTAAGTTTAGAAATTTTGAAAGAAAATAATTTATCAATTGTAGGCTGCAAATATTTAATCTCAGGCAAAAACAAGAAACCAAGTAAGGAATCATAAAGCTAACATCAGAGCAAAGATAGCAAAGAAACCCTCTTTCTCTTCATCTGAAAGGAGAGGTGAGGGATCATATAGGGTTTAGATCAGAGAGACCACTGAAGATCATCTAGTCCAACTCCTGCTCAAAATGGTGTTTGCTATAGCAGGTTGCTTAGGATCTCATACAGCTGGGTTATGAGCATATCCAAGGACAGAGACTCATAACCTTCTGAGCAACCTGTCCCAATGTTCAACCACTCTCTTAAAAAAAATTGTTTTCTTACATTTAGGCAGAATTTCCTGTATATCAGTCTCTGCCCATTGCCGCCTGGCCTATCACTGAATACCACTGAGAAGACCCTCACCCTTTTTTTTTACTCCTCCTTATCAGACACCTATTTACATGCACTGATAAAATGCACACACACACTTCCTGAAACTTATCTCCTCCAGGCTGAACAGCCTCACTTTTCTCAGTCTCTTCTCGTACGTACTGGGGAGCCCAGGACTGGACACAGACCTGCAGATGTGGTCTCACCAGTGCTGAGTAGAGCAGAAGGATCATCTCCCCTGACCTACTGCAAGTGCCCTTCCTAATGTCATGCAAGGGGACTGTCAGCTGTCTTTGCTTCACAGGTACCCCGGTGGCTCACAGCTTGCTGTCCAGCAGGACCGCAAGGTCCTCTTCTGCACTCACAGCTATTCAACCCTCAACTTACACTGGCACATAGGGTAATCCTCTCCAACTGCAATCCTTGCCATTTCCCTTTGCTGGACTTCACAGGGTTCCTGGCAGCCCATTTCTCCCTCCTGCCAAGTCCATCTGAAAGGCAGAGCACCCATCTGGTGCAAACCATTCTCCCCAGTTTTATATCATGTGAGATTGGCTGAGTACACACTCAATTCCATCACCCAAGGCAATAAAGTAGAAGTTAAAGAAGACAGGACCATAGGTACTCCACTAGGGATTACTGTACTTAAATAATTTAAAGCATTTAAATCAGGTGTGTCTATTATTACTAATTTTACTATAGAAGCATCTAAATTCCGTTTGGCCACCTGTCTGTTCACTGCCAGAGGTTGCTTTTCAAGTTGCAAGGTCTGATATATTTTGTTCATTTTAAAGGAACTTCCAAACAGCATTTGTATTGGAAGCATTTATATCATTTTTTTGGTTGGTGACAAAATAAACTGGAAACAGTCCCTCCATTTTTACAAAAGCAAAATGGAAGTGATTTACCAGTTGTATAACATACATTCCCCGAGGTAACATAAGAATGTACAAAAATACCAGTTGGCTAAATGTGGGGTATAGTATCCCTGTTGAAGTACCTTCTTTTGGAACCTTTCCTTTTTCCATATAAAAAAAAAGCACAGATGGGACCGATCATGATACTGAAGGACTGTTCCACTTACATAGAACAGAGCATACATCAAAAACAATTCTCAGTTTCTCAGTAATTACTTCTAGAGAGCACAGTTTATAAAAAGCTAACTTAATTGCTCTTGATCTTCAAATTAAGAAAGGTATACCACTGAGGCATATTTTTACAACCCCAGTAAGATGTAGGGTAATAAAATCATGGAAGGTTATTGGCATTCAGAAGCACCTCCAGCTATGTAACAGTAAAAATAACACTGCAATCCTTGTTTTCATTCATTGCTTTTGAACAAAGTTCAATTATATGTAAATAAGCAGAGATACAATGAAAGCTATTTTTCATATTCTGATTTACACTAAAAACAACAAAATATAAAACTCTTCCTATATAATAGAAATTATGAGACTTTTAAAAATCAAAATAAAATGTCAGGGTTTGGGAACAGATAGCTCAAGCAGCAGAGCACCGTAGAAAATAAGCAGCATGATCTGCAAACAAGATCTGCATCGCAATTACCCATGCAGTGCTGCCATGATGGAGCCTCAACACTTCCATTTCTAATTCATCCAACATCATTTCAAAGACCTTAATGCTAAGATGTATGTGCTCAGAAACAGATTTAATTGCTGACATTCAATATTTAAGTAAATTTCTGTCCTTAGAGACATTAAAAATTCTACAAAAACAAACACCAGAGCAACCTGATCTAACCAGATCTGCACTGAGCACGGGCTAAATGAAATCATCTCCAGAGGTTCACCTCAAACTAAATTATTCCATGATTCTAAACCAGCTCCTTCTAATGGTATGGACCTTGTCCTCCTGCATATGACCAGTAAGAAAAGTTTCCCATATAAAGTGGTAAAAAGCAATCATATATATATAGGAAAGAGACCAGAGTTCTCTACTTACCTTCTTCTACAAATAAAGTAGAAAGCTTATATACATACATATACACATATATATCTATACACACACACACAACTAACAAGGAGGCAAGCTATTTACTCTAATGGTTCACACTTTCAGCAATCTACATAGGTCTATTAAAAGAACATATTAGTACTCTATTCATCAGTGACAGCAAAATCTTCCTAAAAGAGCAGGGAGCATAGAATATTTGCAACAAGGAAGGTCCATGCTCTGAGCACTGTAATTTGGAATCTGTTTTGTTCATAAAGGAGCTTAACAACCTTGCACTTGCTAGTAAAAAAAAAAAAAACTTTATAAAAGCTACAACTATTTTTTGTTACTCAGAAGCAACACTAGTTCTATAAACTATGTTCCATGTCATTTATAAAGCTTTTGTTAAGTTGAATAATTACTTTTGGGGTTTTTTTCAAAGCCAATCACAGAGATGAGGTCTATAAAAAAACTGTACCTAAGGCATTCTCCCAAAACAATTACTTTAATCTGTATGAAGGAATACAGTCATGCTTTCACTTTATGCTACCTGAGATGATTAAGCAGAGGTTGAAGTCTCTCATCAGACTGTATGGAAGGTAGTGATCGTGCTGTCAGCTGGAAGAAAAAAGGAGTACAATTAATAAAATATTAGCTTAAAAAAACTGATAGCACAAGGCAGGAATTATGTTGGAAGTCACACTGCATTGTTACAACTTTATACAACATGGGGTAAGACATAATTTCTCCTATTAAAAATAACTAAGCACAGCCTTCCAGAAACTGAAGCTAGCAGAAATATTTATAAGTTAACAAACAGTGAAAAATCATTTTTCTAAAATTACAATGCTATTAGAATTAAATAGCAAGACATCATTGAAAGTGGTATACGTTTTTCCAAACATACTTGAACTAAAAGTGATCTTGTGCCTAGACAGCCTACCAATGTAAATATAATTCATGAAGCCATATTATATATAATTTACATTTGTATAAAAGCAATTTACATAGTATTTAGCACTATGTGACTTTTATATAAACATGCCTCTGTGTACACTGTTTTCTTTTAAATGAGCATAACCTATTTTGCAATCTGATTGTTCTAAAATATTTTTTTCTTCTAACTCATATGAGTAGTTAAAATATTCAACTTTTTCTGCAAAAATAAACCCAGCAGTCTATATGTCACACTACTGTACAATATTAGTTAACTGGTGTATTAACTAAAATAACTAGAAAAATATATGTATTAAATTTGGTTAGTATCTGTATATAAGGTGACTACCTTCACCTATAAAAGCTACAAACATAGCACTTTGGATAATTCTGACATTCATCTTACACAAAATACTGAACATAAACATACATTTCATGATTCTGTGGCTGCCATGATTCTTAGGCTGTATTTTGAAAACTACCTTTGAACAAAGTAGAAATTTCAAGATATTTCACACTGTATAAAAAAGCATCAAGGTCTTAAGTATTTTACAGGTAACTCAAAAATAGCATGCAGTATTAATTAATTTAATTATTATAAAGATTTGTTATAACCATTTCACAGCCTTTGCTGCTGGGCAGAAGTCAGACAGGGATCAAATCTGAAACTTGCACCTCAAGCTCGCAGCACCATTCACCAAGCAAATGAGAGGAGGTTCGAAGCAGCTGTCTGCCAGGGGAAGGTTGAAGCCACTGAACACAGGGACAGCAAGGAAGGAGGAAGGGGCCATTTCTGCTGCTGAGGGAGCCCTGGACTGCATCAATCACTGTCTCACAACACTCTGGGCTCTTCTCAGCCCCAGGTAACCCAAAGGTACTCATCCGATCCGACTGCTGCAGAAAACGTTAACCTGGCACTCTCAGCAACCCATTCATCCTCCTTTTAGGAAGGCAGCTGTCTTGGCAATTACAGCATGATCCACATTCCCTTGTTTTATGGAGCTAGACTGATATGCATATGATACATTAAAACTTCCGTAAACTCTGCATTTATTCAGAAGTTTCTTTTAATTAAAAAAATATCCCTTATTTTCCTACCATGGAGTTTTAAAGGTCAAAATAAGTATTGTTCTATATTCACATCCCCTACAAAATAACCCTCTAACTTTGTTTTAAACACAACCAGAAAATCAGAAATTATTTCTAAAAAAGAACTTGGAAGCCTTCTAAACACCAATCAAAGTTATCAGAACAAAGACTGAACGACCTGAAATACCACATATTTCTTTCTCCATTATTAACTTCAGAGATACAGAAAACAGTATTCGTGTGCACACTCAAACACATAGATATAATTTTATATAAGACAAACATTTTTCTCTATGCAGTACTTGAAATATTGCATTTAATCAGAAAAAAGCATGCATTTATAACAGGACGTTTATAAAAGTGTGACTGGATAATGATGTAAGCAGCAAAAAAAAAAAAAGTAACATTCAAAACCTGAAAAAGTATCGACATTAAAAAGTTATAAAAGTTATATATACAATAAACTACATTTCTATGTAAGCACTATTAATTAACAGAAACACTCATTTAAAACTAATTTAGGAGACTTGTAGTAACTGAGGCAGAACCAAGACCTAGTGATCTTTAACCAAGATTTTTCTTGATGCTGCAATGAAAGAATATAGAAGAGGTGGCCTATAATTGGCAGTTTAAGGATCCACCATTAAAGGGCAAAAAAACAATCCCTTGAAGTCAAAGGAGAATCCACACGGCCAATATTTTCCTGAATCTGCAAATCTTAAGAGCAAAATTACTCCCTGTTTTCCTCTATTATGTTGCCTGGACAAGGTAATGTTCTCTACAGACTATGGTGAAAATAAGATCTAACACTTTTCAAATCTTAGAACAAACACTTTGTCCAGTTATTTCAAATGTTTAATTTCAGGAAGATGTGGTCTCCTCATGACACTGCTCTTTTCTATCTAACACTAAGGGGCCTATAATTTAGATTATGTTTTTAGATTATGTTTGTCCTTAAACATAGTTGAGGAGACCTCATCAAAATATTTGAACAACTTTAATTGAAAGAGCACATTTTCCTTCAACTTATATTGTGGCACCCAAAACTGCCCCCAGCACTCAAGGTGAGGCCACCCCAGGGCAGAGCAGAGCAGGACAATCCCTCCCTTGCCCAGCTGGCCATGCTGGGCCTGATGCCCGCAGGACAGGGTTGGCCCCCCTGCCTGCCAGGGCACTGCTGACTCAGATTTGACTTTCCATCATCCAGGACCTCCAAGTCCCATTCCACAGCACTGCTCTCCAGCCTCTCATTCCCCAGTCTATGCACACAACCAGGGTTGCCCCATCCCAGGTGCAGAATCTGGCACTTTCCCTCGTTAAAGTTCATATGGTTGGTGACTGCCCAGCACTCTAATTTGTTGAGGTCTCTCTGCAGGGCCTGTGCCCAACTTACTGCCTGACTTATTTGTGCCCAACAAATGCACTATGGGCTATTTGTTCCCATTAAATGCATCACCCAGTTGAGTATGAGCCTGCACAGTAGCAAAGTGCAAGAGGGAAAGAAGGTAGAAGCTTCTTTTCATAAAATTGGAAACAAAGATATGAGTAAAATATCATAGTAGTACCTGCAGCAGTAACTCATCTAAAGGAATGGTATACAATTAGAAATTATCTTTAGTGGAATGAAATAAAATTACTTTTTGCTCTACTAATCCAGCACTACTTTACCTATTCAGGTCTTTCTCTTGAACTTTTTGAAACAGAGACTGCCTTTAGCAACAGCTATTTAACATTAATAGGCACTACACTTGTTCCAGCTAACTCATTAGTACTAGACAAACTATTCAAAGATCTGTTTGGCCAGCATTTTAAGACGTTTTCTAAATGTAACCAATCTAATAGAATATCAAATTTTATTTAATCAAACCATTTATGTTTTTTTAATTAACTATACTGTAGCCATGCCATATCTGAAAGTCAGAATAACAGATCCCAGCTTTCTCCCTTCACCGGGAATAACTGAGAAACAAAAGAAGGCAGTAAGACACTTTCTGTAAAAGTTTTGATGTTAATTCAGGATTTTTTTCCTTAACCCTAGTTTATCTACATTAGCTATCCTTCTGGAGTACACATTTGATCAAAAGAAAAAACAATATTCAGGAGGTGCTACAAAAGCCTTTGGGAAGCTTTCCTCTCCTCATTCCCATTTTAAGAGAGAGAACAGGTTAAAAATAATGCTGTAGAAACATTTTAGTTCTACTCAAAGACTGTGTCATTCACTATACTGTTAGGGACACACTACACACATCTCAGAGTACTCTTCACATATTTATAGGATCAACATAGAATCATAGGATGGTTTGGGCTGGAAGGGGCCTTGAAGCTCATCTAGTTCCAAACTCTCTGTCATCGGCAGTCACACCTTTCACTAGATCAGAGCCCTGTCCAGCCTAGTCTCGAACGTGAATTCTGCAAATATCCAGCAAGATTACGATAAATAGCAGGCCTTTAAGTCTCAGTTCCACTTACACAGAGTCCATGAGTCCATATATAAGGCCATGCCTTTATATAAAAATGGGAATTCTACCATACAATGACATTTGAAACATAAATCATTCATGTAAAAGCTCTTTCCCACTGCAATCTGCCTTCAGCAACAAAAAATAGTTTTCATATACCTTTTATTCTAGAATTCAGCCTAAATAGAGGAAGTAATAGTCGCAAAAGACTTCTTAATGCATTTCTGCCTGATTAGAAGCATTGTTGATGAATAGAAACTTTAAAACTTTAAAACAAAATCTGAATTTTAGTTGGCTATTCCATAAAATGTAGTATTAAAGGATATGAATTCTCCAGTAAGGCATTTTAAAGCACCAGGCACCAAAACACTTGCTTTAGATTAAATTTCAGACTCAATGTCTATGAAAGGCTTTGTACTTCTGAGAAAGGCTTAATTTTACTTTGGTTTGCCTTTATTTATTTTTTAAAAGACATTTCAGAATTATATTACCTGGTTTGTATGATTTTGCACTAAGAAGCCATGAGATGCAGATATTGCCAGAACCCAAGAATTCAAGTTAATTATGCTCCAGACAAACACCTTCAACATCCAACTAAGCTGCAGGCTGTCTCATACCAACAGAAATTGATTGATTTTGAAACATCAGCTAATGTTGTTAGAAAATGTCACAATGCAAATGCTATGCAGCTGGGGAACCTGGAATGAGAGAGCAGTGTTTGCAAGCCAGTATGCTGCTGTACCTAGACAGCTGACATTTTAATACTGATCAATTTTCTTTTGAAAAAAGTTGGGGTTTAACCTTTCACAGCATCTTACAAATCTCAAGCACTGTACAAAATTAATAAGTAATTTTTGCCAAGGCTTCTTCAGCTATTAGAAGTTATTTCAGCAGCACTTACACTGAAATATGCTCAATAAAAACTACACCAAACAATTAATGTTACATCTATTCCACAACACACAGCCTATATAACAGCAAATAACATTCTTCAAAACTAACAAAACTATGCAAAAAATGCTTTCAACATTACGAAACTTTTCTTTTTAATTGGTCAATACAATTTAATACATAAAGCGTTTAGATTATTTCCACCTAGTACCACCAAATTTATGAAAGAAAGGCAATAAATAATACAGACTAGCATTACTGGGCTTCTAGTACAGATGTAACAATTCTGAAATTTCTAAAGAACAGGAAAAAGATTTCCCTCTTGAATCCCTAGTGGATGAGTAACAATATAAGGCTGAACTTGGTTTTGTGGGTTTGCTTTTCTTTTGTTATTTAATTACATAAAACTCCCCACCAACACACACCTATTCACAGTAAAACAAGCTAGCCAAAAGAAAATCACACAGAACACTAAGTGGCCTTCTATGTTTAAGGAAAGCAAATCAAAGGCAGCAACTAACTTATTTAAAAAACAAACAAACAAAATAATTAAAGTTATATTAGCAGCACTCTCATTTTCTTTTTGGACTCTAAAGGCAGGGCACAATAGTTATCAATGTTGCTTAGATGCTGTATCTAAATAGGTATTTAAAACCTATATATGAGTATAATAAAATATACATTATGTGGTAAAATATATAGTCTAAATTATAAATATTACACATATAATGTCTTCTTTTCATTTTGCCAGTTAATTCAAGCTGCCAAATGTCAAACTTCCCATACGAGAAGAAACAAATTAAGAGTTGTGAAAAGTGTCCTTGCTAGCATGTCCTAGATATTTACCTAACACTTTAAGAACTCTGAAGAAAACAAAGTCCACTAATTTCAGCTCAGCATTTGTCAAATGTGCTCAGAATAATAATTAATGTTTTCCTGAGGCACTTGCTTCTGAAAGTAATTGATTTCTTTTTCCCATTTGGAAATGTCTAGGCTTTCATATTCACACTGAGGTATAAATAACACCTGGATTAGAGTCCTTTAAAGAAAAACTTTTCAATCATTAAACCTTGTTTAATTGCCAAATGAACTGTTGCTGGGTTTTGCAGCATTATTACTTGTGCATATAATCATTTCACTTGCATTTGAGGGTGACAGCATGTAAATGAACTCATCTCTTGTACTTTTTTGCATACTAAAATAAAGTTGAAGTTGACAGTTATGAATATGCTCACTAGATATTTTCCCCCAAAAATAAGTTATTGATTCCATCTTTCTTATAATAGTGCATAGTGTGTTTCAGGCTTTAATTATATGTAGATTGAAAAAGACATTTAAGAAGCTACCTTGTCAGCAAAATCCAAATCTTCTGTTCAATAATACTGCTTCCCATAGTTGTGAACGTTCTTCAGTGATTTTATCAACTGTTTCACCACTGACTCGGCCTTTACAGAGAGCTTTCTCAACTTTTAATTTAGTCTTGAGTCCTTTTTTTTTGTATCAGTTTCCAGATACCTAGTTATTTTCAAACCAAACAAACAGTGTACTGGCACATTCACCTTTGCAGCAAGCATGGAAAATGATATAGTTTCTTTTATTTCATCATGAACTTCTGATTCATGCAAACAGTTCTTCATCTCTTCATTACTGCTTACTATTCCTTGGCTGCATGCAGATCTTTTGTTTCTTCTTCTGGCATTATTTATGAACAGTTTGTTGCTTTTCCAGTCCTTCTCCCAGGTTCACTGTCTGAATGGTGATTCCAGTACTCTAAAGTAACCTGGAATGTATTCCTCAGTTCAACTATACAATGATGCTTTAATTAACTTGCATCCATGGAGCTCATGTGGGAGAAGGTAACTCAGACAACAGTGATTTCCCCAAGGTCTTAATGTTATGATTTTAAAGTTTCACACACACCCCCTGCCCCTTACACTTCATTTGTGGAAGGAAATTAAGAAAGCCAAAATCTCTTAATAAAATCTCTTCTTGGTAGAAGCTACTGGCCAGTATCACACAAGAAGCAATTGGTTAGAACGTATGAAAGATTATTATTTGAAGACCCTCAAAGTCACTGTCACAAACCATAGTAGGTGTTCCCCATCACAGACCTCACCAGCCTAGCACTCTGCTCCAGAACTGCTTTAAGAACAACCACACTAGCAAAAGTTCTCCGATGCTGAAGACTATATCGTCAAAAAGAGAAAAAACAACTCTCTATATACTCATCCTATATACTTGATTAAAAGCTCATTTTCCATAGTTATCATTACTACTACAGGGCTTCATCAATGTAGGCCTTCATAAAAACCTTCAATTAAAAACAGTTGTGTTTTATCTTTACAAACCCTTTTACTAAAGCCCTATGCACTACAGGAAATAAATGTCTACTACTGCATAAAAATCAGGTACTATAAATCAGTTTTATTACAGAGCTTCAGAAGAGATATTTAGATTTTATTAGTAATAGGATTTTACTACTGGGAATCAATTATCTGTCCAAGTTCTAGGCTCCCTCTAAAAGAGAGATGGACATGCCAGAGAAAGACCATCACAGGGCCACACAGATGAAGGGACTGGAGCATCTGCTATGAGGAAAGACTGGGAGAGTTGGAACTGTTCAGCATGGAGGAAAGAAGCCTCTGGAGGATTCTACCAATGCATATAAATACCTGAATGGAGGGTGCAAAGAGGACAGAGCCAGGCTCTTTCCATGGGTGACCACTGAAAGGACCACATGAAAAGTGGACAACAAACTAAAACACAGGAGATCCCATCTGAACATCAAAAAACACTGCCTATATTATGTATTGTGCATTTGGTTTTCAACAACTGTGATTCACAATGTGGCCAAGGTTTGAATGCACCTCTGAAGATCATCTGGTCCAAGCCCTCAGATCGAGCAGGGTCATCTAAAGCTGTTTGACCAGGACTGTCCAGGCAGGGCTTGAATATCTCCAAGGATGGAGATTCTGCAATCTCCCTGGGCAACCTGCTGAAAACCAAATACATAATACAGCCCATAATACAGTACCAAATATTTCTGAACTACTAAGCCTTCCTGTTTTGCATATAAAAGCTTCCATTCTTCTCTCTCTCTGTCTAGATACTCGTGGTTTTCCTAACAAATTCTAACAAGATTGTGAAGTCCTTTTTCACGAGGATGAAATGAAGGGATTTTTTTGGAAACAAGATCACTTTACTCTTAGATTTCCTTCAAGAAAAAATGATTTTAAAAAGATCTTAAAATTCATTTGCTCTTAAAGACTGGAAATACTTACTGAAGCTGACTCTTATCAAGGCTGTGCTCTTATTCAGTCCTTAAACAGTAAGATAGAGACACTAACATCTAAGGAAAAAGGATACTATTGCAAAACATTTTTCTGTGTTTAATGAGCTTCTCAAATCTCCATATATTTACTTTTTTCCCATGACAAATTTACTAAATAATTTCAAATAATTTTAAATAATCCTTAGGAATGCCATACCTGATCTTTAGTAACAAACAACATAGAAAAGATTTTATTACAACAGCCTGCATGACACCAATCTGTTACTTTGAAAACTCAGAAGGCAGCATTTGAATTTCAATTGTTTAATTCTCTCAATATGTGGTACTGCTTGAAAGTAATTGTTTTGTTGCTAAAACTTGGGAAAATATTCATCTTTTAAAAGTAAAAAGGTATTTGGAACACTTTTGCTCATTTGCGCACATTTTAAAATATAGATTATCTTTTATTAAGAAACAAAATCAAATCTTGCCAGCCTTTGACAGAGTTTTAAGCCCCAGTTTCCCATATGTTCAAGTACCAGTGATTACATTCTTATCTTTAGTGAGTAGAGCTGAAAACATGACAGGCACTCAAATTTCACACAGCTAAAACCCAGCATTAATCTGAGCCTACTTATCATCATTTTCCAACATTTTACTTCATCTCAACTCTCAATTGTCAGTAACGACACTCCTCAAACATGAGTAAGAGTTAATGTTTAAGTCTTTTTCTTCCAAAACAGAAAAGGACACTTGTATCAAGGAAAACTACTAGCATATCCAACAACATGCAATGCTCTAATCTTTTTTTTTTAATTATTATTTGCATTTACAATTATTACAAATATTTTACTTCTGAATAAACAAATACACTCTGACATAAGAACACTTCCCCCAGGAGTAAATTTCACGAAGAAGAAAGCCAAGTCTTCAACACAGCTACTTATATAAAACATAAATATTGCTGCCTTAGAACTTAACTATGGAAGTGGGACCTCTGACCCTTATAATACCTGTGGCTCACACAGCCAGGGTGACCGTGTACTCCTCATACACACACACTGTGCAGACACTGCTGGCCACCTCAAGAACTCCACACACACAAAAACAGGCACCAAAAGACTATGGAGTCCTGCAACCAAAAGTACAGGATTGAAAGACGTAAGTTGTTTGAAGCCAGATGAATGTGCAAAGGAAAACCAACCCAAATAAATACTACATCAGGTACTGCAAGTGCATTTCAGAAGATAAGGTAAGCTACTTTACAGTAACACCTTCAAATACAGGAAGTACTAAAAAGGAGTTTTTATGAAGAATGTGCTCTGCAAACATTAGCCTTCAAACATATCTAGTATCCATTTTCTGAAGCAAGAACATATTGTTAAGCAAAACCGGTTACCAAATGTCCTTTGTATTCTTGTATCACTCTAACTTTCTTCAAACTACAGTTTATGATCCATTGGGAGCCATGAAAATATACAATGGTATTGGCCAAGTGTCTGGCAACCGAGCACAGAAATTTGGTTTCTCCTAAGTTACACCAGTTCAGCACCCTCAGGGTGGAAAAATAGAGGATGTAATTACTACTGGCAGAGGATCAGAGGCTGTAATCAGTAGTTGAAGTATTTATATTAGCCAAGGAACTCTTGCTGCTAGCATCAAATCTGTTTCACTATGGCTGCTGAGTAATTATAAAGCCCTAAAGGATCTCTAAGCTGCTCACAATTACTTGCAGCATGCTCTCGTAACAGAAAATAACCCGTGTAGAGAAAGCATACATAAAGTACATAAAAAGCTACTTTCTACATAGTTCAGCAAAGCCATTGTTAAATATAATATAAAACTAATAAGGTCTATACACAATTAAAAGTTAGAAGTTACCAGATCCAAATACATATCATACCAGTCATGTTCTGGGGAGTTTATCAACACAGCAACAGCAAATAAAAATTAAAACATCACTTACCAATGAGAGTCAGCTTACTAATTTTTTTGCAGATTGGTTTGGCATAACCCTTGGACACCAAAATGGCTTCAAAGCCCTCACTAAACTGGGACCAGGTGAACTGAGTGATACTTTTTTTATATATACCCATTAGCTAGTTTCTTATTTCTTTAAACAGTGTTCACAAATCCTACTAAGCATACGTCCTACAGCACTCAGCATGTCGCATCATCCTTATGACCATAAAAACACAGATTCCAAATCTGCGCAGTTCTTTAATTTTGCTTTTTACAAACTTTCTCTAATGGTTACTGAAAATCATGTGAAAGTCCACTGTCCATTTTCCATAAGAAAATTAGCTTCTTTTCACACAACTTGTGATTTTACCATGACTAAGACTGTACAGAATACTCAAGCAGGAGGAAAATTATCTGGGACAATAAGGTTACCAAGGTTGGGAAAATCACATTGTTTTCATCTATGTGCAAGAGATAATGGAAGAGGTTAGGAAAAAGCAGAAAACAGTTCCCACAAAATGCCAGAGCAATCACAGTCACTCCTCAGCCTATATAGAATATTGTTTTAGAAAGCAAAGTTAAATGAGAAATTATTTATCTAAAATATTATCTCTTTTCTTTAAGGTCAATTCACTAAGTCAAAATAGAAGAACACATCAACAAAACATCCTTATTTTCCTTTATTCAAACTTTCTGTTCCTAATGCCTTCAAGAAGTGACAGAAACAAGCGTGCTTGGAAATGTCACTCAGAAGATAGGAACTTGACTGCATTTGTCCAGCTCTAGCTCTTTAGATGATACCAGTATATACTGGTAAAATGAGGAAAGCACAGATGAGTGGTGTAAGCTTGCCTGAAAAATAACATCTGCCTGTCTCTAATGGTTTAGGTACGGGTTGGACAAAAACAAGAAGAATGGATGAACTCATAAGAGCTTTGCATTCTTACATTTGGGCCAAAATGCAAACCAATGACAGCACCTCAGGTAACAACAGCAGGTGGGCTTTAGATATAGAGAAGGTCAAAGAGACAACATCACCAAGGAGGCCACTGACAGCTTATGCCAAGTGCCTAAATTAGAATGCAACAAATAAATAAAAAATAATAGCCCTGAATAGCAGGAGGTGACTTACCCATGAATATTGAACACTGCAAAAGGCTGACCCCAAGAGGGAACCACTATGTGTAGAAGCCAAGCCACCAGCCAAGACCTGATCTTTGCTGGGTGTCCCCTGCTCAGAGTCCATGGTACCAACCACACAGCTTGACAAGAGGAAATTTGTTTGATGTAACTTTCTTTTCTTCAAAGAATGTGAGAGCTGGTCATAGAACCGTTTGGTGGGTAGACCTTGTCTAAGCACCAAACTCCCACCCAGCCATTCACATACTTCCCCTCCTCAACAGGAGGGTGGGAGAAAATAGATCTGTAAGTCCATGGATTACTTATCAATTGTCATTAAGGGCAAAACAGACTCAACCTGGGGAAATGCTCATGTATTGACAATAAAAATAGATTTGGGTGGTGGAAAACAAAGACAAAAAAGCAAAACGCAACCTTGCTGTGACCCTCCTCTTCTTCCCAAGCTCAGTTTCACTCCTGTATTTCCAATTTCATTGCCCAGCCCTACCAAGTGGTATAGGGTGAAAGGAAAATGAAGAGAGTAAATCAAAACCAGCACGTAGTGTTTTAAGAGATTGCAATGTTCCTAACCATATGCTCTAAAAGACATACTAAACTGTCATGCAGATTTTTCAATTGTATTTTTTTTAGTTAGCCAATTATTTATCTTTTTCTATATTTTTCAATGATATAATCTATATATGAACAAAAAGTACAGAAAATTTACTACCAGTGAAGCAGTATTAAAGATGACCGGCTCTTCCGTAATATCTATCAAGAAGCTGTTTTCTGCCAAGTAAGGCCAAATACCTCTTATTTTCAGAAAGAGCCACTTCAGCCCGGTCTCTGACATCCACTGCCACTTTAGTTGTTCTTCACTGAATGTTATATCTATAAAGTACTCCAGATGAAGAAGGCAATGCGTACATGGACTATATAATTTTGTTTGCCTGAGGCAGTCTGAAGCTTGGATAAGGACAAGGATCACAATTTTCACCAAACTAGGCCCCTTTATCTACAGCACAAAGTGTTACTGTATGGGAGCATTTGCCCTGCGCTTGAGCTGACCATTGCTAAAGCATTTTTCAACAGTGTGAAGCTACCCTACCACTTGCCAGATCAATATTTTTAATAATATTACCACTATGGAAATACAGCTGGATCGTAGGACATGCCAACCTTGCACCAAACAAGCATCAAAGGGACCAAAAGAGATCAGAGAGATCAAAAGCAACATGCAAGGAAAGTCACAGAATTCCATCAGGGCTTCTGGGTAGAAACAGGTAATAGAACACAAGTTATAACAGGCTAAACAGTCAAGTCTAGATGCCACAAAATTTAAAATAAAAAGCAAGAAAATCTCCATAAAACATCATTGCTTAACTCAAATATTACATCTCAAATCCTAAAAACATCTCAAGTATTTTTTGAACCAAAACACAGCAAAGATGTTTAAAATAGCATCCTTAATTTTTGCATATCACCAAATAATCAGAAAGAAGATTCTGTCAATTCCCACATGTGTTTTCAATAAAAATGCAACCATTTTTCACATAGTCCTAACGGTTAACCAAGTACACTTAAACACCCACCATAAAAAACAACCAAATAAAAACCCTTCCACTCAAAACAAAAAAAGCTTTACATAACAGTCTATTATGCACAAAAAAAAACCCCAGGAATCTCTATCAAAACCCCATAAACTTTAAGTTCACGGAATGAACTGGGTTCAAATGGTTGTTTGAAATAGTCTGTTTGGATTTAATCTTCCTTATGTGTTCCTGAGAATTTTTAATGACTTAGTTGATATAACAAAGACTGAGTAAATCCTCACCTTTTTTGAGAAAAGTACTCAGGACTGATGGGTAACGTGAAAAGGTAAAATAAGCCAACAAAAACATAAACCATTCTCACCATTCACCTTGGTTCATTAATGAGGCAAATCTTGCTTAAGGAATAACAAATCCGGGACTTCAATATTCAAACACTAGGTGAATATGTCTTCTCTATAATGACTGTTTGACTACAGCTGTGACACGTATCTTCTACTTTAATTAACAGTGTACTAAATTCAGTGAAAACACTGATAGGTCTGTTTTGTAAATGAATAAAAATAAAAAATGAAAATTTTGTAAAAGAATGTAAAATTACATATTCTTTTGATTCAAGTTTTAAATAATAAAACACAAGAATAAAAAATATTATATTTGTGTGTATATATATATATACACACACACATATATATATATTAAAAACTCTGTTAGTCATTACAAGCAGTTAAAGGCACTGTAAGAGATATCAAAGAATAGCAATTAACTTTTTTTGTAAGAAAAATATAATTTATTAGGACTAGCTTGAGAAACTCAGAATACCTGTTTTAAGTCATACAGTGTAGTTTGAAGGTTGGTTTAGAATCACTTCATATACCGAAGATCTTTTACTTCATCTTGCAGATAAATAAAATCTTTTTAAAAAGAAAAGTAAGTCAGTAAGTTTACCTGATACTGTCCTTCTCCATTACAGACCTGCAGTTTCATGGGTCCATGGTCAGAAAGAGGCATGAAAAAATCTTTACAAGTGCTCAAAGTATCTTCAGCTATCTGTGTTTCTTCAAACAGATGCCTGTTTCTAAACACCTGTGGGGCTTATCATTTAATGCTGCATAACCAGATCAAAAGAGTTGATTAAACTATATTTTTAATTCAACACAGTACACAAGTGTATACAGCACTGCTATTCTGACTGAAACTTCACAAATAAGGCTTAAAATGGCAAGTCCACGAAAACAGAGAGAAGAATTTTTATTGAGAAGGTATCACTAACAGAGTTAGGATTTATAAAGTCAGATCTCTACTACTCAGGAAGTACTATGCCTCTTATTAGTTTTACTATTTTGAGAAAGACCATTGCAAACTGCAGGAGGAAATGTTGTTACAGGAGGAAAACAACAAAACTGAGCTATATAGGAATCGTTGCTTACAGACAAATTATGTCAGAAAATGTGTCAAATATTTTTCAAAGCTATTTTATTGCTTTATCTTGCTGCAAGAGCAGACAACTGCAGAAGCATTCCAAACTGATATATTATTTTACTCAAGCCCCTATTTCTTCATTGGTTTACCAGCTAGAACATAGTCTAACAGGGTTTCACAGCTTGTTCCTGGTGTGTGAGACAACCTAAATTTATATTGCCATTTAAATCAGGTAGACGTGAGCTGAAGTAGAAGCAAATCTGAACTATGTTTGCACTCTATTTAAGTTCACAAGCAGAAAAGCCATATTATGCAGAATGATTTTCAGAATGTACATGTCTCCACATGCGCTAAACACACACACAGCTTTCATTAGAGATTACCACCTTAAGGATAAAATCATCACGTTAGCATGGTACTCTCTTGCTACTTTCATCTACTTCTCAGTCATAGCTTGGCGTAACACAGATATGCTGTGGAAGGTAATAGAGCCACATGTCACTAATTCTGTTACCTCTGCACTAAGCTGCACAGTTACCACCTAGCATAACTATTTTTTAAGGCTGTAGCTCTACAAAGAATAAGTAACATGGTTTGTTTATTTACTTTTATGGCAGCCTACAGTAGAATTGTGGTTTGGTTTTTTTAAGCTTGCTGAAGAATTGGATTTGTTGCCAGGCAGGGAACACAGAACTCAACATAAGCTAGATCTGACAATAAAGAGAATTCAGCTAGAACACAAGTCTGAGAGAAATAAGATTGTAAGATGCTACATTCACTCCTTGAGAAGTTTTAGACATAACCTTGAGATATTAGCTAAAATCTGGAATATGTATTTGCTACAAGGAACCTGATGTGCAATTTCATAGCTGACAAGAATAAAAATATGTGACTGAACCCCTGTGCCACTGTGGATCCAGAGTATCAGGAATAGGCTGTGCTCTTCTTACAACATGGAATGCAGGACAATGCTCTAAACATCCAGCTGGTGAAACAGTTATCTACAGAGATCCAATACACAATATTTGCAAGAAAAGATCAAACACAGAGATCTTAAACTAGAATATTAAGGTTAGGTGTGATGAATATAACCACATCGAGGCAAAAAACAACACTCTAAACTCAGGATGACTTTTACAGCCGGCTGTCCACTGATGATGATATCTCTGCAGTATTTGAGGTTATAGAGGACTTGATGGAAATGCTCAAGCAATGACCTCAGAAAGCTGAAAAGACAGGCAAACAGAAGCAGTTTTTGAAACAAATGAGTAGCAAGTTAATGAGCAACAGTTTTCTGCTTTTTTTTGTAAATCCAGATAGCATTATTTTCCAGGGTCAACACTAGCTGGTAAAAAATATTCAAAGAGAAAGAACCACTCATCTTTTAAAGATGACAAAAAGCTTCTAATATAGATTATTTAAAAAGGAACATATGTCCATTTAGTAAAAATACAATGATATCAGGAAGAAAATTAACTAAAACACTAGGGAAAGAAAATAAGGACAAGGAATTGACCATAGAAACCAATTGCAAGCAGTCTCAACAACAGTAAACAAGAAAAATGTAATTGCTCATTTATGGTCAGATACTTGGTTTAGTTGATGCTAAGTCTTATGGAATGAAGTCTACTGACTGCAAGATTAACCTGTATAGTCCTAACATCATGGACAAAACAAAATATTACCTAGGACGCTGAAAACTTTGAATGCACCAGATGTGAAAGATCGAGCTGCAGACGATGAGCACACAGAGGCTTCGGGAACGCCGTCCCAGCGCGCCCGTTCGGCGCTCCCGCCGCGCCCTCCGCCGGCCGCGCCCGGGAGGTGCAGCCGCGGCCTCGCCCCGCGGTGCTCCCGCCGGGAAAAGGCAGAGTTTCCCTCAGGGAAAATGCTTGGGCAGGTGCTGCCTAAGCCACACCAGGCTCAGAGGCAGGCTCCCAGACCTCACTGCACCACCCCTGTGCTGACCAGAACTAAACTGCCACCGTAGCTCATAAAGAGAGTCAGCTCACAAAACACGAAACTGAGGAAGCCACTCCAAACTCAAGCTCGGTGGGTAAAATGTCCAATTGGACCACATGACGTAAGTTGTGGAACTGCAGCAGCCTGCAAACAAAATTCACACAAAGAATTTGATTTTTAGTATTTTGCCTGAGCTTGCTTTTCTGGAAGCTTCCTTAAATTCAAGCCCAACACAGAAAACAGAGCATTCACAGAGCTCACTTTAAAGAGCTGAAAAAAGACTTCAGGAGGCAAAAAAATCTAACTTGAAAACTGACAGAATTATCCAAAAGTATTTTGAAATTCCCACACTCTGCCTTTTGAATCCTGCAAATACAGGAAACTTTTGAGTCCAATTAGGCAGTCACTGAAATTTAATTGCTATAGCATTTCCATGTAATATTAAAAGTGCATAGTTTAATTATCTTTGCTAAGTGACACGACATAGTAAACAAAAAAAAAGGAGTATTACATATTGACTTTCCAAATTTCCAAAAATAAACAGAAATCAATTAGATCTTAAGTATTTTGGCTTCTAAGAGTAATGCCACAAACTAGAGACAAATGCAAGTTTGGGAGCAATTCTAACCTTCACATTTTTTGCTCATCTTTACTGATCAATTTCCAGACATTTACACCTTATGAGGATTATTTAAGGAAGCAAAGAACTACCAAGCAGTCAAAAAGGATTCAGTAAGAGACCTACCAAGAAATGTCCTCTAATGCCAAATCTGTGAAACCTGACAGGATGTACCTGAGGATACTGAGAGCTGAAGTTATGAACCCACTCTCCACCTGTCCTGGAAGGATACTCTAATTAGGAGAGGCTCCTGATGACTTAAATGCAAGTCCTCCATCCATCTTCTGATGGAGAAATAAGGATGAGTGGGGAACAAGGCAGTCTCAATCTAGACCCTGGGGAAGTCACAGAGCTTAGAATTCTTGAAATGCACTTTTAATTAATTTGGTTTTAACCAACATGGCTCCCTTCTGTCACAAAAACAAGTACATCTGTGAGTAAGGAACAGTGGATGTCATTTGCCTTGGCTTTGACAAGACTTTTGGCACTGGATCCCTGTATTTAAGCTGCAACTTTATAATTCAGGTCAAATTAGATGGCTGAAAAGCTGTTGGAAGGTTGGAGTGATGCTAACCAGCACACTGTAAAATGCAAGCAGCTAAGGATTCTATTTACAGTAAACCTGAGTAAGCCAAGCTTGGACTGTTCTACACTGCATGTGTTGCCTGGGTTTGTGTTGTGCCAACCATATTCCTTGGCTGCAGGAGAAATTCAGGTGACTAATTGTAATTGAAATTCACCAAGCACAACTGAGAAGTCCTGTACCTATGACAGAATGGTACAGGATGATGGCCAGCTCAATGGAGAACAGCTCTTCCAGAAAAGAGCTGAAAATCTGGTAAGCAGGAGATTCAACTTCAGCAGTAAAGACAGACAGAAAAAAACAAAAGGGTAGAATTTTACAAAACTTGCCCCAGTTTATCAACAACTTTCTTGTGCTGTGAGCCCTCAAACTAGACATAACATTCTAGATGTGGTCTATTAAGTGTAAAGTAAAGGGGGAATTAGTTCTCTCTACCTACCTGCTACACTTCTGTCAATACAGCCCGAGGTACTGTTGACCTTCTCTGCTGCCAGGGCACTTTGCTGGCATACACTGAAACTACTGTTTGCTTAGATGAACTACACTCAATCCAAACTGCAACATTTGTACTAAAAGTTTAAGCAAGAGCATCACATAATCCCACTGTGGTTGCCTTTGCTATGCTATTTCAGTGGCTAAAGGAACATACATCAGTGGCCAGGGAAAATCTTCGTGACGGTGACTTAGATTTCAATAGTGCCACCCAACATTCAGAAAAAAAAAGAAAAGTAAGGAAAAAAAGTTGAAGAACTAATCCTGAGCTCAGAGCAATCACTTGTCAGATGAGAATATGTTACCATTTGCTATACAAAGTATTACG
This sequence comes from Ploceus nigricollis, assembly GCA_013399945.1. NCBI lineage: Eukaryota > Metazoa > Chordata > Aves > Passeriformes > Ploceidae > Ploceus > Ploceus nigricollis. The sequence goes on along the minus strand of VXBC01008112.1, from coordinate 766,635 downwards.
TTTCTGTCGTGAGCCAAATCTTAAAAATAAAAAAAAAAAACCCACAACACACACGAAACTAAAAACAGCTTCTTTTCCTGAGATGTTCTCTGTGGCTTCTAGACACTGTCACAAAGGCAAAGGATGTTATGAAAGAAAATAAAATTGATTTCTTTTTTTCAAATATCTCATATCCTTCTCCTGCTCGTAATAGCATTCATGCCTGGGGAAAAGTTATCCACCTGAAAGAAGTGCTCACAATGACCCTCACACAGCTTCTGCACAGATCTGCCAGCAGTGCTGGCAGAGCACCCTGCACCGAACAGGACAGGAGCTTTCATTCTCCACTACTCCACATCTACTTCTTAATCTCTCAGCAGCAGAGCACAGGTTTATGTTCATGCCCTGTATGATATATTCTCCCTTGCACCAACTGAATTCAAATATCCCACATCCGTGCCTGAAAAATCCTACTCTCTTAAGAGCTGAGTACTAAGCTGTGGACTTCATTTCATTAGAATTACCCATTGTCTTGGAGCCATTATAAATTCCCAAAGATCTAAACACAGTGCTGGTTTGAAAAACATGCAGCTTGGAAGAATTTTTTATTATTTCCTCTCTAATTATTAGTTCAGTCATCTCTGTTCTTATTGCAGGCTCTAACAGCAATTATCCTATAACAAATGAAAAATATATAGATGACTAGAAGTGTCTAATAGTTTTCCACTAGAAAGGGCACTAATTATGAAAATCAGGGATTATTCCCCAGCCTAAATTTTGACATAAGCACATCATCAGATGATGCACCACACACCCTTCTTCATTCCTCCTGAAATAACTTAAGATCAAAAGTCCAACTGGATTTGCTATTTAAAACTGGTTAGTCTAAAATTGGCTAGTTGTACTATGAGTGATAAAAGCACTGACAGGGAAGGGAAAAAGGTAACTACAGGCATCAAGATGCCTGCTCTCCAAAGCCTTTTGTTTCTTAGACAGGAACATCAGAGAACATATCAAATTCAAAACCAGATTCACCCCAAGATTTTCATTTGTTCAGTAGCAACAATCTAGAGAAAGAATTTCAGTAAAGTACAAAATCATATTTCAAAAGAAATAGTATAATTTGCCTTTGAAATCACACTTACTAAAGTATCTAACATAGCAAAATGTATTGTGTGCAACAGATAAGAGGCTGATTTTAAATTTAAATATATGCTAAATTAATTCATAGCTCTTATTTTTTCATTTACATCCTCCTATTACATTTCTTTTATTTACTTGCTCATGCAATATGAGCTATCATCAACTTTTATTGAAAAACAAGTATTTGCTTTCTGTCAACAAGGGATGTCACATGCCCAGCATTCTACAATACTGCCTGGGAGACTCAACTCTTCCAAAAATTACTTTAAAAGCCTGTCATCTGGAGTAAGAAGTGATTAATAGTTTTATTCATTCACTCTGACAACTGGTGGCACTCTACTCACGTTGAAAAAAATTAATTCTACATTTCCACCATCCCCAAAGAAAATTCTCCTGATTCACACTTCAGTTTTAAAGAGAAAGGGTGGGGGGCAGTGTGTTGGGATTTCCATATTTTTAAATTTTATTTTTACTGTCTATAAATCAAAAGGATGGAGTAAAAAGAAACATAAATAATGCTTGGGATTAAGAAATCCGGTAACAGAACAACCTTCACCTCACTTTGCCACCCTAGCTACAAAAAAAACCAGGGAAACTGCATTGGTTTTTCTGTTACTTAAAGCTCTAAGCATCCAAATTTAACATCCAAATTTAATCTTTTTTTTTTCATGTGTACATACATAACAAAGGCTGCAGTCATTAATAAAACAGGTCATTTTGCTTAACTTGCAAAATATGGTAATAAAAAGACCTTTGCTTTCTGATATTTGTTCAAGAATACAGATTATTTAAATTAAACATCAATCCTTACAAACAGAGAAACATTAGTATTTACATGAAAAGGAATTTGTTTACATAAATACAGAAAAAAACTACAGGCAAAAAGATCTTTCACAAGCTACACGTAAATTGAAACTAAGTATCTTCATTGGTCTCTTTTCCCTGATAATTCACCTTATTTTCTGCCTTTCTACAACTGAGACACTGGAGAGCTAATTCAGTGTCCCTGCAAAAATCAACAAAGCACATGCAAGATTTTACAAAATTTCACAAAGAGCTGGAGACTTCCAAATACATCATCACCTTCCAAAATCCATTTTACAACAAAATATCTGTATTATAGTATTTTACTGTCTCCTCCCTCACACAGATATCATCAGACCAATGAGATGATAGAAAACATTTATGTATGTTGACACTACCAAATGTGCATAACTCACGTAGGATCTATGGAATAATCCAACAAGAAATCCAATCAAAAGAAATCCCAAATCAGCGATTACCCTACTTTAAAACATCCCTGCAGTCAAAACACCCAGGGATACAGCAGTACACTCCTGAGGCAGGTGACTCGATGGCCACTAGAAAGTGATGATCCAGTAGGAGCCTGGCAGCAGAGCACAGGCAGTGCAGAGGCACCTGATACTTTCCTGGAGACAAGTCACTATCCAAGTAGGGACCTGCTTCTTTTCAAGCCAGAGGTGCAAAATGAAGCCACAGCTGGGAAGGGTGAGGGGCAGGATTCCAAGGCTACTACAGCCAAGCTAAAATACTCCAGCTCGTATTTGCAGCCTAATTAAATCATGTTTCTAATATTTCAGGAATATTTTCTGTTGTAAAAATTCTGTTCAAATATACAGCCTCTAAAACATACCCTACTTTCCTATTATCAGGGAGAAGTTATTCTGAAAAATAATCTTCATTTACAAGAACTACAAAAAAGTCCATTTCCTCTATAGCACAGGTATGCAAATTAGCAATTAACTGAAAAAGCAATACATTAACAGATAAACTATCCTTTGGGAAACTGCAGTAAAATGGAAAGTCATACAATGAGGCCACTGCTGCAGAAATTAGCTGCAGCAACACTGACAGTGACAAGCATTTCTAAAAATATTCACTTCATCTATATTTAAAGTCTGAAAATAAATATTCAGTAAGTTCAAAAAGCATATTGCTACTTTTTTCTTAAAAGAGTTCAAAACACTTGAGTTGTATAATCAGTAAAATTAGTGGGGCTTTTTAAAATCAGTTTTCAGTAGAATTTCCTTCAAACACATCTTGGCAAAGGCATTGCTGAGATAAAAATTGTGCATACTTTACTCTGACACTCATCGCTTTAAGGACTGCTCCAACCTCGAAAAAGATTCTATAAGTTAATCTGCCAAGACCTGAGATGCCTACCAGGTGTTCAATTTATTTCAAGTCTGATTCTGATCTACTAACAGTCATTTCCAATTTTTCCTTCTGACTGAAAAAAGGATTTAAAATTTAGCCCTTCCCCAAAGGCCAGCCAATCAAGTAGGATAAATTCCCAACATGTTAATGTCACATGTACAATGTACATTCCTTGGCTTAGGACATCGTAACACTTTACTAAGAAGAACAGCCATTCTCCATATTTTATTGCAAAATGTGTGAAAAAAAATCATGTAATTGGAGAGGTAGTCATCACAATTTTTAGTGTTTCAACCCATTTCTTTTTGCCTGCTCCATAAACTTGCTAAGTCAGAATACAGTGGATGAAATTAACTCCAGACAGATACTGCTACAGCTGTCACAGAGCCAATAGCTGTGGGTCACAGGCCATCAAAAGAAAATAATCAGGAAAAATGCAAATTTGTAACATAGCATCATCCTGGGATACAGACTGTTGTTTACTCACCAACTGCATATGCCTTTACAGTTCTTTCTCACTGACTAAAGCGCATCATTCGCAAATTGTTCTTAGCAGTTACCAGCTGCCATAGTAACTGACAAGTTTTCAGGTTATCACATCTACCACACAACATAGAAATAAAACTGTACTTGCAACTAATACATTCAATTTCAATTTTTTTCTGAAATTTGGGGAACAACTTTCTTAGGCAAGCCTTCCACATGCTTCCAATACTGCAAATCCTGTTTTGTTAGCTTGACTATCATGAAAAATCGATGTGGATTTGAAGGTTGAAGCATTTTCATACAAATCAAACCAGAGAGGACTCTGTAGAGACCACAGCAAATGTTTATGCTGCAAATTTTGTACTTAACAAACTCTTATACTCTGTATAAAAGATGCAAGAAGACAAGAGAATAAATAGAAAGAAAAAATACTGAATGCAGTCAAATTTCATTTTGCCTCCTAACATTATTTATAATTACTTTATGCTAGCAATCTATGTAGTCTCTAGAAGGAACACATGTACTTCAATTAGTAGAGGAGATAAAACACTGAAGGATGTGTTTTAGAAAATAGCAATGGGACAACAGCCAAAAAAAAGCCACAAAGCAAAGTCCAGTAACAAATCCACATACAAGCTTCAGTCTTCTCTTGACACACACACACTCTCCAAATAATTTCCCTGAATATCACTTCTCCCACTCAAAATATCACCATTTTATTCAGTTGACCTCTGCCTTAGACAATGACCTTGTAATACTCAGAAACCAAGACCAGCTGCTTCTCTGCAAAATTCTCACTGCAAACTTTACCTGAGAGATTCTGAGGACAAAGTCATTGTAATCACGTTTTACCTTACACTGCCTAAGTTATTACCTTACTAACCTTGTATGTGCATATTATAAAAATCATCCATTTATGTTACAGTGAATTACTTTAAGTTAACACTGGGAACACAACACCTGAAACGAATTTCAAGTGACAAGACCATCATCAATCATACTTTCTCAACATTAATGCCACCACATAAAGCCTTCTGCTCTACTGCTTAAAAATATAGGTGTTTTAGGAAGAAAATGTTTCACAGATGGTGCTATGTATACTGATACTTTTCTGAATTAGGAGGTTCTTTGTAACTATAGCATAAGTCAACCAAAATAGCATATTTGTTTGACTAATATTTCATTTTAAAAGACAAATCATTACAAATATTAGTAATGCAACTTACTTGATTCCCATTTCTAACTGTTTAAAAGATTACATGCCAAATCAGGAAAGGAATCAAGAAAAAATACACAAAATTAGAAAACACCAGTGAGATCTTCCTTTTGCAGCGAGTTCCCAAAACTCAACAATTTTATTTGTAGACATTTTTTCAGATTACACAAGATAATAATTCAAAGTAAAGAAGTGCTGGTATAAAATTAGGAAGAAAAATGCTCTATCAAGATTGTATGTATTAATATTGGAATCAATTTATTATGGCGCCAATTAGTGCTATTTCTAGGTTATATTTTAATTTGCAAACAGTAAGATGTTATATGATGTTCTGACAAAGAGTCTTCACAAAAGCAACTTTTTTACAGTAATTCAGAGACTAGCCAAGTTATTACTTCAATTGCTAGACAAAAAAAAGGGGCAGTACTTAAAAACAAGTATGATAAATCTATGGCTCAGTTATGCTAGCATAGATAATTACAAGTCTCTGTAAAATAAAACTCTTCAACACACCATAAAAGCACTCACACAGGAGGAATATTTACGCATATTCAAGCATCAACTTACAGCTTGAAAATATATTGTTCAAAAACCACTAAAACTTTAGGACAAATCATTTTCTGAATGTAATGTTCATTAAGGTAAAATGACAAAGATTTAATCTATTTGATTCAAACACTACTGGGAGCCATCCCAGCCAGAGTCAGGTTTTTCAGTACCTAGGATCCCCACATCTTGAATTTATCAGGGAGCTGTTTCAGAGAAAGAGCCTAGGAAACACAGAAGCTAACATGGCTGTGTGAGCTGGAACCAGAGTGCTGAGCCTCCCTTCCTCCAGTATCCAACCTCAGCAGAACTACAAGTCTCACGACAAAATATTAGAAGAACAGCCACAGATAACTCATCCCAACCTAAGGGCCAAATTTCCACACAGATGCTGATAAAGACAGGGAGATTGATAAACAGTTACCACTGCAAGTGAAACAGACCCAACGTGAGGGAAATAAATGTAATTTACTGTCAATTAGTCTCAGGTAGTGAGGAGCAGAGACAAGGCCTTTGCTTCCCTCTCTCATCAGCTGCACTGTACCCCTTCACTCGAGATTCCCACACCTCCCCCAGGGCAGCAGGGGCAGCTGTGACTGGTCCAGAACAGCTCCTCTCCACACCTCCTGCCTGCTCAGGATCCCCCCTGCTCTGGTACGGCCTTTCTCCCACGGGATGCAGTCCTTCAGGAAAACAAAAATGCTTAAGCATGGGTTCTTCACAGGCTGTGGTTCCTTCAGGACTCTCCACTTGCTTCAGTGTGGGTTCCTCCTTCCATCCTGTGTCCATGTGTCAGCTGCTTCTTCCATCCTCTCCCTGTCTTGTCTCACTTAAAATATCTCTGGAGCAATCCTTTTATGTAGTACTGAGACCAATACAGCTCTGATATAGGTCTGTGATTAGTGTCTTGAGCCATGACACTAAGCTAAATCTTCTGATTTTTTTTTTTTAAATCAAAATTTAAAACTACTTTCCTCAAATATGAGATGCATAATTTTATACGTTAGTGTAAATGCAGTGAAACCCACATGAATAAAACATTAAGCAAACTTCTATGAATTTAAATTGTGTTACATTATAAAACAATTGTTGAGCTAACATTACAGCTCACATGTTACAGAAAATGTTTAAGCTTTCTACAGTTTAATCATCATTAATGGCACAAGGAAATTATCTACTATCAAATGGGTCAGAGAATACATAAAGAAGGCCTTTGCAGTATTGATTTCGCACATAAAATTAACATCTTCAGTTGTACTTGGAACTGCCAAGAAGGCTTGACTAATATCAACTCCTCTTATTATAAAGCCTCAAGAAATAGCCACAGTTAGGATGTCGAACTTGTTTTTAAATGATGAAAGAGAACATCTGAATGCTTCATGGGCTTGACTAGTAAGTGATTAAAGTGTAACTGACTGAACTGAATTTCTGCCAGTGTCAACATAAAACTTTTTTTAAAAGTCAGTGCTATGAATTATTTACTATTCTTTCAAAGCTCAGTGTCAACACATCAATTCACTCTCATTCTATTCCTCCCTTACAACCCCAACGAGAATCATTCTAATATGCAGGATGGTGACATACAGCTGAAATGTAGTGAGCAATGTAACAAGGCTAGGCAACCACCCAAATTATTCAAAGCTTAGGAGACCTAGGAAGAGCATCTTTAGCACAAGCACATTCCCATAAGGTGTACAGTTTCAAAGCACATTGGAAAAGACAGAGCAGGCCATCATAATATCATTCCTGTGTAGGGATAACTCCTTCCTAAAACCTGCACATGTGACTACTTAGAGTAGCACCAAATAAGGTCCACAGAGCAAAACATGGATCAAGTACAAAGAATCAATAATACTGCACAAACAACTCATACTGGAAAACTATGGTGCTGTAACATTGAAAAATTACGCCACTGAGAGCTGTAAGAAACTGCATGCTTGAAAAACCATCTCCCCAATATCTATAACCAGGGTATTTTGTCCATTAGAAGTATACAACAGACTGTCAAAACCAGAAGTATTGCCCCAAGTCACAGAATCGCAGAATCAATTACATTACAAAAGACCTGTGAGATGTCTATAACCAGCCTATGACCAAACACCACCTCATCAAACAGACCATGGCACCAAGTGCCATGTTCAGTCTTTCCTTAAACACCTGCAGGGACAGGGGACTCCACAACCTCCCGGGGTAGCTCACTCCAATATCTAATCACCCCTTCAGTGAAGAAATTCCTCCTGTTATCCAACCTGAACCTCCCCTGGTGCAGCTTGAAGCTATGTCTTCTTGTCTGTCACAAATCACCTGGAAGCAGAGATCAACCTTGCTACAACCTCCTTTCAGGCAGTTGTAGGTAACAATAAGGTTTCCCCTGAGCTTCCATTTCTTCAGGTTAAACAAACCCAGCTCCCTCAGCCATTCCTCATAGGACTTGTGCTGCAGACCATTCACAGGCTCTGTTGCCCTTGTCTGGACACACCTCAATGTCCTTCTTGAACTGAGAGGCCCAGAATTGGACACAGGACTTGAGGTGTGGCCTCACCAGTGCTGAGTACAGAGGGACAATCACTGCCCTGGGCCTGCTGGCCACACTATTGCCGATACAGGCCAGGATGGCATTGGCCTTCATGGCCACCTGGGCACACACACTGGATCATATTCAGCTGGCTGTCAACCAGGACCCCCAGGGCTTCCCTGCAGGGCAGCTTCCCAGCCACTCTGCCCCCAGCCTGTGGCACTGCCTGGGGGTGTTGTGACTCGAGCATAGGATCCAGCACTTGGCTTTGTTGAACCTCATACCGCTCATCTCTACCCAGCCTGCCCAGATCCAGATCTGCAGAGCCTTTGTAGGAAGGTGTGATTCCAGCACATCACACTCCAACCCAACTTGATGTCATTCGTGAATTTACTAAGAGTATACTTGATTCCCTCATCTAGATCATCAGTAAAGATGTTAAACAGGACTGGGCCCCAGTACTGAGCCCTGGGGAACACCACTAGTGACCAGACACCAACTGGATGTGGCTACATTCACCACCACAGTTGGGACCCTGCCATCTAGACAACTTTTAAGCCAGTGATATCAAAATATCTAATTTTTTAATGTGATTTTACAAACCCCTTCTTTAGAAATAGCATAAGACTAATTCAGATTATCACACCATTATAGTCTTAAATTCTCAAATTCTAATACAAGGATTGTCCACTAGAAAATGCTGAGAACAAAGTGTGAGCACCCAGATGCTGCAATAGCACTAAAATATACTCCCAAAAGAACACACAAGTAATGTTTACCAAAGTGGTAATGTTATCAGATACATTCATTAAGAGACAAATTAAATAACAAAACAGGTGATGATGTTCAAGGCTTTATTACTTCTTAATTAAGTCTGGCCATGATGCACAACTTCTGCGTGAAGTCATGAAGACCTCTGTATCACCAGAGTGCCTGAAATGAAACACATTTCTCTTGGCTGATTGCTCCTTTGCAGCAGACACAAAAAGGCATCCATGTCCTAAAAAAGCACAGCTAAACCAGCTGTACTTGCAGAACTTGGGCCTAGATCAAATAGTATTTCAACAACTACTTTTCACAAATAATACATGAATTGTGCTATTGTGTCATAACGTCTCCCTCTTCAGCCCAGATATGGCTGAGGAAAATTGTTAAGATTATCCTCTGGATTTATATATACATAATCCTTCCTTTAAAAGTGTATTCTTATAGTTTCACCGACAGGCAATTGATGTTTATAGCTTTGTTCCAGTGAGAACTACACTAAGTATCCAGCTACCAAGTATCACACTTCAATTAAGCCTCTGGTGTAACAGAGTTAACATCATACTGACCTCTGTAAAATGAACTGGAACTTGAGCCTTCATTTCCAAAGACTCAATAATATCCCTAGCACCCCTCAGCAGTGCACTGTGCTGGCTAAAATTAGCTGAAACAGTTTACCAAATACAGTTTCTCAAACTAAATTAGTAATCAAAACCCTCCAAGTTCAATTAGGAGCTTTGGAATAGGACAGAAATCACTAATCTTTTATCCTTTACCTAGAAAACATGGTGAACTTTAATAAACAAAGCTGATATATTAAAAGACTAATGTGAACCCAAAGCACCACAATAACTTGAAATACAGCAATTCTGTAGAAGATAAGTTCTCCTAGGTTATGAGTGTTCAAATTTCTAAACCATGACTACAAAATATAACACAAAGAAGTACTTCTTTCATAAAAAGCAGTTATTGGCTTTAAGAAGGCAATCCGGGTGAAATGAATAATATGTGAGATAGTTTGTGTGTTCTCAGATTTCTCCTCAAACTAAGTCAGGGCCTACTCATTGCAGTTCTTACTGTTTTTCAGACTTCCCAGCAATTCACACAAGATGCAAACTTCAGAAATTCACAAAGCTTCTCAAAAATATTTTGAATAGATGCAGATAATGTGCATATTTAGCCATATTTCTTTGGAATACATTCTTTCTTTTTAAATCCCACACAAGTGTTATCAGCTTTCAGCAAAAACATTATGCATCAACTCAAATACAGACACCTCTAGTTGCAGTTATGTTAAAGAGTTCTAATGAAAATGTTCACATAAGACTATCACAGTTTTCACTGTACATTAAATAATTCCACAGACTCCAGTTATATTCAAAATTTATAAGACTGCAGTATGCTTATTTTCTAATTTGATAAAGGAATGCATTTTTGCTGCCCCCTGTGTGTTTACTAAATGTTCGTGGTCAACCTTGGCATTAATGTAACATAACAATACAAGGCTTTGAAAACATTTTTGAAAAGCAATCCAATCTGCCTTCATGTTATTCAATGCTGCATTTTCTAGGACTAAAATTTTGTGTATTAGACATGATCACCCCCTTTTAAACCCTGTGAAGAGTCTCAGAGATAACGCAAAACACACAATTCCTGAGCTGATCACTGAATTACTAACAGAAGGATATTTACATACAGTGTTTACCACAGATGTCCTAACCGGATATGATAACTCAAATGTTCGTACAACAAAAACTTTACCTTTGCCTGACATATTCTGGCTTATCCTCATTTGAGTTCATAGAATACTCAGTGTTAAAAGGGACCCACAAGGATCTCCAAGCCCAGCTCTTAAGTGGGTGACCTGTTCAGAGACTGAACACATGACCTTGGCATTATTAGCACCATGCTCTAACCAAGTGAGCTAATCCCGGTTCTTACCAACAGAACATAGAGTAAAATCCCAGAACTCTTTCATGTGATCCAACAAAAAACTGTTGCAAAATGTTGTGGGAGAAATGATAGATACAAGTAGAAAAAACAGTTGTGTGCATAGAGCTAACATGTTGAACGAAAGGGCATGTTACTATCTCTGTCAGAAACAATTTCTAAAATCCTCTAACACAAATTTCTTTAGAATGCACATTATATGCTAAATACCATTCGAAATTAATGGACTTTCAGGTCACAATGAACGTTTTTTTAGTGCTGCCAGTACTTGTAGTAAGGTTTCTGGTATTCTCCAGATGGAAGCATATACATTTTAAACCCAAAAAGGCTAGTGTCCAAGAGTGTCACCAAACAATACAACAAGAGTTGTGAAAACAGGACTTCATCTGACTTACCGCCAGTGCTTTAGACAATTTTGTTCTATAGTTATTCAAAACAATCACATCAATCTCCTTAAATGGCACATAGGCAAAGCCATCTTTAATAAATACTCTTCTGGCTCTAAATAAATCCACAGCATCTGCAAGTCCAACCTGAGAAGGAAGAAAAACCCACATTGTGGAATGGCAAAATAACACAGTAACAATGTTTACAGCCCTAAGATTCAAGATGGACCAGTAAAGTTTTAAGTAGTTTTCTGTCTTTTAACATTGTCTCTAGACAAAACTCAAAGACTGTGAAATTAAATCTTGACTTAGGAATAGCCAATCATTATTTTGGTGGGAAAATATTGCTTGCTTACAGAAAGTCATGCAATTAGGCAAAATAAGGTACTTCAAAGTTTGTGTCTACAAGTATTGATCCAATTATGTAGCTTTGCATCACTTACTGGTTTGATATTGGAAAATGGATTTCTGTTTCAAACGTCTGGAAATATTTGATTCACATAAGCTACATACAAAAGGTTTTACAAACCAATCTGGAACCCAACCAGCTTCACGCCAAAGAATCAGTGGGCCACATCACAAATTTTTTCCTCTCCCCTTGCTCTCTTGCAAAACAAATTTCTGACTAATACAATCAGACCAAACCTAATTTCAGCGACAGATGTTTGACAATGTCTCCATCCTGAACAATCTGACAGCCAGGTAAATTAAGTAATTTGTCTGGGAAACATTAAAACTTAAGATCGTTTTTGTGGCAAAAGTAAGGGATGGCAGAAAAGGACAGAAGACATCAATAGTAGTTTGAAGCCTCCTTCATTTTCTCAGTCCCTCTCTCCACCCTTATACTCACATGAAGTAGAGGAACTCTCATTAGACTTTTAGATACTTGGATTTACTGTGACTATTAGGTAAACTTAAAATTAGTAACTTTGCATTTAACTGAGAGAGAATGAATGCAGATCGGTGGGACGCAGCAATTTTTACTTACCTTATAGAACATTTGTTCTTTTACTTTAAGCAGACTGAAGCCAGGGGTTGACACACTCAGCTCATTAGCCAATTCATTTTTCAGGTCTTCACCAATCTAAAATTAAGAATTTGTTTTAAAACTGTTGAAATGCTTTAGGAGAAGGCTTTTTTATCTCATTAGCGTGAGAGAAAATATTATTTAACCTGTAATATTATCAGTTTAGTTGAAAAGAGAAAAAGAGCTACATATTCAGTTAGTGATCACTAAAAATTAATTAAGCAGAAACCAGCAAAACACTAGTGGTCAATAATGTTAAGCAACCTTCCCTCTGAAGTAGAAGGGCAGATTTTAAACTACAATAATTTTAAGCATTAACAAGAACTGCAAAACACACTTTTTAAAAGTTGGCTTCTCTAAAATAAAACTCGTGACACAATCTTTGCTTGTCTCTAGATATGCATTAAAACAAAGCAAGATGAATAAATGGCAATCAGTAAGGACTTAACTTCATCAGATATTAACAAAAAGAACAGTTTCAGCTTATTTTTAAATATAGATTTAACAAAACTATATCTAACTATATATAACTATATTCAGGAATTTAACTTTCCTTTCTCTAAGGAGTGAGAACAATGGTATCTTTACTGTCCTCTAAGTGTTAGTGCTTTTGCAGTTCTTGAAACAAGCAAGTAAAGCAGCAATGCTCTACTTAAACAACTTGAAGCATTTTAAAATCACAATATTACATTTCCTAATAAAAAAACTTAAATTGTGCATATACATAAATACACATCATACAATCATAGAATATACTGAGCTGGAAGGGACCCATCAGGATCGTGAAGTTCCCTTCCTGGCCCTGCATAGGACACCCCAAGAGCACTGTCCAAACACTTCCTGAACTCTGTTAGGCTGGTGCTGTGACCACTGCCCTGGGGAAGCTGTTCCAGTGCCCAGCAACCCTAGGTGAAGAACCTTTCTGTAATATCCAACCTAAACCTCCTGTTACAGCTTCAGGCCATTCCCTCAGGTCCTGTCACTGGTCACCACAGAGAAGAGATCAGTGTCTGCCCCTCCTCTTCCCCTCATGAGGAAGTTGCAGACCCCAATGAGGTCTCCCCTCAGTCTCCTCCAGGCTGAACAGACCAAGTGATCTCAGCCACTTCTCATATGGCTTCCCCTCTAGACCTTCCACCATCCTCCTCACCCTCCTTTGGACGCTCTCTAATAACTTTATATCTTTCTTATGTTGTGGCACCCAAATCTGCACACATTTGCATAACATGCTTTTGATGAAGTATAATGGGAGTAGTCCCTGACTGAAAGGATTTTAAATGTTAAGGAAGGCAGAATACCTTCTCAAAATGGAAATGGACAGAAGTGTCGCCAAAGCATAACAGATTGTGTGACGTTGCTCCCCACGAACTCGATGTGTGCTCTAACACCTACAGTGAGCTGATAAAAGGCTGCAGTCAAGACAGTTTTTAGAAACTAGTTAGGAACCAAGCCCATGCCATCACATGCAATAGATGTGCAGAGTACAAATGCAAGATGAAGTCACCCAATGTCCTTCCTCTCCATAGGAAGGGATGTGCTTAAGCAGTTTTATTCTCTGAATGGGGCAGAATAATAAATTTATTGACCAACACTGATATACAGTTCAATGGGCATTTCACCAAAACTTTTTTCCTTCTCAATTGAAAAACCCAAGAAAACAAAAAACCCACTTCTCTTGAAAGTCAAGAACCATTTAATTTCAAACTTGGAGGAGTAGCTTAGTGAAAAACAGTGATTTGATATCTGCATATGAAATAGCCAAGGCAGCAATGCTGAGAAGGCTTATAGTTACCCTGTCTGCATCTTGATGTAATCTGTAGTACTCTCTCAGGAAAACCAGCTTTAAAAAATAATAATAAAGGTGCCAGCAAGGCAGAAGAATGTAGCTTTGAAGAGAGAGGAAATACACAACAGCATTGTATTTCTGAATGTAAAAATGTAAAGCTCAACAGCCTGTAAAGAAAGCACTCTTCTTTAACAAAATAGCCGTATCAAAACAATTAAATGTGTTTCTGTAAATGAAACAAGGAAATACTTTCTATAAAATACTCTCATTAACAATCTTATTCTTGTTAGACTTTGAAAAATTCCTGCTTTTCATGACACGCTGAAACTATATACAAATTTCACAGAGTGGTACCAAAACTCCAGATGATCTATTTGTTGTCTAAGTAAGTATAAATCTAAGTCACTGCATCAGCCTGCAAGCCTGCCTTTCATCTACCAGAGACCTAAGTTTTCATTTTAATTCCAAAATAGTGGCTTCAATTTTCAAATGTAACAGTTTTATGCATTATTAGTAGAAATCCCTTAGGAGAGCCTGTTCACCATGTCATTCCAAATCCTCACTGACTGTGTAAATACACTGACCAAATAAAAACAGTACAACACGTTGTACAGCAATGGTGGTTACAATTCCATTATTGCTTCTAGGATATCTTACTAAAAATAGCTCCATCAAACCAAGCCAAGGACAGAGCGGAGTTTTTTTCCAGAGAGCTATTAAAGGAGTCCAGAAACTGTTTTACAGATAGGCCAGCAATATTGAGGGGAGAACAGGAAGAGGGAAAGGCAAGGATTCCTTCTTTATTTGTTCTTCCAAAACAAATCAGCTTAATTTCATCAACAAAAACATTTTTTCCAGTATTACACTTTATTTCAAGGGGGATTTATTCCAAACTTCACAAGCTGTCTACATCCTTCTTTATTAGTAATTTGACCATATAAATTTTGTACAGATGTAGTGACAATCATTTTAAATTTTCTTGCATGTCACTAGCAAATAATTTAACATTGTTGGGGTAAAAGTGATCCTGGTGAACCCTCACAGAAAACAGGTAAATGGGCCATGACTAAAGATTTAGATAAGACTGTGGACAGTGTGACCAAAAATACAGTTTTATCAGAAATTTTATTTTTCAAACTAACACAAATATTATTGCAAACCACTATTTATTATATACATAAAGTATATACATAAAGCTGTTAAATAATTTACTTCTTACAGGCTCAAGTATGTTACAGGTTAGGCAAACATATACAGCATCCCCACAAATACTTTGCTCCTTGCCTTTTAATGAAATTCACATTGCCTTCATGTTTTCAGCTAATAGAAAGAGGAAGAAGAAACAAGGATAATCCTAGCCTCTACCTAAAGCTGGAAAATGACTCCAGAATGCATTCAAAAATAACACTAGCTTCTCTAAAGACTGGAACACGAAAAATAACCTTCCATTGGCATTAATGATTTCACCATTTTCACATCAAATTGACTGAAGTTGCAATGCAAAGAAATACACTACTCATAGTCCAAAGTCTCAAGGTTTCAGTTAGGCCATGCCTGTATTGCTGCATCCAGAGCATCATGAACATGTATCCCGATTTTTCTTGGTTCACAGAAGCTAGAAAAGCTTCTTTTTTACTGTTGTTTTTGGGGTTTTTAATCATTTAAATAAGAGTACTCAGTTTGTATATTTAATAATTTCATCATAAAATAGCATCTGCAAATACACATTCCAGTAATCATTAAAAAATTAGATACAATTAAATACAGCTTTTAGGATTCTAACTGAGATTGGAAAGATAAACAGGCTGCTTAACTTCTGACAGAACTTGGTGATCTTCACCAGATAAAACACTGTTGCTCAAAATAGTAAAAAAAAAAATAGAATTCTTCTGAGGATCTCACCTGGTCATCATCTGATCCTCCACACAGAACTGATTAGTTCCTCACCTCACAGAAAAGAATTCACTAGTTTTGCCTTGTTCATTTGTAGCCAGTTTAGTAAGCTGCTTATCACTGTGTCAGACTTCACTTTGCACAAGCAAAGAACACCAGGAAAAGGATGTTCCCTTTTCAGTGACATGGGTAAGGTAGCATAGCTTGAAACAATTCAACATTTCATTGCAAATTCCTGACACTTAGGAAAAATAAGGATAGAAAAAGAGAGGCAGGGAAAGAAGCAAGTACTCAGGACAAGTTCTATTATTTCTAGTTTTCTTGCTTTCTACATGCAGTTTATCCATTGACTTTTAATCACAGAACTGTCCTGGAAACACAAAGACACATAAATTTAGATTAAAATATGAATAATTTAATATGCAGGGCTTGGTTAAACAAACACAGTCAGTGAGGTAGTCCAAAAAACTTCAAAACAAATTTGATATCACTACTCTGTTTTAATGAAGAGATAAAGATGCATGCACACATTATACTGCTATATATGTGCAACTACTTAGTTGTACTGTTTCTTCAAGTAAGGAACAAGAATTCCATACACAAAGTCCTTTCCTTTTCTAGGACTGAGCTTCAGGTATTTATGTCCACATGTCACTGGTGTCCTTAGAAAGTGAACTTCCTAAAATTTGCTTTTAGTCAAGAGAGCACCTGGTACTCAAGTGGCACAATATCCTTCCCAAAAACAAGTGGTGTCAATCTATACTTTGGTGAATTGCAACTCTAGGCATGAAGTAGAAAAAAAAATTTCCTAATCAATTTTCTCCATTGCTACATATCACACTACAAACTAAGCGAGCACTAGAATACCAAAGTATTAACCAAGATATCATTAAATTTGAGAATATAAAGTGTAATCAGCCAGTTAATTAATTGCTTCATTAGCAAAGGACACCATTCTCAGCTCTCCTACCAATTAAAAGGATGAAGAGCCTTAAAGAAAACATTCCAGAGGCTTGTAAATCTGTCATTCACAAACTTGATAATTATCAATTTCATTTTGGCCAAGCCCAAATTAATTAAGAAGAAAATTTTATCTTCCAAAATACTACAACTTTATATCTTAGCTGAAGTTCAGCTTGCTGGTATACCTAAAAATATAAAGGGCAGCACTTGGAATTATCTATTCTTATCCATCAATTGAAACATTGTTTGGGCTTTTTTTTAGAGTGAAGAGTGGGCACAGAAAGAATATTTTATGGTCTGCCTCACTATGCAGCTAATTCATGGTTCCCATAATCACAGAGAAAAACTCAGTGATACAGGTTCAGTCTCCCACATTCCTGACAAACATTTCTCTATATCCATTTAAAGGAAAGCTGAACAAAACCATTACTACAGAATTGCCTAGAAACACTACCACATATAAGTTAGAGTCACACATGACTGAAGAGCTAACAGAAAAATAATAAGAGCTTCTGATAAATACATCAACAAGTCTTCTTTCATTTAGAAATCAGGAGAGCAACATTAGATGCAATTTTAAAGAAACTTGTTAACAAATGTTTCTCTAGATTCTATCACAGGATTAGCCAAGAAGAGTGTTTCAAAGTTGGCAGACCATTTTCTGAAGCTTATCCCAAATAGCTTGTCTGAAACAGCAGCTAGTAAATTCTACTTGCAGAGTAATTATATCCTGCAGAAACCATCCTATCAGCTTTTATGCTGCTGTATTAAGGAACAAAATAAACATCTCCAAAGCGACTGCATTCACTGCTGTGTAAAAAATAAATTAATTTTTCAAACATTATGAATTTTAATCACTACAAAAGAACTTAACACCTTGACTATTCAAAAAAAATTTCTTCTTGTACAACATATTGGTATCATTTTTTAAAATACACTATTGATTTCCCAGTTTTCTCTTTTCTCGTTGCCCAAAAGAATCTCTAAAATACTTACAGAGAAAAGAGGAGAGACTTGATGACACCCTTCTGCTTGTCTATACCAAGCTGCTTCCAAGAATCCAAAATCACCAACTGCCAAGAACTAAAAACCTATAAGGATGAGGTTAGGATTTGCTATTTTTGCACTTTTTCTAAGTCTTTAGATAAATGGCAGTCAAGTATGACCTGCCCAACTATTGAGTGCTAGAGCACATAATCACACAAGTAGTGTGGTTCCCCTTCCCACTTCTTCTACCTTGAGCTGAGGAGCCTGGTGTACAAGATCCTATTTTCCACTACATTTTTGGCACAGCTGTCATTTCAATTTTACTTTAGAAATCCAGAGTTACAGCAGAACATCTGCTTCAGGACTCAGACTGTATTCCAAATGTTGTCTAGCTGCTTTCAGCTAGACTAAGAGGAAGAATGTTTTTATTCGTCACATCTTTACTGCAGCCTTTTCTGCAACTTTTAGTTCAAAGCACATAACTTTTTCAAAGCAGTTAGAGAATGTACTTCATCCAGAAAGAACATATACAGTACCTAGTACAGAAGGATTCAGCCTTACAGTGGACTGTGAAGTTCCAATTTAACTCAAATGATGAATTACACAAAGCCATTTAGTAAGAATCATAGTGCCCCAGTGCTCTAAAGGGGCCTAAGTAACCGCACATTTTGTGGTGTAGTTTGACTTCACTTCCACAAGGCAATTTTAAGCAATAAGGAAGACCTTCTAAGGGTCCATTTAGATTTCTGCAGATAATCAGCATCTGCTTCTAATCAAACTGAGATGATTGCCAAATTAAAATTTTAATTAGCATTTTGCATCATTTACAAACTGTTGTTCATTAAGTTTATAAACGTGAAAAAGGACATCCCCAGTAGCTATATATTCTTTAATCACGTCTATTACTCAATTCTACAATTTCATAGAATATCACCAACACCATATGTGCAAATAAATACATGCAACTAGAATTACTGCAGCAAAATGCACCAGTTTTCTCCATAACTAATAACAAAGTAATGCTTACAGCTCAAGGATCCATTAGAGAAGAGTAAAGCCCCCATACATCCTGCCAGTGCACCAAAAAAAAACCTAAACTAAAATTAAAAAATCAAGCTTTATTATAAAAGTCTGTGAGAGAGTATTACCACTTACTTTAAGCTTAAATATTTTAATCAAACGTCATCCTACCTACCCATCTCTCAAAATGTTAGCTCACTAGAATACCCAGGTTGCTTGGCAATCAACCCAATTACTTTTAGATGAGAATAACTCACTATGTTTGTTAACGCACTAATAGTACATGTTTCATAGAGTTTGTCTTATTTAACAAACTCTAACACTTAAAAAAGCACCCTACTCCTAGGCCTTTCCACATACAATTTTGTTTCTGTTAGGACTCTAAGCATGGAGTTAAATGACAGAATACATACTTTTGGCAGTAAGGCACATTTCCCACTTAAGCATGCATCCCTTATGACTTTTGCTGTCAACTGTAAGATAAGCATCACTGGTTTTCAAGTGATGCTTTCAAGCAAAGGGACAAATAGAAGATTTAAGTAGTGGAAAAGTAAGATACAATTCAGAACCATTTCCTTAGCAAATGTAAACTATAGCCTACTTGCATAGTTATTGTCTTATCTTGGCATAAGTTTCCACACAGTAGTATAGACTCCAGACAGTTTCTACTTTTCCCCATCCTGTTTGGAAAAGGAAGAAATATTATTTGATGCCCCTGAAATGAAAAGCTATAAACCCTATCAGAAGAACATTCTGGATTAAACACTTGTTCCAAAATGGATAGTTATAGTCACAGTCCTTTAATGGTTAGACATGATATTGAGTATTCTCTCAAATGTATCTGTCCTTAACAGGGACACAAACTAGTCCCCATTCTCATTAATCCACATCTGACTTTAGGATCTTCTGTACCAAATAAAGGCAGTCATAAAGCAATTTTTCAAGAAACTGAACTACGAATATTTATACAACTGCCCTACTACCAAGATAAATGTTTTTGAAGAAAGCATAATAGTGATATCAGAAAGTCTCTCATAGGACTACTCTGATCATAAAAATGGAAATTAAAGAAGTTTAATTTCTACTGCTTAAAGCAGCTAAAAAAGCACTTCAACTGCATCATCAAAGAGCTAGTGTGGAAAAAAATTCCATCGCTAATGCATTTTGCTCTTTCCATTTTATTTTGCAGTTCTTATTCCTTCCTCTTAAATGCCTGCAGATGCACTGAAGACCTTTAGCTCCCCCAGCTGACTATTCCCATCTGCCATTCCTTCCCCATTACTATGATCCAAAGCATTTCATAAAATAATGTGATTTATAACAGGATCTAAAAATTAGGACATCTGATTCTAGAATAACTGGCTGTAACCCAAAATATAAGGCATCAAAACTGGAAGTTATTTAAAAGGTCATAATATTTGTTAAATTTCAAGAGGTTGTTCAGAAGTAAGAAAGTTCAATTTAAACATGATTTTTTTTTCTGCTCTGTGGAGTGAAAACAGCAACACAGATGTATCCAAGATGAAATATCCTACACTTAAAAGTTTATTTTTTTTGCACAATGCAGAAAGATAATAGTGAACAGAAGAATTACAGGAAATATAAATCCAATTATGCAACATCCTTACACCACAGATTAAGACATGATAATGCCTACTAATTTTCATTTTTTCTGGGAGCAACAAAGAGGTACTAACAGTCTGCAGATAAAGAAACCAGAATATTCAAAACGATGACCAGAATAACACCAAAAAATAAATTCAGAATTAAATTTTGCATTCTACACCACTCTATATTTCATTATGTAAGTCAAATTCCTGGAAAGGTATAGCAACAAATCAAAGCATCCAATAGTACTTAGGAAAAAACACAACACAAGCAGCTATCCACCTGTGTCAAAAAACCCCAACTGTGTTAAGCTGATTTCATGGCCTTTTTCACAGTACACAGACCTCAGGGGCATAAAAAAAAGCAGGTGTCATATTGTGTCAAACACCCTTGAAATCACCACAAGACACTTTCAGCTGCAAATGACCAAACAGTTCCCAAAAGTTCTACTGAATCTTCTATGACCTGGGTTCAAAACCCATTGGAAAAGCCATGCATAGAAGAATTTAACTCAAAACAGAAGAAGGATGTCTTAAGCCAAGTTCCACAACCAAATTAAAATTTAATATTTCAGTTCCTAACCTGTATATTAAAACAGGAGCAGATCATATACTAAAATGCCATGAGGCTAGGGACACTGCAAAAACTCTAGAGAACGGGATCAGAGAAGAAAATCTGATCTATAACTGAAGGCTGTAAAAATGGCAAAGGACACAAGGGCTTAAAGTAGAAACAAGAAAGTATAAGGACAGATAGAAGGCAAATACAAAGATAAGAAAAAAACTAACAGGAAAAAAAGCCCTACCTTTCTCAACCAGTGGATAGAACAAGAAGAAATTTGTTAGGTTTGACATTATTGTTAAAAAGTTAAAAGGGAAGTAAAGCAGCAGAATGATGACCACCACTGTAAGACTTGATTATACAGATGTAGGGAACTTTGCAAGTAAAGCTGTGACATTTTCATGGACAAGGCAAATGGAACGACTGTTATGTTCAAAATGCTGTTGAAAGTGCTGAAGGGAAAAAAAAAACCACCCAAACAAACAAACAAAAAAACAACCACCAAAAAAAACCCTAACAACAAAACAAAACCCACACACAGCACTTTGAAAGTAACCACAGAACATTTTGTCCACCTGAGGAGACCCTAAGACCATACCCAGGGAGAAAAGGTGTTAAGGTGAACAGGCTTTTTGGCAAGTTTTTACAAGAACCAAGCAGAATGCACTCAGAAGTTCATTAGATGTTCCCAATCAACACAAGATGTATCATAGACCTAGAGCTGTAGATGCTAAAAGGACAAATCTTCCATTTGATGTCTAAGAACAAGTGGCAGGTCTTGGAGATTTAAAAGGCAAAGCAGACAAAAGGCTGAAACTCGGATTAAGGGCTTCAAAGGAGCTATTTCTGACCATGTCAAGAACAGCTTTGTAGTTGAAGTCCAAGTATCAGTTACCTGTAAAATCATTTATTTTATATAATTCCTTCATATCCTGAACAACTTAGTTTAAATTAAAATATTTTCTTCAATTACTATAATGCTTAAAATTTTCACAAATTTCCCTTTAAAAATCTTGAAATCTGTTAGTGCCTTTTAATGCCAGAAACTGTCAGGCATCATTGATGTAATTACTCATTTTTAGTAAGATTTTAATACTTTAATCTCCTAAATTGATGTAAATCTCAACTGCACACCTGTGTTTGCATATTCTCTTTGACGGGCTCTGTCACCTTAAATGTCAGCATTTACTCCTCTTGAGTCCTGCTTAAGGATTTCTGATGCTCCCTGTGTGGCTGACTTTGCACACAGACTATTTAATATGCCTTGAGTGCTGAAAACTACATGTCATACATAAAAAGCCTCTGTATTTATCTGGATGATGAGAATATTGTCCCTTAAACTCCTTTATTTTCCTTTTTTTTTAATATTTAAAGTATAGAACAGACTAAAAACATTCTGAAATATCTTCAGAACCCTTCCATTATTCTCCCTTTACTGTGATAAAAAACCAATCAATGCATCAGGGGAAAATACTCTTAAAGCACAGATTTATTCTTGCTTTCCTTTTACTCTCATCCTTTCTCGACATTTTATTCAATATCATGCACTCTACCTCTTGCTCATGCTGGCATACATTGGTAGGTATAAAAAATAATATTTCAGAGTACTGGAAAATTTTGAGCACCAAAGTAATGTCCCACTAGGCTGGGCAGCACCAGTCCAGGAATCTTCCACACTTGCCAAAGAACAGACTGGCCAAAGCTGTTCCTACAAGTGATTAAAATGCAATCTACATGTTAGTAGTTCAAAAAATATCTCAAATACAAACTCAAATGAAGCTTCATTTTTTTTCCCAAGAAATCCAGGTTCCAGAGGCTTCTTACAGAATACTAAAGATGGACTAACTTAATCCAGTGCCAGCTTTGTAAAAACATTCCAAGGAAGAACTTACATAACCTTCAAATTTCCATGATTTATCTTAAATGTAGAGAGGCTTATTTTCACAAACATTGTAAAATTTTTGAATTGTAATAATCCTATGCATGTTCAGATATATTCATCATACTGAAGTCATCATGTTTAGCTTGAGCATCATGAAGTTTACAGCCTTCCTTTTTCAAGTGAAGGGCATCTTTATAATCAGGTAAAACTCCCCAGAGCAGGCATTTACTAACTGTAATAAACACTGTGCTACATATTTTGCTTCATCAGCAATACAAATGTCACCCACTAGATATAAGAAATCCTATTAAAAAATTAAAATATTAGTTTTCCTTAAATTCCAGTTCTATTTTTAATTACAAAAAGCTCTTGCTCTGAAAAATTTCTTTAACCATGAGATGAGAACTACTGTCGTATCAAACTCTCTACAGCTGACTATCACAGAAAAAAAGCTTTGGAAATTTACTATTTTTTTCTTCTAGTTGTTAACAATTTCATTCTTTCCAAAATTTGCTAAATTAGATATTTTTATTAAGTATTCAAAGACCTTAAATACGGAAAGATCCTAACAACTTCTTAAGTATTATCCATAAGTGGGATTGAATACTTCTGGATTCTATAAAGCAATAATTCTCAATCCACAATTCACAAAATCTCAGAAATTAGTCTGCGAAACCCCTACAAAATATATATGCAAGCAAATAAGAAAAGGTGACAGGTGACAGTTATTGAAGTCTCAATTTTAGGTTCACTTTCTTGGTGCTGTAAAAGACGACAACTGTGACAAAACTGTACAAGACAATCCATTTATTCCTCCTCCGCACAAAAGAGTTGACTCTTTTAATAAATACTGAGAATCACTTCTTACAGTGGTTCTTAGAATTGTTAACATTGCTATGCCAGACTACATCAAGGTCAAGCTTTAGTAGCTCTGATCTTTCTCAGATTACAGTTCTGAAACCAGAACCAGTATCTAGAAAATGCAAGGCAACTCTCTTCTGATTAAAGAAATTTAACGACAAGTTTCTTAGTGCATCATAAGCAACTGAAAGATAGAAATAGAATTTCTATCCATTTACCCATATAGAAAATGGATTGTAACATCAGAACTTACTTCCTTTTTCTGAAGACCATCTTTTTTTCTAACAGGCAGAGCACAAAGTTTGATTTCCATCTTGTTTTATGCACAATAAGGCATGAAAACATTGTAACTTCTAACAGGGAAGCATGAGGAGAATAGTTCATCCTAATTTCCTTTTCCAAGGAAGTGTCTCCGTTTACAAATAGAACACTGAGAAAAATAATACTGCTTTTAGAGTGGCCTTACTTTTGTAGTGGCCTCTACATAGCTCCATAGCATTTAGACCTGTTTCAAATACATATGGAATTCATTAGTAATATTCAAGTGTTTTATACATGATAGTGCAAGGAAGGATTAGTTTTGCCTAAATTCCCATGAGAACTGGAAGCAGGGGGTGAAAGCAGAAGCAAGGAAGTAGATTTTCAATGAAATGATGCTTTTTTGCCTCAACAGGAATAAGAAAGTAATACCTTCTTGATAATTTTGACATATTGAAGGCACATACAGTAGCACAGAATCAAGCCATACTCCTACCTATTTCCAGCAACCTGCAAACATTAATTTATTCTTACAAGCCCAAATGCTGAAACTGTGACAGGAGAATATGAGGCTGGGGAATAAGCAACAAAAATACAGCTCCACAAACACACCTTTCACTGAAAGGTCTGTTGAACCAGAGAATCACATTTCTAATAGTCTCTCAAAGACACAGGAAAGCCTCTGTTACTCTTAACACTGCATAAATCCTATTTT
This sequence comes from Ploceus nigricollis, assembly GCA_013399945.1. NCBI lineage: Eukaryota > Metazoa > Chordata > Aves > Passeriformes > Ploceidae > Ploceus > Ploceus nigricollis. The sequence goes on along the minus strand of VXBC01008112.1, from coordinate 741,910 downwards.
ACCAACATGCACTGACACCAGATATTTCAGTCCAGCAACACATAACATACATCAGCCACATATCTTAGAATATTTAAGTAATTCTAATAAGCAGTATTTTAAGAGAAAGGCTTTCTCAGTGGAGTGATGATTGCATGTTAATTTTTATTCACTCAAGTTTACAGTGAGAGCTACACGCAAAGCTGGAGTTCCCCAACAAAACAGTTCATAGCTGCAGTGCAAAATACTATTAAAATCATTAATGAAGACACTGCAATAGATATTTTCCTTTAATCCACTCAGACAAACAAAACAGTATATAACAGCAGGAACTCTTTTGTAATATCCCTAAAACACCAACAACAGTTGCTTGTCTAAACAGATTTTGCATTTCAAGGTTTTTCATCAAAAGAAATAGAATGAGTCTAAGTCAAAAGGGAAAAAGTTTTGAATCTAAATTATAATGATAAAACAACAACTGTGGAATGAGAGCATTTACAGAATTTTGGACAACTTATATTCTGCATTTTCCACAGCACATACTTAATGGGCAAAAATCAAATTGTCTTTTAAAAGAAAATAGGATAATTTACATGTATGTGCATGTATAAAGTCTAAGTTACAATGAAATTTATATAATTGTACATAATTTCTCTTAAAATTATAAATAAATCCTTAACCACAATTTGTAGCTACTGTATTTAACACCAGCCTCTAATTTTGTGTTATTTAAGCTCACTCATGGTCTTGGTTATACACCTATAGCTCCAGTAACTCATATAATATGCACAAACAAGAAGAGTCAAAATAGTTTTTAGCATGCACAAACACGCGCATGTCCCCATGGTGACAGTAACACAGAAAGCTAAATTTTTGAGCAATCCATACAGGATTTTCATACTTGGATTATTAAATTTTTTAACTATTTCCTCAACAGCTATCATAAGCATTCATTGAATGCACTTATTTTTCATTTCCACATAGTTTTCCAAGAGTCACTGTTCACAAAGGGAACAATGCACAAAGCCCCCAGGTCACTGTAGTTTGCAGCGGTTTCTATAGCAAGAAGCCACATTTTAAAAGTAGTTAGAAGATTGTAAAGGTTCTAGAGCAAAGTTTATGAATAAAAACATATTTTGGCCACGATTATTTTTCAACTGAAGTCAACAATGTGATGAGAACAGACTGCACGTACAATTCACATAAGAATCAAACACAGCCATTGCTTTTCTTATTACTGAAACATTTAGGGTGAATTATCACACAATTCACCAAGAAAGCAAGGTATTACTAATATCAGTGTTATTTGGCCCACATGGCCAGATAAGGCAGATAAGACCTTATCTGAAGAACCCAAACAATGCTCTTATCTCAAGAACACAAATCTGGGACCTGATAAGATGCATCTCAGAGTTCTGAGAGACTTCGATGATTGTAGTTGCCAAGCCGCTCCCTGTGATATTTGAGAAGTCATGGCAGTCAGAAGTCCCAGGTGAACGGAAAAAGGCAAACATTGTACCCATCTTTAAAAAGCTTAAGAGAAAACCCTGGCAACTACCAACCAGTCAGCCTCACCTCTGTGCCTGGAAAGATCATGGAACATATCCTCCCAGAAGCTGTGCTAAGGCACATGGATAACAGGAAAGTGATTTGGGACAGCCAGCAAGGCTTCACCATGGGCAAGTCCTGCCTGACCAAACTAGTGGTCTTCTATGATGGAGTGACTACATCAGCAGACAAGGGAAGGGCTACAGATTACATTTATCTGCATTTCTGTAAAGTTGTGACACGGTCCCCCACAACATCCATCTCTCCAAACTGGAGAGAAATTGATGCAATGGGAGAACCATTAGATGGATGAAGAATTGGCTGGACATCTACATTCAAAGGGTAGCAGTCAATGGTCAATTAAAACACAGGAAGTTTCAACTCTACATGAGGAAGAACTTTTCATGCTGAGGGCTGCAGACCACTGGAACAGGCTGCCCAGGAAGTTTGTGGAGTCTCCCTCTCTGGAGACATTAAAAACTCACCTGGCTCCTGTGTAACCTGCTCTAGGTGACTCTGCCTTGACAGGGTGATTGGACTCTATGATCTCCAGAGGTCCCTTCTAACACTAACAGTTCTGTGATCCTGCCCCTCTGCTTCACTCTGGTGAGACCCCACCTGCAGTGCTGCGTCCAGCTCTGGGGTCCTCAGCACAGGAAGAACATGGAGCTGTGGGAATGAGTCCAGGGGAGGAACACCAAGATGATCAGAGGCATAGAACACCTCTTATGTTAGGAAAGGCTAGGAGAATTGGAATTGCTCAGCTTGGAAAATAGAAGGCTTTGGGGTGACCTAATTGTGGCCTCCAGTACTTGAAGGAAGCCTACAAAATAGAGAGGGACTTTTCACAAGGGCCATGTGGTCACAGGACAAGGTGGAATGGCTTCAAACTGAAGGAGAGTAGGTTTAGATTAGGAAAAAATTCTTTACTGTGAGGGCAGTGATGTGCTAGAATAGGCTGCCCAGAGGAGCCATGGATGTCCCATTGCTGGAAGTGTTCAAGACAAGGTTGGATGGGACTCTGAACAACCTGGTCTACTGGGAAGTGTCCCTGCCCACAGCAGGGAGTTGGAACTAGATGATATTTAAGATCCCTTCCAACCCAAACCATTCTATGACCTACGATCTAATTCACCCAAAATTTTAATTCAAAAATACTGATCAGCTTTAGTAAACCTTGTTAACTTACTTGTGTAATTACACATTTTTTCAGCTGTGTTTGTAGACTGAAGCAGATCGAGCTTCTCTTGTTGTAGCACAAAATTACATCACTTAATCCTCTCACACACTATTCCCCAAGTTTAGAAGTTCTGTGTGGTTAGGTTTTTTTAAAACCCTAACTGCACCTTCTATTTTTTAAACATGATTGCTAAAACTATCTTAATGAAAATTTTAAAAAACAACAGACATGTGCAACATAAATACAAAAACTAACATACTTACAGCTTCAAATGATAAGTTAACGTGTTCCAGGAATTTCTGCATTAAACCTTCACTTAGTTCCTTGAAGCGATATCGGAAGAGATCCATTTCTTGTTGAAGAAACCAACGCCTGAGATCCTCACTGCAAAAAAAAACAATAAAAAACCCCCATTTTCTGAATATACATTATTTCTTTGCTTGAAAACTAGACCACAAACTAGTGAACACAACAGTAATGCTGACTTTGGCATGTGACCCACACACTGAGAAGCTCGGAAGTGAAGGCAGGAAACCTTCAGTAATGCACACTCAATCAGAAAAGACTTGTGGAGAGACAATACTTTTTATTTGTTTTGGATAAAAATAATTGTAGGTAACTTTCTCCCTTTATACTTAAAGGACAGGTTTTTTTCTACAACATGGCACAATATTTCTTCACTGTACAATTAACATCACAATGTAATCAGGCAAATACATTTTGAAGGCTACTTCTTTTAATTCTCACTTTTGGTGTATCTTCAGCTGAAGAAATATGCATATATCTCAGTAAATGTGACAATAGTGCATTCTATTCTAGGCAACAAACAGCCTGCAAACAGGCAAAATGAAAATATATGGCAATGACGTTGGGTGAGGAACACAAATAGAACATCTAACTCTTGACAAAAGAGAAAAAGGGGTTTAGCAACTGCAGGTGAACAAGTAGAAGAACAAACAGGAACACAGGGACAGGAGTCAGAAGACATAAAACAACACTGAAGCCAATCCAAGTACTTTAAGTACTCATGGAACTCTTTACATCCTAGTGCTCAGATTCCCAGGCATCAGCACATTACTGAAAGCTACAGCGAGTAGGTACCAGAGTGCCAGTAAAAAAAGCTACCCCACACGTGCAAGCACAGAATGCAGATGATGCTGTATCTCACTACCACAAGACACTCTTAAACTGTCCTCTGAGAGCTACCCTGGGGGCCACTGCCATTGGAATTCACAGAGCACAGAAATACTGCTGTCTTATATATGTTCTCTTTACAATATTTAAGCATCTTTTCCCATAGGGAATATGTGAATCACAACAGAATTGTTTGTGGTTTTTTTGTAGACAAAACCTCTGCTTGAAATATGGCTTGAAGAAAAGTAATTATTACATAAAACAGCCAAACAGAAAGGCTGTTAAGGTGCTTTGTAAAATACAATCCTGTGGACAGTCTCAGTGCTTGGGATGTAATAATAATCAGCGCAAATTAAAATGGAAGTTATTGCTCTAATGACTGTTCTGTTGCAGTTCTGTGGCCATCTTGGACTGCAGTTAAATTCTGGGATGTGACAATTTTTTCCATTTTCCTTGATTTACAGAGCATTTGTTTCCCTGTGGGGGGAGCCAAACAAAACACCACCACACACACACATAAAAAACAAACAAACCAGAAACATGATTATATATAATTTCTTTGGAGGCCAGCCAGTCTGTTGTTCCTTTCCTTCAGGAAAGCAGATCAAAGGCTATAATCCCACCTAGCCACTTAAGTTACCATAACAAGAAAACACTACTTTATCTCTTACACACACACCTATGTGGATTCTTCCTACAGCTGACAAAATAGCTGACAAGCTGACCTCACACTACTGTATATGTCCAGCAAATACTTTTAAACTGACTTTCCTAGGATCATCATCATTAGGGCATTATACATCACTTCTAAAGCCAAACCATATTTTATACTCATTATTCAAAAGAAAAAAATTGTACACTCTCATCTCAAACTCATACTAAGGAATAATACTTATTATCAAAACCCCACGCTTAACTGAAAAGCAATGTCACTGTCATTAGATAGCTTCAGCAGCAGCTTGCTCAGTTAAGGGTCATTGAAGTGTAGATGTTAAGAATATCTCCTCATTTTTTGCCACTTAACTTTCTGGTGTGCAGATTACTTAGCAGTTTAAACCAGTTCATAGATTCCCAACTTTAAAAATAATATAAGAAAACAGTCTCTTTCATATAGGGGACAGCACTTGAGGGGCTGGGGTTGGAATAGAAATACTCTTCATCCCAAGGAGGGGTAGGAAAAATCAGCATAATTGTTAGGAAGCATGAACATATAAGTACTCTATGAAAGGCATGCAAATACTTGTAAATCTGTGACTTTCAAGGTTCTTCATAGCTGATTTGCTGAAGTGATGAGAGATGCAGTAGACAAAAACAAAAATGCACACTCCCATCCACATGCAAATAAAGTTATCTTTACATCTACATCTGCCATGAAAACAAATGAAACAAGATTATTCTATTTCCTAGTCTTGACAGATCTAAGTGACATTAGAAGAAGTGTGAAAGAAGGGTATGGGTGAGACTGTTCTCTTGAGACTGTAAATACCCTGTCATACGGAAATAAGCTTTAAAGTCTTGGATTTCAGAAAGCAGAAGAAGGAAAGTCAAGAGATGATGACTACCTTACAAATTTAGCTGACCAGAATGGTGGAGCTGGTCACGTCAGATCACATGAAAACCAAATCAAAACAATCCAATTTACAAGTGAGGACTGATAGATACTAGAAAAGAAAAATCGATATAAACTTTTACCCCTGGATGGCACTGTTGGCCAACTGAAAACTGAAAAAGCACTATCACAGGAAAATGTAAACACATGTACACACAGCTGCCTCAGGAACTGAATTCAACCTAGTTTCCAGTTATGTCGATTTACGTACACTTTTTCAATCACTCTTACCTTAACAACTTTCTTCAATTAACCTAATGATTTGTGCCAAGCTTATTTTTCTGACCTAGTATGATAAAAACATGAAGTACAGTATACTCTATTTGCCTCCCAATTTTATCTTTTGGGAACTTGCCAGTTGTAGACAATAGAAATATCCCCACAGTAGTTGCTTTTCAAGAGAGAATAGAGAACACTGGGTTACATGCTCACCTCATAGTTCTTAGAATTCTATTTTCCATGTTATGAATAAGCATTAAATTCACCTTTTCAATGTACAAGTAGAAAGCCAAAAAGCTGACCAAAAGCTGCTTTATCAAAATGCAGCAAGTACATAAAAATGGCATCTGCAAGTTGTCTAAACAGTGTCCCAGAGCTCTATTCAAAACTCCTCCTCTAAAGATGTCCTTCCCCCTAGATTACAAAGCCAGGCTCTTTCCTGCTGATTCTGTGGCCCAAAACAGCTTGTATTCATTTCTGCACAGCGGTTCACCTTTAACAAGCTGTCCATTTCTGCCCTGCCTATAATCTAATATTTAAGGTACTTCCCTGAAACACAGGGTTTAAACAGTATCTGCAATTTATTTACTAAGCAAGAACTTCAGTCAAATTCTCACCTTCCACAAGAGCAGAATTTTCATCAACTACCAATAATATTTAAGATCCCTTCCAATCACAAAAAAAAAAGTAATGGTCTAAATAATAACAAAATGTTCAAAGCAAAGTTTTGGCTTTGTAACTAAGCCAAATTGATTATTCAAAATGCCACTAACACAAACCACTATGTTTTCAGGGGCCTTTTAGACCCCAGACTACTTGAGGATACTACCTTTTAGGGGGTTTTGGTAAACTTACAATACATGTAAAGAAAGATACTGTCAAAATCAGCAGGACTAGTATGATTAAGTGAGTTTATAAAAATACAACAAACAGGGGTACTAGAAAGAAGGCAACATTACACTTATTATTCACAAACTATGCATGTAGAATACAATGGCATATCAGTTGCAATTCTGTTATTCAATCTGCTCCCTTCTTTCAGGATTCCAAGCTACACTATCAGAGTCAGTGCAGTGAAGGCTGGTATTGATCTCCACATCCACAACCTGTTCCTCATGGTACATGCATCATGGATCTAGCAGGCTCATTGATCACATACATTGACAAACTGTCTTCAGCACAGCTCAGACGTCTTTTATAAGGACAACAGGATGGGACATGAACGATCTGGAAGATTTCAGAGTGTTTAAAAGTCACCCAGGGCCTGTCATGGTGAGGTTTCATCCATCTGGAGACAGGCTTTTGAGGCCTTTGCTACTTCCTACTCTGATCAGATGTTCTGCAGCAAGAAGCCAAAACCATTTCAAAGAAAAGCCCCATCCATTCCAGCTCCATATCCCAGCTTAGACCACAATCCCTCCTACTCACCTTCCCTGTCTGTTTTTGCTTACAAATCTGTATGTGTAGCAGCACTTCATTCATTTCAGCTATCACAGTATCATAACAACCATTCTATCACAGTCACTTAATTAAAATTAACTGTATTGAAGCTTTAAGTGCATCGAATTAACAATTCAACACACTTCATATCTGCCAGCCTTAACTCTAAAAAGACTACAGTGATAAGGAGTAAAGAGCTCATACAAATGTATAGCAAAACTACCTGCAGACAAGAAGCACTGACAACCTCTAATTTCATCCAAAAACTACAGGGGAAAGAATGTGTTTTACAGGATCAACATTTTGCTTGAAATTTCACATAAAAAAATTGCAGTGCAGCCAGCCACAGCAATGAATATGGACAAAAAACAGAGGCAGTAGATGAAACCTCAAACTCAGAGGGTATTTTTAGTCAGTCAGAAACAGTGCTCTCTAAACAGTAATATAAAGCCTATTTAAATAGTCAGGTCTTTGGGCAGTTATCAACAGTTAGCATATACAGAAGTTAAATTATGCTATCAATCACTGCAAATAGCTGACAAACAGTTAATACTGATGCATGTTCATTTAGAAAAAAGCTATCAAGAGACTCAAATCAATTGCATGTGTTTAAAAGCCAAAAGTTTGTAAATTTTTCAGTTATCACAAAACCCAGATCTTAATTGATTATGCATATCCCTTTTCATCACAGTTGAGATCAGATTCCTAGCAAAAAATCCTGTTTGAGCCTGCCTCTCTCTTTCGTAGACATGCAACTCTAAAGCATCTGTAATGTCTATAATAAAACACTGCAGTATCTGTATACATTTAAAATTAATCATAAAAGTACAGCATAATCCAAAAAGTACTTACGACTGGCAGTAGGCAAGGCGGAGTATGAAATGAGAGATATGATCTTTTCTTCTTGCCTCATAATCATCCTCAGCCAAAGCCTGTAGAACATATTATTTCTGAGAAATAATCTCTCCCAGATTAAAAAATTCACAACCAATCTACCATTGCTTTTCAACAGTGTATAGTCATCTTTTAGAAAATAAATGCCAAGTTATTGAGGAAGGGGGCTACCCTAAAGAAAGAAAAACTTCAAAGAAAACCCTCCAAAAAACTACACCTCTGACAAAATGACAGAACTGCAGTTTTAGAAAGAGCATTTCATCACCTCTACTTTGATTCATCGTTCTTGAATGGTCTAAAGAAAATAAAGTGCAAGAGAGTTCTGTGACTTGATCTTTACTTACTTTGTAGGGAAACTTCAGTTTCCGGAGCTCAGCCTCCAGTTTAACTTTGTATGCATCAGAACTTCTTACATAGCTCACACCGAGATTTTCAATTACTTTAAGCACTGGGCAAAAAAAGAAAACGTCCATGTTAGAGACAACATGCTGAAATCAAACTAAATGTACGACAGCTTGGGAAAGGCACAAACTGGGGTAAGGCCCAGGAACTGCTTTTAGTGGCATGAGGAGCAAAAGGGTGAGAAATATGGAGGATAAAGTGTGGCCTAAGTCCTGAACAGCTAGCCCGATTCTGGGATCCATACTATCAACAAGGAAAAGGAGACAGCAAACTCTGATGGACCACACTCAGAACATCGGTTTCTACTCTAACAAAAACTTGGATCCAGTTTTCAGGACTTCAGGGGAACCCCTGGCTGCCAGCCACAATGACCTGAAATGCAATACTGAGACATCAAATATGTCACAACATCTACAGAATGTGAAATGCGCTCATAAAACCCCCCCGTGTAAAACAAAACTACACAATCCCGACAACTACAATAAACGCTCATCGTGAAATCTGTCTCAGCTCTCCGAAACGCCCAAAGCAACGTTAAAGTTTTCCTTTAACGGGAGCTCGCGGCAGCAGGAGCAGCCAGCCCAGCTCCCGTTTATGCCAGGCGAACAGAGCATCCAGGCCTGCCAGAAATACACACAGCCATGACAGGAAGGATTCAAAGCATCGAGGGAGGGAAGGGACGGGAGGAAGGAGAAGGGAAAGTGGGGAGGAGGAAGGAGGGAGGGAGAGAGACGCTACTCACGCCTCAGACGATCGACGGCAAAGCTCTCAAACTCCACCAGGGAGATGCTTTCCGTGGGGGGCTCCAGGTAAAACTGCAGGCTGTGAGGGTACTGCTCCCTCCGGTCTCCAGCCAGCCGCGCATGCCTCTGCCTCGCTCGACTGGAGAACTCCATCTCTCTCGCCCTGGGGCTGCCTCTGGCCCCGTCCCGACCGCCCGAGCGCCGCTCCCGCCGCTCCGCCCGACACGACCCGNGCCCGACGCGACCCGGAGGGACCCGACCCAACCTGAGCCCGCCCGGCCCCGCGCCCCGGCTTCCCGCGCTCCGCGGGCCCCGCCCACTTCCGCACAGGGCCGCGCCTACCGGGTGGCCATTGGCTGCTGCAGCGATGTGGGCGGGGCGTGTTGGCCGCTGCCCGCAGCCGGCATGGCGGCCCCGGAACAGGCAGGTGCCCACAGCCGGCATGGCGGCCGCGGCACGAGCTGGGAGATCCTGGCAGGTGTCCACACCTGGCATGGCCGCTTCCGGCACTGGCCCATTCTCCACTGTTCTACAGTTTTATAATTTTGTCACTTTTCCAAGAGAACTGCAGGATTTGCTGCTTTTGCCGTTGTGTTGGCAATTTTGCCGCAGCTGAGGGTATGTTGTTTTACGCCCCTGCCACAAAATGCTACTTGCCACTTTTTCCCTAAAATGATTAATGATCTTGCAAGACGTTCGGAGCGTAAAAGGGTGGGAAATCAGAACTGGCGTACAGTTTTGCCACCAAAGTGAGGAAAATCAGTAGTTCAGGCTGCCAAGTTCTTAAAAGCAACGAAAGGATCCTGGATCAGGACACGCACTGGTCCCGTGTTCGCGGGACAGCCCCGGGTGATCTGACAGCCCGCGGCTTTGGAGCTGCAGCCTGCCTCTGTACCAACACATTAAACGTGGTGCTGAGCTCAGCTGAGGAGGGATAATCCACTCCACCTTCAAAGCAGGTGGCCACATCCACATTGCCCACAGTGCATACTTCATGCTCCTGCTAATTCTCCAGCTGTGGCGTCTCCTCTTTGGTCTGCGCCAAACCACTGCCACGGCAACAGCTGAACGTTTTAGCAGGACAGAAAGTCAAGATTCATTCTCCAAGACTCCTCTGTAATTTCCAGAGGAAAATATACTATTGATATATTTTTATGTATTTCTATTTTTGTAATATTTAATATTTAACCGAAAGCAAATTCTTATATATATATATATATTAAAAAGTAAAACTTTAACCTGAAGCAACGTTTTTTCAAATAGCCACTGCTCATCCCACACAATTTCTTCCCTTCATCACCTGGCTGCAGCCTGCGTTGCTTAGGAGTAAGGAGTACATCTGCCAAAATCCTCCTAATATTTGTAAGAAGATGGAGCTTTTGCCTTTGACCAGTGTGTTAATACCCAAGAGGTCTTACAGAGACTGGCAACGCACTGTCCGAAGCAGGTCAAGGAGTTCCATCAGAGTTCCCACATTTGCTTGGAGTGCTGTACCCAGCCTGGCCCAGAGGGGGAGAAGTACGACAATGCTGAGGAGCACAGCAGAAAACAGAGGTGCTTTTAATTTAAATTTAATTTCTACTCATGTTTTAGGTTTTGGCACATAAGCAGCACCACACCTTTGGAAACCATGATTTGCAGTTTGCTGTCCATCTCTAATTCTACTAAGCCACGTGCTGCTGATTTTTGACAGGTCCCCAGCTATGTCTACATATGTTGTTTTCTTTTGTTTATTTTACTTCTAGGGTTTTTTCCTTTCTTGCTGAATATTAATCCCCAAATTGTCTGCAATTAGGTGAAGATATACCTTGTTTGTTTAGTTTTTTTCCATTTCAGTTAACTGGTGACACTAACATCATTGCAAAAAGTCATACATAAGATTACTTCAGCAGAAATTAAGAATCAAAATTTACATCTATATTACTAGACTTAATTACTATATTACTACACTTAAATAAAACTTACAACTCAAGACCTTACCCTTTCACACAAAAATCATTTCTTGGGAAAAGAAAATAGACAACTGAAAATTTTTCACCTTGGGGTAAACCCCTCCCCCCTCGCCCCCCAATTTCAAACTTTCTTACCGATGCATCTATTGAAACCTACAGATGGTAATATTTCACACTATATTTTGGTTACTTTTTTCTAAATGTATTTTCATGACTCCCACAGTAACATTACCACTGGGGGTGATTGTTGAAGTAGTTTTTAAGAGAATTATTGATGTTGTAACGATCCACCTCACAAATGTTTTACAACAACATCCATATACTCAGTTGTCAAGCTGCCCCCCTCATCCCATGCAAACACAGTCCAATTCAGCATACCCCAAACTATTCTGCTACTTAATTAATGCTCTGTTGGGAGGACAGGGTTAAAAGCAGAATGGCAATGAGGAGGATGAGGACAGTAGATTCACTCAAGTGACCTTGCAGCTGGGAATGTCAAGGCCTGGAGAATAACAGTGAGAGGAGGCCTGTATATTATGTCTACTGCTGTTTATACTCTGTTTTGAGAAGCATTTCTGTGTAGAGCTAATATAAGTGTTTTGAGAGACTTGGAGGCACTCTCACGCACATGCTTAAGCTCCCTGCTTTTGGGAGAGAGAGGGTCAAAGCCCAGAGATCATAAAAAAAGCTCAGGGGAGATCACAGCATGTTGTTAAACTGTAAGTGCAGGATGCTTGATAAATTGGTACAAACAGCAGGCCTGCCTTTCACTTGGATGGACTGAGCCTAAGAGTGCCTGCCATCCTGCTTGTGTGTCTCTGCCAGGGTGTTGCCTTGGGATCTTCCAGTTAGCAAGGTAATGCAATAAATTTACTCTTTGCATTTTAACTGTGTTTTTGTGCTTGTTCCAGCTGCCTGCCTGTGTCAACAAACACACAAACACAAAATCCTTATTTGCATTAAATATGTATCATTGCACAGGTGCTACTCCCACTTTTGTTATATTAGCTAGCAGAGTGCCTAATGCTAATCTGCCAGAGCCCATTTGTTCTCTACTTGCTTAACTACATCTGCTAATAAAAGGGTAAATATGGTGATGCTGATATGTAGTCTGTCTTTGGTACTCCATTCATCCCTCATGTCTGGGATGTTTGGATCTCTGTGGATGGCAGTGATTAGCACAAAATGTCCCTTCCCTGCTTCCAGCTCCTTTTCAGCTCTTATGGTTAATTGACAATCTTACTGCATGTATCATCAGCCTGATTGAATTCTCCTGTAATTCTGTCTTCAAATATATTGTATTAATATCTTGGACTTTTGGTCTTTTCACCTCTTAAAATGTTCTTCTCAAAAATTTTTTTAACTTTTGTTTGTTCAAAATATTTATTTACATATTTTCCCCTTGCCTAACTCTATTCCTTTATTGATCTGACCTTTTCATAAATCTTTTCTTGTAGTCTATTTGTGTAATTCCTAGCCCAATTCCTATTTCTTTTTTTCTGTTTTGCAGTTCTCCACGTTTTTTATTACTTTTTTAAATGTTTGACATCCAGGTTATACCGGGATTTTACTTCTGACTAAAATGCACAGATACCTCTGTACTTACTATAAATAGCAGGGTAAATGTTCTGAGCTGGCCTTTCAATTCCTGCAGGCTCTGAAGTGAGTAAAGCATGAATCATGCAGGGAAGAGAGAGGTTCAAAGGCCTGCTTTAGCTGGAATATGCTCTCAATGTTAATTTATTTAAGTGGAGAGTAACAATGGTCATATCCCCTTGTGACACTCTAAATCTCTCTTGCTCCACTTAGACAGGGCTTACGAATCCTAGATTTATTCCCCAAATCCCCTGTCCAAGACTCTAGTGCAGAGGAAGAGAAAATCTAGATATATCTTCACAATCTTCTTAAATTTATCCTGACAGGTAGGTCTGTCATTCACCTCTGCCTCTCACTGCATGCATCTTCTTCACACTGAAGAAGTTTAGGCTGCTGTAACAAATACATTCATTGCAAGTTTCTTTGGTTATGTATCATATTTTTGATCTCTTTGCATAATTTTTCAAGGTACGTATATAGGCAAAATCTGCCCTGTGCCTGCACTAGGCTTTTTCCAAAAGGATGTTATCCTTGTATTTCCTTACAAGATGCTCCATGTACTTGAAATAATTTTGCTTGCCGTGCTGGGGCTTGGGGAAGAGGGGGACCTGCTTCTAGTCAATCTTCCTCTGGTAACTTTTGAGCATTGAATCAATGTTAAAGAGAGAAGTTGAAGTATCAAAGATAGATGCATTCATGTATTTGAGAAATTAGAGCCTGAGTACAGAAAAGAGAGAAAGACTCAAATTTCTACCATGGAAAAGAAAAGCAGAACTTCATCTTTTTTGTGTGTGGAGTAGCAGCAAGGAGACAATTAACACAAACATCCAGGCCGGTCAGCATAAATACAGCTGGAGCTCAGTCACTGCTCCATCATCTCCAAACAGACAGGGGAAGGCTTGAACTATGCAGAAGCAGGACCAAAAAATTCATTTGTAGACTTAATTTAATCTGCTGCATAAGGATCTTCTTCTTCTCCCTAGTATGTCTATTTTATCATATTTAAATTGTGAGCTTCTGAAACACACAAAGAAGTTTTCCAAAGTCTGTCTGTTTGAAGGGATACTGATGTTTTTTTTTTCTTGGATTTTTATTACCACTAAACTAATTTACAGTAAGAAAATGCTTTTGTTACACGTAACATTTAAGATTTACTGCATTTCAATACTCTCCTGAGAATAATCAAATTTCTACCAGTTTAACAGAGAAGAATAGAATGCTTTCTTATCAAGTAATCTGTACATAATTGAAAGATTTCATTAACCCCAAAAATATTGCTATCCAACATAAGAACTAGCTATAGCCGTATACCTAGGATTTTAAACTTTTTTTCAATCAGATAAAGAATTATTTGTCAGGATTCATATTACAAAAAAACCCCAAAGTTTAAAGTAATTTTACAAGAAAACTCTCTTATTGTCTGAACATTTTTAAATATTATTCTGTCTCCATTAAAAGAAACCCACTGCAGTTGAAGGATTTTGCTCAGCCTTTTTGGTGTTTGATGAGGGGTATTCTATAATACAGACTTGGCCAGGAAGACTTCCTGTGTTAAGCCTATGACTTGATGATGAAAAAATGTCCTGTTCAGTCCTGACACATACTGAGTGTTCAAATACTCAGACACTTTGTAAAACAGTCTGCAAGATTCCAACCTAATTGTAAATAGCCAGCCACGTTCCAATTGCTAATAAACGTTCATATTAGACTTACTCAGAGCACTTCCACTATTACAAGTGAAATCTACCAAAATAAACATCAGGGTGGGATTTATTCTGCCTAATCTAGTCACTAAACCTGCACCTACCTTTTAAACTCTTCCTCTAAAGGAAAAAAGTTTGTTTGGCTTTTTTACTTGCTTGTTTTCTGGGTTTGGGGTTTGTGGTCTTCTTTCAAATATAAGTGATGTTCAGGAGTGGAAAGTTAAGTATTTTTGTAAATTAGGGGAACAAAGTCTTCCTTGCATGTAATATGAGGTCCTCTTCCCTGTTAGGAATAGATACCAGCATAAGGAGTTAGACATAACTTACATTCCCTGTGTAAGCAAAATTCCAGTTAATTGGAGGTTGCCTAAGATGGAGATGATTAACAAACATACCAGCCAATTCTTGAGCACCTTCCTACTGTAAACTAAATATATTACTTTGTCTTAGTTCATAGTATTTTGCCTTTGTGTTCCTTTTTTCATGCTCTGTAATTCCCTTTGTCTGAAACTCTGTGGAACTTGAGCTAAGAAAGTAAAACTGAATAGGAAAAGTTCCAAGTAAGGCTCCTCTCCCTGTTAAGTATTGTCTAAAACTGCACTGTTTTCACTAGAAGCAGAGTTATAACCTCAGAATATAAAACCCCAACCCCATCCAACAGCACTGCTGGAAATCAGTTCCTACTGTAATGCTCCTTAAAATTCAGGGCTTGCTGATAAAACGTGATTTATTTTCAGACTGCAGAGCTAGAATAACTATTGGCACCAGTATCTTGGCAGTCTTTCTTCAGCTGTCCTATATGAATATGCAGAAATCTGGTACACACATTGTTATTTTGAAAACTACATGGCACATTTGCATAACAAATTTCAGAAGCTGAGACTCCTAATAGCTTTTGAATAACCATTAAAATTGCCTACAATATAGCCACACTAAGTACAAGGGTTTAATATGTTTAAATTTCCAGTTAGAAAACCAGCTTTATCAAGTGCACAGCTATTCAACATATTGCTTTAAAAAAAAAAACAATGCTATTAGATATATTGAAGACCTAACATTTTTTTAACAAATCTGGTAACAGTTAAACACCAAGGGTGGATCACAATGTATCTAAATGAATCCAGCTATTGTGCTTTATATTTTAGGCGGTATTTATGAGTATAGTAGCAGATAGTATATAACAGATAACGTTACAAATGCTTTCAATAGGGGCTACTTTTTCTTCATACATATTTAATTTTTATGGACCCATAACTTACAAGGGTACCTGCATGACATTACACACTTAAATGCCTGCAGTTTTGCCCTGTCAATGAAGTTAAACAGTTAAATATGGGTAAAAATTATGGTAGCTATGTAATTATATACTGAGTGTTGAGTACATGTGGTGTTGCACTTTCTCATCCAATGCCAACTAATCTCATCACCTTGCAGAAGTGAACAGATTATATTCTCAGGGAACAGACAAGAGCATTAATTTATCTACAGTCCTGCAGACCTCTTGGTTTTTGCTTTGTATACCCATGGCAGCCTACAAACTCTACACAGGGCACTGAGAAAGCCCAAGCTGTAGGAGGGTAGTACAGAGCAGGCAGCCTCAAAAAGAGAGAGACAGCCACAGGTGTCCTCAGAAGTATGCTGGTTACACTGCCATCCTTAGATCCTAAGTCGCCTTATCTGCCATTCCAGTTCACTTGGCACAACTCAGTCCACTCTGACAGTTTCTAGGCCCCAGGAACTCATTATACTTATTTCTACTCAGGTCCCATCCATGTGTGTGTGTGTTTCCCCTTATTTCCTTTCCCTGCTGTCTTCTGCATAGGCAGCACTTGGGTTACTGCCTGCCCAGATTGCCCAGTTCCACATGTGTGCAGGCAAAGCTCATTTGCAGGCAGTAGTAGAGCACTAGTCAGAGTAGTAACCCCAGCAGCCTGGTGTCCTGGACCACACCACCACAGTTCACTTCTTGCCCTCTCTCATGGCCCCATAGCCAATCCTATTTCTTCCCACACTTCTTTTCACCAGCATCAAACCTACTAACCTGCTTATTCTGCACCTCCATGTACTTGCCTTCAGCAGTTGCGGACAAAGTGATTTAGACCTTGTTCTTCATTATGGCTCCACCTCAGCCTTGCCATCCAAGGAGTTTACAGTGTCAAGGGAAGAGAAGCAGACCTCCCATCTCCCAGCATTCTGCCCCTCCAAATGTAGGCATAGACCAAGCAGGTAACAGTGACCCCTTCCCAATGCTGTCTCCTGACAGTACCGAAATTCAAAGGAACACATCAGACAAAGGGCTTTTCTGAACATTCAGTTATGTCATGTGTAAAAGGAAGAGGGAGGGGGTAGTGACATTTTAGATAATTAAAATACATTTCCGCTTACAAATTATTGGTGTTGGAGGCAAAAGACTAGCTTAATCTCTCATTTCATATATCCTCCTTCATAATGTTTTACTTTGGTGATTTTTATTGAGCGTTTTCCTGAATCTGGTATAAAAATATCTGCATTCCATCATAAGGTTTCTGTCTCCCTCTGTAAACTAAAGTTGGATTCACTAACTTCTTTTTTTAAGGTTGCTATGACAGGCTCTTCAAAGTTCAAGCGTAATAGCCTGAATATTGATGAGTTTTCACTAGTAGCCAAAGAAAACATCAGGAACGCATTCTTCCTGGCATTTTTGATCTTCAAACAAACTGAAAAAAATGCCTGGCTGAGATTTTGCTAGACCAACCAAATTCATATATCAATTTGGTTTGGTTGCTGGGACTCTGTACTAGCCTGTTTATCAGCCACAGTTTTACTTTGGAATATTATCTTTCCCATGCTGCATAGGACTTAGAAGGCAGTTAGTTAGTGTCTTTGGATATCTGTAAAAACTACTTCAAATTAAGATGGCTCTGGAAATTCAACAGTACAATTTTTATGTTGTTTTTGTGATTGACAGATCATTTTCCATCAGCAACAACTGTCTATTTTAAATTGTGCTCTACTGATGACAGGTTGACTGTAAGGTGCTTACTCATAGTCCAGAGAAAGAGACTGACCATGCAATTAGAAAAAGTGGAATATGCTCTATGATTTAATTTTAATTAGGCTTTATAGCCAGAAGAAAGTATATTTAAACTTCCTGTATGCAACAGGTCATGGAATTCATCCAGTGTATGGACCCATACAATTAAAACTGGTCGAAGTTATCTGGTTTAGGAAAGAGTGGATCTTGGCATTTTTCAGTTAAATCCAAATTTTCCAGAGTAGACTTGAAGAAAAAGGGAGATCTGGTTGCGCCAAAACTTAGGAAAGTTCACATGCTGTGGTCACAAGAACATGGAACATATATCTGAAATTTGCAGCAAGACATTGCAAACAGTCCTTCAGATCAATAATTCACATTATTTATTCACATACGATAGCAAGACTGGGGCTGGTAGAGACCACTGTTCATTTTCTTATATTTACCAAAATGTAAGGGGTTTTTTTCCCCTACAATCTGGCTGTAACATGCTAGAAAATTCTATTGTCCTCTTGCTTTTAAACAGGGGTAGTCTTTCTTAAGTACAAATTGCTTTCCTCTCCTGCTTGCAACAAAAGGCTTATAGTGGGCAGGCCCATAAACACAGAGGCAGAATATTTCCACTGTAATCTGTACAAATACTTTCCAAAGTTGTCTGTATGTTTTCCAGTTGTTCTTTTGTTTTTATTGGTGCTAGTTAGTTTCAAATTTCTTGCCTTATTTTCCTCCTTATGAATATAAACATAGATTTCGTTTTTCTGTCTACATTGACATGATCTCAGCCTAACAGTACATCCTGGGAAGCTGGAAGATTTATCAGCAGAAAAGAGCTTGTTGGAAAAAAATCTGGGTAGTGGTAATTGGAGAGTGAGTCAGTGTCTGGAGTCCAGCTGTGCTTACTACTCAAGCCTAACTAGAGCTGAGTTACTCACATTTCTTCAACTATCTGAAACTGGCTTTAAAAAAAAAAATAAAGAAATAGACTTTATATATACTGGATACATTTTTGGCTGAGAACATTTGTATAAAGGCAGCAAATGATCTTTCTTTCTTCTTCTTGTTGTTAGTATTGCAGTGGCATGCAAGAGCCATGCTCTTGGAGAAGCCATTCATTATCTATGCACAAACCAGCGTGTCTGAAAGGTGGTGTAGCATCAACAGCTCAAAATGCACCAAAAATAGTTTGGTATGCAATCAGTTCTGTGACTAATATTTAAAAAAACCTACATCCTGACCTGGGAGGCAAAAAATTCCTATTTTTTATTGCACGCATTTACAGTGGTTGAAACTTAAGAAGAAAAATCAGTTCCTGGTTGGTATTATTTTTATTACTGGCCTGTATTATGAGGCTTGCTTCATCAACATCCCAAACATTGAGGTTCTAACCTTTGGACAATACATAATTTTGAGGAAAATGGCATTTAAATGTCCTTAGGGAATATTGTGAAACGAAATACTAAATTCAGAGCAGATTTTATAAAATTAAGGTCTTAAAAAATTGTAATTTTAATCTTTTTTTGCCATACTAATAAAAAGTTACTTCTAAGTTCTTCACAGATTAAAGTGAGAACCTCAGTGTTACAGGAGATATTTGTTACCTAATTTTGTTGCCAAGACTGAAGGAAAAGATCCAATTGTGAATCGTTTCCATATTTTAATTTCTTTATGCTTTAATAATTCCTGAAATTTTTTAAACATAATTAGGGATTTTTCATGTTTTACATACGATTCATGAAAAATGAATATTTAAAACAGAAGAAGTAGTACAGACATGCTATTACAATTTTGGACTACAGCCAACACAGAGGCCAGGATGAAAACAACAGTACTACAGGTGCCACAACAAAAGTCAGGATTGAAATTTGTGAAAAAAAAAAAATCTATCAAACACTAAGAGTCTCATTTAAAACAGAAAAAGCCTTTGACAGTCAACTGGAAAACATTTTCAGGCAACACTCACATTCAGGCTGAAATTTTGCCAGCAGTATGATATCTAAAACAGTTTCAGCTCATAATAAAATCTGATGTGGTTGACCAGTTTCTTATCTCAGTTTTTGGCTTATTCCTTGCAGTTATAATTGTAGATAAGTAGCCTAAAATTTCAGGAGAGCAAGCCTGACAAGATAGTATGTCTTGTATTTGTTACAGGTATTTATAACACTGTTTATGGGGTTTTATATTGACTTGGGAATTTAAATTAACTAAAAACAGAGGAGAAAAGATAAGGAGCCATGTTACCCTTTCCTCTCTGTCCCCATTACTCCACACAAATGCTTCAAGACTATTCATTGCAGCTCTGTGTAGCTATAAAGCCAGCAGTGTCTGCTGGGGTGTAGAGAGCTGGATGTCTAAGTAGCTTTGTTCCAGATGGGAATACAGAGTGACCCATTCAGTCTGCAGGAACAGGTCACTGGATAAAGATCTCTGTGATGCATAATTCCTAAACTCCCTATTCCATTACAAGCACAGCATTTATTCTATATTTAGGAGAACACATACAATTTGGCTTTTTATGGATCACCATTTTTTCCCCCTAGCTTGCCTACAATCCTCTGCTCCATTTCACACACGGCCTCCTCCCCATTCATGTTTCCTAGTTCCTCCTCTTCTTCCTCACTGCCTGAAGATGACAGTAAATGTGAGCATAGCCTGGACACTGTTTAGTTTAGTGGTGGCTATCAAAAGTGACAGATAATTTCAGCTGTGTTGCCCCTGGGTGAATATACAACTAGGTCTCTTTCTTCTACTTCAGCTATCAATTTTAAGGCATGTTGAATCTTCACCATCTCCAAGATGTTTATCTATCTATATTAATTGAAATTTACCAGTACCAGCTGCCAACTCAAACAAAATTCTGGTGCTGCTGTTGTATTCACAACAGCCTGAAAAGGCAGCCAGCAGAGATCAGCTACATAGACAGCATTTGCCACTCAAATAGTGAGTCTCTGTCTTCACCACAAAATGTCACATGGAATGGGGACAATGCTGGTAAGTTAATATGGTGCCTATCTTGCAAATCACAGCACATTATTTCTGATGAAAAATAACACTTTTTGTCATTATATTTCCTTTCTCGGTTCTCTTTTATGTCTTAGAGAAAGTAGTTTATTTTAAGATCCTTAAGAATTATGACCATCAGAATTCAGTTCCATAGAACTTCTGAACAGGTTATCCTCCTAATTTCCTTAATTTGCCTATCCACAACTCTTCAGCAGTTACATCCAAGATATCCAGATGTCCCAGCTATCTCAGAATAGCACAGATGCTGCTGATCTGAAGGCAGTGCTCAAGGAAACAGAAAAGTACACAGGAATTTTAGTCCTTAGCATTACCTGTATGTGTTAGCCTAGAATTTTCCAGGTTTCATAGCAAAAGTATTTCCTGATTTTCATGAAGACATTTCCTTCATTACTATTATATTAATATGAAAATAATCAATAGTATCTTCTGATTGTAGTGAGGCAAAGACGAAAGTGAGAAGTCACATAAAAATAGAGAGGATCAAATGGTTCTGAAACTCTCTAAATGAGAAATAAGGGGATTCCCTGGATGTGAACCACAGTTAACTCAATTCAGGCTTCTCATAAGCAACATTTTTGCATCACTGTTAATTATTTTACCTTGAAGGCAGCTTTAACTACTACAAATTCACACATAAAGGAAAGCATTTAATGACTGAGTCCTTTTTCTAAGTAACACAAACATGTCCTCTTCACAGTTTTGTTTCAAAAAATGTTTGAGCTATGTGATGTTTTAGGAGGGAAATCAGTTTCGTCTGTTTTTCAAATGCAAGAGAGACAGGCTCTAAAGGCAAAGTTAACATCATAAATAGAAAAGATAAAAATAACTCCTACCAATGCTAAGGAGACTGATAATCAGTCAGGCAGAGCCTTGGTATGGAAATAAATCTAAACCAAGCGAGAGGACCACCATGCACTACCCCATAACTAGGACATTGGATTAAAGTGCCAATATTCTTTAATTGCCACCATCACCAAGGACATCAGTTATATAAGAATGTGACATAAATATGGGAACAGATAGATATCCTTCTACAAATGAAGAAAAATAGGGCTGTTTTCCATCTGTAATGTTGAAAAATGAAATAACGACTTGACAAAAAAGATTAGTAGCCATTGACCCAGCTTTTACAATCACTTTCTACCCCTGTCTGCTCACTAACATCAGGGCAATGCAGAGCATAGGTGGGTTGTCTTTTCACACAGATATCTGCATCTGCACAAAGTGTAGGAGCTGCAAATACAGGAGCAGCCCAAGCACCTACTTAATGTGATCTGGTTTTGACAGTGATTGGTTCCAGATGCTGCAAAGGAAATTTCCACAAAACCCACAAAGTAAGCAGTCATGGAAGAACTGATGTATAAGGACAGATTCTTCCCAAGTTTCCTGTTTAGCTGGTTCATGCCCTGAAGAATGGCATCTTATGTCCTTTCCACATTCACTCTCTTCCATCACCTCAATAATGTAGTTTAGTGAAGCCTGTCTCTTTCTTTCTGTACTCTGTTGCATACTTCCCCCATCCCCAGGGCTTTAGCAATCTCTGCACCAAAGATCCTCGGACACCACAGCTACACAGCCTCTGTTCAGACTGCAGAAAATAAGTTGTGAATCCATACAGAGACAAGGAAAATAAATATTCTAGGTATGGTGTGCCAGGATTATTAGCAGCTCAAGGATTCAAGAGGGAAAACACTGGCACAAGAAGGTATATAATCATAAATTAAAACAGAGAGGAAGGCTCCTTGGCCCAGAGACTATTCAGGAACTTCTTGGTCCTTTTGACCATTGCCATGAATGTCAGTGGAGCTGGTGGTAGGTGGCAGCTCAGCAGCCCTGGGCATCCATTGCAGGCAGCTATGGGACAGCCTGCCCTTCCCATCGTGACTCATGGCTGAGCAACAACAACCTTGGGTACCATGTCTGGAGCAGTGAGTATATCCTTAACCTCAGAGGTCATTAAATCCAAGCTGACTTTATGAGGCAATAAACATTTGCTTAATACCTGTAAGCTGGACATGTCACACTTGTGTAGATCATGGGGTATGGACAAGAGGCCCAAACAATCCAACTCAAAATAGGGCCCATAGCAACTGATGTGTGCTTATTGCTGAAACCTACTGGACTCTTAACCTCAGTCCTTACTGAACAATCAGATCCATGGATTATGTGTTGTATAAAACACTGGTGATGTCTGTGTAATCTGGGAGAAATTGCACCTTTATGGGCCTGTGTTGCAGATACCTGATTGAAGCAAATCTTTTTCAACATGCTGTTTTAATCTCTGTTGAACCAGCCAGTTCCTACCATTCAATTTGCTTATACTGCAGCTGTTTGACCCTTGACATTTTCAGCAGATTCACCATAGGTCACCAGTTGGAACATGTGTATACAGTTTATTGAGTAGATAGCCCACAGCCATGTCTATTTTGTTTTTACAAGCATTTTTGTTCAGTTACACTGACAAAGCAGTCAGCAGGATAATATTTCATGAGATCATCTTTTGCATTAATTTTTTTTTGCATTAGTAACGAGAATTTCCACAACAGAATATTGTTGCTAATTACATTCACTCAGCCAATTTAACCACCTAAAGGCTAAGTCTAATTTAACCTAATTTACTTGCCTGCCTCCTTGTTTACTGAAGAGAGAGCATGGTCTTAGAGAGCAAAAGATCTCCAGTGTATTTTTGAAACTTACACTATCCCAAGATGAATCACTCTCTAGGAGTCCTCCTCTTTCTGCTGAGTACAGAGGTAGTCAAAATGACAGATTTAAAATGGATGCTCACCCCTTCTTTTATGCAGTGTACGTATGAAGTTCTCTGCAGACGGACTACAAAGAAATGGAATTACATAGACATAGCTTGAAATCCCAGTTGATGTGAATGAGTGGTTTAGGTCACCTAAAGAATCACTATCAAAGGTATTAGCAAAATCAGGTGTAATATAAATTTGCAAAAGCATGACTTGAAACTTAGTGGCAAGTTTCACTCTATTACTTATTACATGGATGAAGTACACAAAGGAAAATTGTATTAGGATCAGTTTGTGTGGAGACCAGGGTCACAAAGAGCAAGGGCGTAAGGGAGATCCTCCCACTGAGACACAAGGCTCAGAGTTGACCCCTTACTTTCTAAACTCCTGATGGAGCCTAGGTGTGGTTGAGTCCAAACTTCACCTCAGACTTGGTCAACAGCTTATATCTAAAGGGTTTAACAACCCTTAATAATTTACTAACTTAACAATGAATGATACAATAGGATTTACAATAATCACAGCAGTAGCTTAACTACAAATCAGAGATGGCAACATTCACACTACACTTGCTACAAGGTAATTACATCAATTCACACACAACAATTATGTACAAAGGTACCTGTTAAAAATTCTCCTCAAGTTTGGTGAAGTACCTCAAATAATAAAAAGAATTGGGGATGGGTATTACTAGTCCAGGCTTCATCATCAGCTTTTAGTAATGATCCTCCAATGATCTTGAGCTTGAGAGTTGGCAAGCTCTGAGAAGCATCCCACTCAGAGGGAGATGCTGCAGCCCAGGAAACAAAGAGCCTCACTCAGGACTGCGGTTTATAGGGTGACCAAAGGTTTGGTTGTAATCATCTGTGAATCTCCATCCTGGCTGAAAACCATCCAAGATGGTAATTACTGAACTTTCCTCAGTAACAATATTATTGTTCCACTTGGGCTATGATTCAGACAAAACAATGTTCCAAAGCTATCTGTTAGAAAACAAAAGTTTCTAAGGCAACAGAAGTTCCTGGGAACAGACAGCGTTTCTGATAGGCTCAAGGGGAGTTTAAGTGCCCAAGAGTCATTAATCAAGATGGCGGCCTAACAAGAGTTCCTAAGGTCTCAGAGCAGCCTGGGGAGGAGGAGAGATGCACCACCACAGCTGAGACATATTATTTCAGATATTTTCCTCTCCAAATCAAAGCCCAGGTCTCAGTCTTTTGTGTTGCTAGGTTTAAAGAAAAATGCAGTTGGTAAGCACAATGAGTCCTTTGCATGGCTGCTCAGGTCAAGGTATTTCAGTTTCTTTTGTGGGTTTTTTTTTTGGAGGCAAGGGGTTGGAGAGTGGAATTTCAGTAGGAGCCATCATCACCAAAAGCCCAGACCACAAATGAGGGAGGCCATAAATATGGTTTTGCAACTGATCATCACATTTAAGAGGGATACAGAGGAATTGGAGAGTTTCAAATATCCAAATCAAACATATATAATAAAAGTGGGGTTTTTTACCTCAGTAAAGGGAAGATTAGTAGGGGAGAGTGGTGCCTGATGATTTTCAGAAACCATCATGAAGGAAAATCAATGATAATTGCAAGGAAAATTTTAGGGTAGACATCAGGCAAACTTCTCAGGGTGAAGAAATTCCTAGGAGAAATTGCCACGTTTTCATTACTGGAGCTTATTAAAACCAAGAAAAATGTCTATCAGGAAAGACTTAGGCATAGGTGCTCTGTTCTAGGAAGACAGAAATACAACAAATACATCCTTCATCTGTAATATTTCATTATCTAAATTGTTTCTTGTTTATAAGAAATTTATTTTATTTCAATGTTTCTTATGACAGGAACCTCATGAAGTTCAAAAAAGAGAAGTGCAAAGTCCTGTACTGAGGGAAGAACAACCCCAGGCACCAGACCCTTAAGATTAGCTCAGTTGGTGAGAGCATGGTGCTGATAACACCGAGGTTGTGGATTTACTACCTGTATGGGCCATTCACTTATGAGTTAGGCTCAATGATCCTGTGGATCCCTTCCAACTCAAAACATTCTGAGATTCTGTAACAAGAAGCATCTGTAACTGCTGGGGCCACCCAGCTGGGAAGCACCTTTGGATAAAATGACCTCAGTGTCCTGGTGGACATGAGGTTCATCATGAGCCAGCAATGTGTCTGTGCCACAAAGATGACGACTTATCCTGAGCTAGGATGCAGGAATGCTCCTGTAGGTAGGGGCAGTAATCTTTCCCCTCTACTCAGCACTGGTGGGGCCACACTTGGAGGAATATGTGTCAGTGCTGGGTCCCTTCTTAGTTTCCACTAGGAATCAATGCATTTCATTAGCCTTACTATGAAGAGGAAAGCTTGAAAAGTAATCCTTAAGAAAATCAAGTCTCGGGACATTCTGGGAGTGAGAGTGTATGGAATAGAGGAAGGAACAAATACAAGACTTTTATTTTGTTGCTGGGCCCCTATGGACAGACACCTTTTGTAATGGATGCTGTGTCAGAAGAAAGGGTTTAGTATGATAGGGTGGGTCTCAGAATACAACTTGGGCTCAAAGAACAGGTTCTTTTCACTTTCTGACAGCAGAATTTGTGTTCCTGTGGACTCAGAAACGGTTAGGAAGCACAGTGTATCCCCAAATGAACAGTACTGTTAAGAGCAATCGACTTGGAATTTGGATCTGATAACAGCCTCATGTACAAACCTTCACCTTTTCAAAATAAAGAAATCTTATCTCTAATCTAGCAAAATAACCATATGCTTGGCTAAATACAATTTATAACCCAACTGATATCTGAGTGGGATTACTTTTTTTCAGCCAAAATTAGTTTTAAAAGTCAGTCACCGGTGAGTTTCCACATATTAGTTACTGCTACCACCGAAGCTATGGTCTGCTTATTTAGCAGGAGTTCAGAGATTCACAGTGCAGCTCAGAAGTGAAGCGTGAGCTGTATCAATTTCAACAGAGCCACTGGCACGGAAAGTCAATCACTCTGCTGACAGGAGCTATAGACAACCTTCTTGTGCATGGCAAGCTGCAGTGCTTTGCCTGGTTACTGTGCCTTGAAGGGGACAGCTATGCAGTAACTTCCTCCTACTTGCAGGGACATTTTAGCTGACATCAATTTTATCAATGTCTATTTTTCTTTGAAAGTTTAAGTTATATAGCTGACTCCAACAGGCATTTTGGAAAATATCTGGTGAGCTCTCCTGGGATTTACAGTACTGTGCTGTCTTGGTTTTGGCTGGGATATATTTTTTTCACAGTAGCTAATATGGAGTTGTGTTTTGAATTTCTGCTGAACTCAGGGTTGATAACACAGGGATGTTTTTTGTTAACCTAATCTTATATATTAAATGATCCAGAGCTACACTGAGAGCAACAGTCCCCAGTCCAGATGGGCAGCAGCTATCACAGTGTGATAGTTGAATCAGGCAAGCCCAATTGACAAGGAAAGAGGTGTACCTAAAACATTTTCTCTTGTATAGGTCTATTTTAATGGCTTTAGGTACCAAACCTAATTCCTATTTTAAAGTGTCATGATTTATGTAGGATTAAAAAAATCTACTGCCTTCAGAGGTCTTTTGTATAAAGGTCAAATTTTTGAGCACTCAACTCTGGACCAGGGAAACCTTGGATTCCAGTCATATGGCAGCTGGACAGGGTCTGAACTCACTACATCTAGCTCTCCTAACATGTTTATGAGGGTTTTTTTAATATGCACTTCCAAGAAGGGAGTAGATCAAAAAATATAATGGCACATAATAGCATAGACCTTGTATTCTAATTACCTATCAGCGTATATTTTTTTTTCACTTCCAAGGTAATATGCGTCTTTGGAGGACTGTAAAATTATTCCAAAAATGAGGTCTGTGATGCCAAACTCCACCCATCAACCCTACTCTATAGGATGTTAATGGTTCTCAACCCATCCTGCATAGCTATAACTCTGCCAGCTTCATGGGCAGCATAGCAGAGCAAATTAGAAGCCATGGGGCAGTGATGGGCATGGCAGCTTATACAGAATATGGTGATACAAATGATGCCCAAAGTTTCAGCTTTCATATTTTTAGATTCTGCCTTAGTGTGTGTTTCTGAACTTCATAATAAAGTGTTATCACTGTTGACCTTGTTTCAGAGAGTCAAGACACAGTCTTTCAAGGAGCGAAAAAAGCGAAGATTTAATTTTATACATCCCTTTCTATAGAGTTTTATAAACCCTCCCATGTCTATCCCCTATTGGTCAGTAACAAGCTGTTACCTTGTAGTAAATGGTCAGTCTTGGGCAAGGTGTCTAAGTGCAAGAAAGAGTTGTTTGTGAGATACTGTTTTCATTCTTTTGCTGGGATGGTTGGAATTGTTGAAACAGGTGCAAGAAAACAGTCCTAATCTTGAGAATTCTTTTGCAGGGAAACAAGTTGTTTTCTGCCATAGCAGGCTTCTGTTTTCATGAAGAGCTGTTAGCTTTCTCATGGCTATGTTGGACCAAGTCAGGATTCTGCAAAGCCTTATACAGGCTTGCTGTTTGCCACCACAAAGTGTTTGCAAGTTCTCTTCACAGGGTAGTTAGACAAAACAATCCTTTTCCAGCTTAAGAATCAAGGACAGCCTCAGGCCCAAAAGCATAAACAATGGCGAATTTAAGAGAGCAAACGGAGAGGATGGGACTTCATAACCTGAGGCTGTAATTGGACAACTAAGCCCAATATGTAAAGGGACCAAAACTTCTAAAAGTGTGAAGACTTGTGACCGGTCGTCCATCTTGTGTCCATCTTGGGCAGAATCCTGCCCAGGCTCTTGTACTGCCCAAGATGTATCCTTTAAAGGCCTTTTAATAAATACATACTTTATTCCTTTAACTCTGTCCAGCCTCTGTTTCAGATCAGCCCCTCTCTAGGCATTACAATCAGAAGGCAAAAGCCAATTAGGTGACAGAGAAACAGAAAATGTGCTAAAAACATACTTAGTGCAAGGGTGAAAAGGGTGAAGAGTTAAGTTCTCACGCCACAGCCCACTCTTGTCATCATGTTATATGAGCTGTCTGCCCCCAAGGACAGTAAGACAAGAACAGTGAGGACCATGTACCCCAGCAGTCATAATCTGGCGACCTTCCAACGTCACATAATGCATGAGCCAGCATCTTGGCAGTTTTTTATGCTTACTTGCCCAGTGCTTTGAGTTATAATTTGGAAAACTGAAATCTTGTTCACATTCCTCTTGTGACCGATTTAACTTGTATCTTTTAATCTTCCTGTATATCCTCCTAGTATATTGGTAAAAACACAATTCAGATTACTTGGGCAGAGAGAAGGCTTGACCACATGATGTCTTAATTAATTCATTCCCACAGCAAATTATTTCCTTATGAAAATTCATTTATTATTAAACACATACACCAACTTCAATATACATAAATTTTCCTCCAAGCTCATCATGTTGTATGAACACAAACGCAAACATTCCAAAGAAGTCTACAGGTACTAGAAGGCAAATGTAAAAATCCACAGCATTATGGAATAAGCAGCTACTGGGATGTACAAATCAACTTCTTTAACCAAATAAGTCATAATTGCTACTCTTTTCAGCAGTTATTTAAAACAAGCCTATACAATTTTAAGGTATAGTACATCATATGTTGAGAACAAAAGAAATTACTATGTAGGCATGGAAAGACTCATCACTACTCTCACGACTGTGTATTTATTACTGTATTACTAAAGTATTTCTTTTCTATAAATATCTGATTCCTTCGCAGGAGACACGAAAATTTTAGCCATTCTTGATTAAAATGCTAAGTAAAATCTCAGAAAACAAGTTGTTGTGATATTTTTATAGTACAATTAACAACTTTGCATACTTTTGCATTTTGTCAGTTGTTACAGTCTGCACTTTTAGTCCCAAATAAGTTTGCCTTAATTAATTGGAGGCTTAGTAAATACATACCCCTACTATCTGGCAAAGGATTTGACTAAACTCCATGCAGCCAAAATATGTTCTCTAGCTCTTCTCGCTCTACTCTGTTTCCCAAAAAAAATCCATGCTTCAGTTTTCCAAGCAAAGTATCAACAAGTCCCCCCTGTAGCCTTTGAGTCCCTGCTCCAGTAGCTCCAACAGGACAACATAATCCAGCGAGGCCACTTCATCCTCACCGCACAGGAGAGGCCCAGCAGTAAGACTGTATGGGGTGTGCTTTGGTCGGGCCACACGGCGTGGGGGAAGAACTGTTTAATTGTGACTTAAAGTTGTTGTCCTCACAGGAATTAGCACACTCCAGGTCCAGATTCCAGTGTTCTAATGAACAGTTTTAAGGAAATTTCAGAGAAAATTAGATCTTCACTAGAAAGTGCTGAGGCAGAGCGCAGAAAGGACTTTTATACTGGCAGCCACAAGTGAATGAGGGAGGGAAGGAGGGAGGGAAAGAAGAAGAAAAGAAAGGAGGAAGGAAGGAGTGAAGGAGCTGTAGCCTTATATAAAAATATCAAGAGTTTATTTTAACATGGTTTTTTACTCAGTAAGGAAAAAAAATTGGCACTTATTTGTCTGTGCTTAAATCAAATACAAGGTTTTGTTTGCAGCAGATTTATTCAGTTTAATTCAGTGAGAATGAAAGGAAAATTCTAGGTTTCTAAGCAAATTCACCTATTATCCTTGTGATGGTTTTCTTGACAATTATGCCTGAGAGTTTTCTGATTGCTCAAATGCAAAATATCTGGCTTCACTCTTGAAGAACATCTTTTTCTGCCATCTTCATTTCTACTTAAAGAGTTTTACTGATGTTGTGTAAAGTGGGCAGTAAGAAAGGTTCCATTTTCATAGAACAGATTCTGTTAGGTTTTGTAAATATACTTACAAAGGGGTCTGGGATAAATGCCCATAAGGTGGTGCTCCACATTTAAACTGCTTTCCATCAGCAAGTGCCTGCAAAGACAGCCATCAGAATGCAAGACTTATAATGTGGAGAACTAATGCTTCCAAAAATAAGGACACAGAGATGTTGACCACTCAATACAGTAAATGTACACCTTCTATCTAATAGAGTATGTTTAAAATAAGGCTATACCAGTCTTACATAAGACATTAACTTACTTCAACAATAGTTTGGACATGACTCATTGTACACAAAACTGATTTTCCCACTTTCACTAATGTGACAGTTATGAATTATTCTAGTGCCTGAAAAAACTTCTCAAGTAGTACAAACATGGCAACCAGGCAAACATCCTGCCTAGCTACAGGGATCCACATGCATACATTCTCTTTTCCTGATTCTGAAGGTGAACCACACCGTAGAAGTGTTTACAATGTAAGCATTAGGTGAGATGAATCCCAGCCACACCCCCAACGTCTCCCATGATGAAAACAGGGAAGTATAATAAGGCACACTTCCAATATATTACTTTGGTATTAGGCAGGTAACAAATTTCTCTTAATGCGAGGGCTCTCCAACTCAAGGCCTTTTGGAACAGAGAAGCCCTGGCATCAGACAGACTCTGAGACTATCTGCATTAACAAAATGCACATACAAATTTCAAAACAGAAACCATGCATAAAATCTTACTCTTCCTTTGGGATGTAACTGCACAATGTTCTAATCCAAAAAGTATTTATTTAGGGACCTAACTGATGCTAGAACCAAGCTGTTGCCTTGGGAAGCACAGGACAGGCATTGAGAGCTCTCTGTTGTGGAAGGCAGACTTCATCAATTACACTTGGCAATATCTGAGTGTTACTTGGCCATCTTTGAGTAGCAGGAGGGCCAGGGTACTAAAAGCAACCACCCCAGCCAGGGATGTGCTCTGCAGTATGGAAAGGGGATTTAAGGCAGTGGACTTCTTTCAGCAGTTTAACTTAGAAAACCAGCCAAAAAACTAAAATAAGGGGTTAAGAAAGGTTAAATTTTCAGATTTTAAGACTACCACGTCTATAGTTACACCAAAACTTATCCTGTTTAATATATAGCCTGGGAGCTAGCAGACCACATACGACGGTGATGGGCACATCTTGGTTAAAAAACACACGGGTGCTACACACAGGAAGGCAGCTGCCTTCCGTGGTAGCCTAAGGAAAACCCGTGGCTGATCACACGGGTTTGTTTTCCATGGAGGATGAGGTGAGGAATGCCGACGTATAGGGAGTGGACCAGGGATGAAGGCACCCGTAAGCAAGGAAAAGATACCCTTGTCCGGATGTTTTCTCAGGAACCCAGACGAAAACCCCTCAAAAGCAACTTCCCCCTCGCCTGAAGCCCGACTTGGGCGCACAACGACAGCAGCCCACCCCCGGGAGCGGCTCCCGGCCACCCTCACAGCGGGCTCCGCCGCGGGGGCGGGGGCAGCGGGCAGGCACCTCCCCGAGCGGCGCCCCCGGTCCTGACGGCGCTTCCGGGCGGGGGAGCAGGGATGTGCGTCCGGGTTGGGTCGGCCCCAGCGAGCGGTTTCCTCTCGCCTTCCCTCCGTCTCCTCTTCCCTGCGCCCCTCCACCGCCGTGCCCTCGGAGGGAGCGCCGCCCGCCCGCTCCGTAAGGGGTTGGTGAGAGGGGCCGCGGGCGGGCGGGGATCGCGGCC